>JBBIGC010000001.1:13031135-13042976 GCA_037576955.1 Lepidarchus adonis
TGTGTGTGTGTGTGTGTGTGTGTGTGTGTGTGTGTGTGTGTGTGTGTGTGTGTGTGTGTGTGTGTGTGTGTATATTAGTAATATATTTCCCCTTCCCTGGAAAGTTCCAAGAAGATCTGTGATTGGTTAGAGGTTCATTTGCATATTATAATCTCAGTTCATTCAAATATTAAAAAGAAATTATAAAAAATGTTTAAAATATTAAAAAGAAAAGAAGAAAAACGTGTGCAAATGGAAGGTCACAAGGTTCATGTCCCAGCCCAGGCACCATTGAGGTACCCTTGAGCAAGGTACCGTCCCCACTTCACTGCTCCCTGGGGCACTGCTGATAGCTGCCCACTACTCCATGTGTGCACGTGTGATGGAGAGGTCACCTATTGTTGTAGTGCACTGTGTGTGATGGGGTGTTCACAATCGCATATGGTCACTTTCACTTCATATAGCAGGTTATGTGAAATTTCATCTAATTTCATACTGATCATTATCAAACCAAATCCCATCACTGCTCATTTTAAGGTTTTGAATTGTATGTAGAATTGAATCATGAGGACCTTTATGACCTTTATGATTTACATCCCTAGACCATAGTCAGTTTTTTTTTCTTTCCTTTTTAAAAGAATTCAAATTAAGTCAAATTACAGCCAGTGATTTACATTAAATTCATTTTAAGCTGATTTGCAAGAGCTTTTAGTAAAAGCGCTGGATTGAGTTACCCTTGCTACACCTTGGAAGTTTCTGTCCTTTGTTCTTTCCGGCATAGGTAGGGATAACATGCTTTTTCTTCATTCCTCTGCAGGTGAAGCGGCAAAGCCCACTTTGTGTTTGCTCAGTGGCAAGTGCTCATTGATTGTTGGCTAATCACACAGCAACCAGAAGCCTGCCTGCTTGTCAGGAGGCAGATATGAATAAACCATGAATCCCTTGGTCTTATCACCTATCCAGTATTGACCTGTAGGCTGCCAGTGAAGCACTAAGCATTCGCTACGGAGTCTGTGAACTATTTTATTTTTTTTACATATTTGATGCATTTTCTTCATTATTTTGTCCATATATATAAAAATATGATCCGTTACTTTTGAATTTTTTTAACAACCTTGGAATACTGGCTCTGTATATAGAATAGACTTTACTGCAGTGAATGTGTTGGTGTGTGGGAATGCAATTTGCCCCAGACAACAGGTGTGATACCGGAAACTCCAATCCCTCCCTTAGCTTGTACTTGTTTGATAAGGCTTTTTGAGAATTAATTTTAGCACATTACCTGGTCATGCCTTCCAGGTGCTGTCTTTTTGATATGGAAGGATAATCTCTATGGAACCATTTACAGTGTCTCACCTTGGCCAAATTCCAAAGTAAGCTTTGAGCGCGCTCTGTCTCTATAGACTGTCTCTGTCTCCTATGCCTAACTAGATTCAGTCAGAATCAAGCACCTTCTCAGGCCCAATTGAAAAGAGTCATTCATTATCAACAGTGACTTTAATGTGTATTCACCAAACAAATGGCTGAATAACCATAAACAGGGTGTGGATTCTTGATACTGTATCCCAGTGTTCAGTGATTACAGCCTTGTCTGTGTTGTTCCACTCCTCACTGAGCTTGGCAGGCTATCATGGCCCAGCATTTCAAACACAGTATAAGTGTTTGTGTCTCTTGTGTACTTCCCCCATCTTTGTACAGAGGGTTCTGTTCTGTTTTGTTCTGTAACCCTGGCTCTCAACTTGTCTTGGCTTCATTTTTTACAAATATAAATGTATTTTCTCATTTAATACTGCACCTGTACACTTGCAATGAATGTTGTGACTTCCAATTTGTGAATATAATTTTGAGGCCCCACATCCCTTAATTTATAGTGTCACTTGAGTTGTTTTGTTCTCTTTGAGGACTCATTGAAAATGCATTCTTGAGTTTAGATGGTGGAAAGCAGCCAGTGTGCAACTCTGCCTTTTAAAAGCCATTTGGGTTCCTTAGATGCCTAATTAACAACTCTAGCTCTAAAGTGCTTATCAGAGCTTTTTCATCTGTATGTTGTGTATGTGGTCACACACTTCCATGCCTTGAAGGGATGTTTGTCACTCAGACTTCTATATGAAAAAACTATTGACTATCTATTGACTGAAATACACTGCATGGTGTTTTTCTCATACTATTTTGCTGATCGTCTTTTTTTCTTCTCTTTTTCCAGGCTCAGATTCGGATGGGACAAACCTAAGACCTTCTCATGGAACCCTTAAGAAGAGGAAATGGGCCAGTGTAGTGGAACGCTAGTCTAAATCTGCATTGAAACATTGAAACTCCCTTCCTCCCACATCATCTTCACCTGTACAGACGCTACAATTTACCTCTACACTGACATTTGGACAAATGGATTTAAGATTTAGCCACTAAAGACACTGAATATACTGCCCCCAACCCATACACATTTAGGCAACTCAACCTATCTGTAAGGCCTGAATGCTCTTGGATGGGATATTGGCCCAGCAGCTTTCAAACTAGAGCTTCTGGGAATGGCAAGATGAGCACCTTCAAACGATGATGATGGCAAAAAAACAAGATGCCCGGGCGTCAGTCTACAACCTGGTTGTGGTAGGTTTGTCCGGGACTGAGAAGGAGAAAGGTCAGTGCGGTGTTGGAAAGTCCTGTCTATGCAATAGATTTGTCCGACCTAGCGCTGATGATTTTTATTTGGACCACACTTCTGTTTTGAGCACCAGTGACTTTGGTGGTAGAGTGGTGAACAATGACCACTTTCTGTTCTGGGGTGAGGCAACTCGAACATTGGAGGAGGGACCAGAGTGCCGAATACATGTGGTGGAGCAGACGGAGTTCATAGATGACCAAACATTCCAGCCACACCGGAGCACTGCACTGCAGCCATATATCAAGAGGGCAGCTTCCACAAAACTGGCCTCTGCTGAGAAGCTCATGTACTTCTGTACCGATCAGCTAGGTCTTGAACAGGACTTTGAGCAGAAACAAATGCCGGAAGGAAAGCTTCTCGTAGATGGGTTCCTTCTGTGCGTGGATGTTAGCCGGGGTATGAACCGTAACTTTGATGACCAGATGAAATTTGTTACAAACTTATACAACCAGTTAGCTAAAACCAAAAAACCTGTTGTACTGGTCCTGTCCAAGTGTGATGAGGGAGTTGAGAGATATATAAAGGACTCTCATACCTTTGCCCTGGCCAAGAAAAATTTGCAGGTAGTAGAGACATCAGCACGCTCTAATGTCAACGTAGACCTTGCTTTCCTCACCTTGGTGCAGTTGATAGATAAAGGTCGAGGTAAACCCAAGATTATTCCTTACTTTGAAGCTCTCAAGCAGCAGAGTCAGCAGATTGCATCTGCGAAAGATCGCTATGAATGGCTGGTCAGTTGCATTGTGAAGAACCACAATGAAACCTGGCCCAATATCAACCGCAGAATGCAGACCTCCCCTGAATACAATGATTATGTCTTCCTCGAGGGTACTACCAAAGCCAAGAAGTTATTTCAGCAGCATGTGCACAGACTGAAACAGGAACACATAGAAAAACGGCGAAAGGTTTATCTGGGCACACTTCCCCAGGCTCTGTGTTCTTTGGTACCAGATTTAGATGAGATTGACCACTTGAGCTGGTCAGGGGTACAGAAGGTTCTGGAGACAAAGCGGGAGTTCTCCCACTGGTTTGTTGTATTAGATGACACGCCATGGGAAATCACTTCACATATTGATAACATGGATGATGACCGGATCCCCCAAGATCTTCTGGAAACCCCAGCTGCAGAGGTAATCTATGAGAACCATTTAGAGCACCTCCGCAATGAGCGCAAACGGGCAGAAATGCGTTGGGAATTCAAAGAAAGACTTGTTTCTTCACTGTTCGTCACCCCTGGCAAACCCTGGGAGGAGGCCCGCAACTTCATTATGAATGAGGAGTTTTACCAGTGGCTGGAGGAACCAGAATATCTTGATATTTACAACAAGCATCAGAAGGAGATTATTGACCAAGCCAAAGAGGATTTCCAGGAGCTTTTGCTGGAGTACTCCGAGCTGTTCTATGAGCTTGAGGTGGATGCTAAACCTAGTAAAGAGAAAATGGGTGCCATCCAAGAAGTTCTTGGAGAGGAACAGAGGTTTAAAGCCCTCCAAAAACTTCAGGCAGAGAGGGATGCCCTGGTGCTCAAACATATCCATTTTGTGTACCACCCAACTAAGGAAACCTGCCCTAACAGTCCTCATTGTGTGGACAGCAGGATTGAGCAGATACTTGCCACTCGGTTTCCTACTCGATATTCTTTTGATGGCACCTTAAAGTCTCAATATGGTGAGGGAAGGGTTGATAGGATTAATCTTGTAATCCTTGGCAAAGATGGACTTGCAAGGGAGTTGGCCAATGAGATCAGAGCATTATGCACCAGCGATGACAGGTACACACTGGAAGGGAAGATGTATGAGCTAGCTCTGCGACCTATAGAAGGCAATGTACGTCTCCCTGTTAACTCTTTTCACACCCCGACTTTTATCCCCCATGGCTGTCTTTGCCTCTACAACTCCAAGGAATCCTTGTCCTATATCATAGAAAGTATCGAGAAACTCCGGGAATCAACCATCGGTCGAAGGGATAACAGTTTAGCCCAACTGCCCTGGTCTCTCCTGCTGGTCACTAAGCGAGGAGTTGGTTCAGTTGGGGATATAGGGGGGGAAACTGCCCAAAGTTTAATAATACAGGGGCAGCAGGTGGCAAGCAGACTGCAGTGCAGTTACTTGGACCCTGCCTCCCCAGGTGTGGGATATGGGCGAAATGTAAATGAAAAGCAGATCAACCAAGTTCTAAAGGGCCTTTTGGATGCACAGAGGCCCTCTGGTAGTTTTGCATGTAGCTCCCCTCCTTTGCAGGCACCACCTGCACGTTTCAGAGACTCTCACCCTCAACAGACTTCAGAGGCAGATTTACATATAGTAATGTGCCTAATGTGTGGAGACACTTATGATGTAGACCAACTTTTGTCACCCTTCTTACTTCCCCAGCACTGTAGGCCTTCCACCAGTCTCTCCAGTGGCACATCAGTGTTGTTGGAGCTTAATATTGGCAGCCAAAGGCAAAGTATTGACCTTGCTATACTATCGTTCCATTCATCTTTCTCTTTACGCAAGAGCCGGTTAGTGCATGGATACATTGCAGTATACTCAGCAAAGCGCAAAGCTTCCATGGAAACACTTTGCGCCTTCCTCTGTGAGGTGCAGGACATTATTCCTGTCCAACTACTGGCAGTTGGAGAGAGTCAGGCAGAGTTGACCGATTCTGAGGTGGCCCGGGAACAACTGGGTCAAGGGGAAGAACTGGCTCATGAAATTGATGGACGTTTCAACTCTATTGTTTGTGGATCTGGTGGGGTAGTAGGTGGCTTGCATAGGATAGACCTATTCCAGTCTTTTTTAAAAGAGGTGGTTGAAAAAAAGACAATTGTGGAAGCCTCACATACATATGACATGGCAGAGGCCTCCAGTACCAATGAGAATGTCCAATCACCTCGATGTGGTTCACCCAGCATCACCCTTTTGGACTCAGAGGATGATGTTGATCCGTCACCACCATACCCCACCCTTAGGGATGATGGCACTCTGACACATGGGGTGACCTTCAAGCTTCCAGACCTGGAGGGCAGTGATACTTTCAGTGTCCTCTCTGAGATTAGCTCCTTTGAAAGTAAGCTCAATAATAAAGTTCCTCCTCAAGTGCGACCCAAACCTACAGTTTCTTTTGACTTTCGGAAAGGTAGTCTCAGCTCCTACATGGACCCTGGAGGAAACAGACGCTCACTACCTTCAGTCACATGGGCACCAGGCAGTGATGGTGGTTATGATCCCTCTGACTATGCTGAGCCAATTGATGCCGTGGCTAAGCCTCGTCCCACTGAGGAGGAAAACATTTATTCTGTGCCACATGATAGTACACAGGGCAAGATCATTACCATCCGCAATGCAAATAAGAGCCATTCAAATGGTGGGGGCAACGGCTCAGACAGTGAAGCAGATAGCAGTTCGCTAGAGCGTAGACGCAAGTTATCTCTTGGGGTTAAACCACGACTGTATCGTGATCGCTCCAAGCGCTTGGGAAAGTTCAGTAGCTTCCGCACAAGCTTTATTGGCAGTGATGACGAACTTGGAGGTCCACCCAAGACCAAAGAGGATGAGATGGGTGTGCCGAAAGGGGATAATTCCTTGAACGAGGAGGGCGAAGACTCAAAGAGGAAAAACATCTTAAGGAGCCTACGCAGAACTAAGGTAATTTGAGAGTCTAATGTGTTCATTGATAACTTTTTTAGAGGTTTTAACTCCATATAGTGTCCTCCATATAGTGTCCATATAGTGTCCAGATGTGACTTGTGATAAAGCTGCTGAGCTTAGCAGCTCAAACAAAACTAACTACATGGTTTGGAAAATTTAAATCTAGTTGAAATGAAATGACTTAGAACAGTGTTGTGTATGTAAAGGAATCATTTTAGCCACTTGTAATTTATATAAATCATAGATTTTCATACTTGTTTTTTGGTCTGTGGTAACAGAACTCGGTTCTCGGCAATGGTAAATAAAAACAGGTTTTTAAGACCAGCCATTCACTAATATTACCAGATGTGAAAGTGATGTCATACTCTTCACAAATGGACAAATCATAAAAATGGACTTGTAAGGGGATTGGCCAATGAGAGCAGAGCATTATTTAGAAAATGTTTAGTGCTGCATGCAGACATCATGCCTTCAAAATGCTGCCTATCCTAACGTTGTATATTTTAGGACATCCTCAGGTCACAGTTTCAGGTTAAACAAAATGGCTTCATGTCACAGGAAAAACACTGCCACAGTTGTTGTATAATCAGGTAGCAAGTATGATTAAGTATTAGAGACCATGATGTCATACTACAAACACCAGAGTTTTCCAAATGCTATGGTAAAAATCTGGTATGAAACAGCTTAAAACAAACCTCTGATTTCTGAAGACAGTTATGAGTGTAACACGTGTAATTACTCATTTCTGTTGCGATATCTGAGGGTTATTGACGAACATTAAGCGGCTCTGTTTATACTTATTGCTGCATTCGGTGCTAAACCACTCCCACAATAACAGCAGCATCACAGACAAGTATCACCACCGAACAGACAGAGTGATGATTTTAGTTGTGATGTTTTATCTTCTGTCAAAATAAATGCAAAGAAGTCGTATGACCCGTTGTGGCCGTAAATACCATCACCATTCCATCTGTGAGGAGAATAATAGTCCGTCTCCAACAAACTCTATTAAATGCCGGGCCGTCCGAATATTTTTTTAAATAAATGCCGGGGCTACTATTGGAAGATATACGGTATGTACATTATGCATTATGGATGTCTATACTTTCATGATGTTGGTTTGATGTCCTCTCATCCTTTTTTTAATATTTTAATAAAAAAAATTTATACAGATGTTCGCAGTGATGGGTATACACAGACCATATTCAGTAATTAATATTTTACTGTGATTAGCAGCAGGTAGGAAGGTCTAGTCTAAGCACTGCGGTCAAACCATCCAGCATAATGACAAATTCCCGACTGCTCTAATATTTAAGATTCGTGTGGCTGAGAAGGTTATATTTCTCTTTATTTTAGAGTTTGGGTGATGTGTTTTAGATTTATCAACCAAGTGTTTATGTTTTCTGTTTCAGACATTGGTTACAGCTCTAATGGTCTATTCAGCTGCACCAGAATGGGTGTTTTATGTGAAATATTGCATAAAGATTTTTTTTTTTACTTTAGACATTGTTTGGTTTAAATATTTGACAGACCTGCTACAGTATGTAACCTTAGTCTTTCTCTCTCTGTCTCCCTCTCACTCGCTCTCACTCTCTCACACACACACACACACACCACACACTCAGTGCTTCTTTGGTTTATCCCAGATTAAGGCAAAGCTTTGACCCGTGCTCTAATCGCAAATTACAAACCTGCTGCTGTAGCCTGATAGGTTGTTTTTTCAAACTCGCTTTTCAGAAAAATATCAGCAGGAGAACCAACTGACATTTTAAATGCCTTCAAGGTGGGACCCACTTTATTCCAGGAACCGGTCTGGCTGCCTCCATGCCGGAGTCCAGCCCATTGTAGCCTTACTGTAGGCTTGGCTTATATTTTTGGCTTGTGTGCAGGCAGTGGTTTTGTGCTGTGTTTGTAATTCTCCACCTTGCTATTCAATTCTTTCTTGGTACTTAGTGCAGGAAAAGATGAGGAGGAAGCCTGAAGGGAGATGTGTTTCTTTAATGTTTTACATAACTCAAATTACTTTGGCACTCAACTCTGATTTTAATTTAGAGATGACTACATTTATCATTATTGTGATAAATCATGGCCACAATGAGATTTTCTGAACATAATGTGATATGGTCAGTACTTTAAAACACTGTCAGACTTCATGTTACACGTCAAAGGAGAATTTATTTATCTTGCTTAATTGAACTCATTATACTGGTGAGAAACACTAAATAAAAGTTTTTCCCTTGTTTTGTGCCCTGAAGAACGCCAATATGGCCACAATGCGTTAACCCATGTGCTTTTAACCCATTATATATACTGCTCAAAAAAATTGGAACATTTTTATTAAATACTTTGTTCTTTACATGAAAATACATGAAAGTGATTTATATTATGTCATTGTGAACACACCACAGCAGACAGTGCACCCATCACACGTGCACACGTGGGGCAGCGGGCAGCAGTCAACAGCCGCACCCGGGGAGCAGTAAAGTGGGGGCGGTACCTTGCTCAAGGGTACCTCAGTGGTGCCGGGGCTCAGACTTGAGCCTGCAACCTTCTGATCCCAGGGGCAAAGTCCTAACCACTAGGCCCCCACTACGTAGCTGAATGTGCTGACAACAAAATCACACAAAAATTATCAATGGAAATCAAATTAGTCAACCGATGGAGGTCTGGATTTTGAGTCACTCAAAATTAAAGTGGAAAAGCACACCACAGGCTGATCCAACTTTGATGTAATGTCCTTAAAACAAGTCAAAATGAAGCTCAGTAGTGTGTGTGGCCTCCACGTGCCTGTATGACCTCCCTACAACTCCTGGACATGTTCCATGCTGAGGTGGCGGATGGTCTCTTGAGGGATCTCCACCCAGACCTGGACTAAAGCATCCGCCAACTCCTGGACAATTGTGGCGTTGGTGGATGGAGCGAGACATGATGTGCCAGATGTGCTCAATTGGATTCAGGTCTGGGGAACGGGCAGAACATTCCATAGCATTAAGGCCTTTGTCTTGCAGGAACTGCTGACACACTCCAGCCACATAAGGTCTAGCATTGTCTTGCATTAGGAAGAACCCATATGGTCTCACCAAGGGTCTGAGGATCTCATCTCAGTATCTAATTGCAGTAAGGCTATCTCTGGCAAGCACATGGAGGGCTGTGTGGGCCCCCAAAGAAATGCCACCCCACATCATTACTGACCCACTGCCCAACCAATGCTGGATGATGTTGCAGGCAGCAGAACATTCTCCACTATGTTTCCAGACTCTGTCACGTCTGTCTCATGTGCTCAGTGTGAACCTGCTTTCATCTGTGAAGAGCACAGGGCACTAGTGTGGAATTTGCCTATCTTGGTGTTTTCTCTGGCAAACGCCAAACGTACTGCACAGTGTTGGGCTGTAAGCACAACTCCCACCTGTAGACATCGGGCCCTCATACCACCCTCATGGAGTCTGTTTGAGCAGATACATGCACATTTGTGGCTCGCTGGAGGTCATTTTGCAGGGTCTTTGGCAGTACTCCGGCAGTGCTTTTTTGAGCAGTGTATATTCTTCCTATACAGAGTGCCTTTGTTATCTCTCTTTTTTGGACTCCACTTATGCCCACTTACAAAAAAACACCTGTTGGAAGCCAATGCAAATGACGAATGAGTAGCGTACTGAGCAATGTTCTCTTTGTCTCTAAAAATCATTTGTACTCATACTTTGGTGTATATATTTAAAAATACGGCACTGCTGGCTTTTTTCATTTGTTTCATATTAACAGATGATTTAAAAATATATCATGTATTGGCAACATTTCTCAAAGTATTGTGATATTTTTGCCATCGCCAATCCCTATTTTAATTAATGGTAGTTTCATTTCAAAATGCGATTCATACATATATATTTACATATACATATACAACAGTAGTGGAAGTAGTGGAAGAAGTTGATGTGTAATTTCTCAAAAGAGCATTATAAAAGTATTAGTGATACTCATTATGAAAAACCATTGATATGCATGAATGTCTGGAGCTAACTACTAATGATGCATATCGTTTATAAAATAGGATTCATAGCAGAGGCGTTTACCTCATTTTGGAGCGAAACCTGTCCATTTGAGGGAAAAAGGCAACAGTAGTCTAACCCTGAATTTTTTGGGGGCTGTATGAAAAAATAGATTAAGTGGCTTGGCTCAAAAACCTCATTTTAATACACATTAATGTAATGAGATTTTCTTTTGGACCATTTCGTTTAGTCCATTCATCATGACATTTTCACCCACAGTAATGGCCAGCTGGCGCTTGCAAATGGTGTATATATTACCAGGTTGCTATATGACTAAAATGATAGGCACCTCGATATGCAGAGAACAGCAGTATCGCAGTCTGTATCTATTGGTTAATGGCTGCTTCTATACAAATATGTGTGTATCAGTCAATCCCGAGCACTGATCCAATATCTGTGCTCTGTTAAAGCGGAGCAGGTGACGGCCTGAGGGCCAAGAACAGTACCATGTCAGCCCCCCCACCCCACCCAATTCCTACTTATGTCTTTATTACTTCAGTGCAGTTATAATAGAGCCATTGGCTTAAATCACCTCAGTCACATCAGTTCCCTATTGAGGCCCATCCATAAAGAAGCCCAGTAGCCCCAGGGGACTGTACTGGCTTAAGCTATTGAACAGGGTCCATCGCTTTCAGCTGTGCTAGAGTCAGTGCAAGAACAAGCCTTTCCTGTCTAGGTCCGTCATCTCTCTCTCTCTCATACACACACACACATTCTCTTGCTCTTTCTTCTTTTGTGCAGCCATTAAAGCGTGAGCCTAAAGTGGTTAAAAAGTCATTTTTTAACTCTGAAGCAGATTGCGCAGTTTCTCACTCACTGTGCTCATTGCTCCATTGGCAACAATGAAGAGAAACATGCTTGAGAAAGTTTAAAGGGGTGTCGTCTCAGCAGTGACCACGTAAGAGGAAGGAAACAAGGTGGAGTTTTCTGACGAGGAGCCCACTGAATGTATTGGTAGCGGGTTAGGCTATTTTTGGATCTTGTTTTGTCAAATCTCACTCGCTGTCTCCTTTGTTTCTCATTCCCTCAGTCTCTCTTTCTTTCTTTCTCTCTCTCACTGTCTGTCTCTCTCTGGTGGGAGAAGTGGCCACATGACTGCTCAACTGTTTCACCCTCACTGTTCTGTGAACACATTATTTTGGTATAAGATTGTCATGCCACTAACGCAGCCAGGGAGCAGTAATTAGAGCAGTGATTCTGCAACGAGGGCTGGGGGTCGGCTCTAATTATGTTACTGATCTCCTGAAAGAAGACAGTAGGAGGTGGGTAGACTGCATAGGACACCAGTATACCCAAGCAGGACAGACGGACATTAGGAGGTAATTGGTGCATATGGATATGCATGAAAAATTGCTAAGTAACTCCAGTTTGATGGAATGATTAGTCATGTGGCTGCAGGAGAGATGCAGAGCAAGCTGGAAGTGCAAGCCCTGGCATGAGAATTCATTCTCTCTCTCTCTCTCTCTCTCTCTCTCTCTCTCTCTCTCTCTCTCTCTCTCTCTGTCTCTGTCTCTATCTTTCTGTCTCTTAC
>JBBIGC010000001.1:13043690-13054151 GCA_037576955.1 Lepidarchus adonis
GTGTGTGAGTGTGTGAGTGTGTGAGTGTGTGAGTGTGTGAGTGTGTGAGTGTGTGAGTGTGTGTGTGTGTGTGTGTGTGTGTGGGATGTACACATGTTAAGCATGTCTGTCTGATCAGCCCACAGTGATTAGATTTGGGTTGGTAGTGTTAGCGTGGTTAGCTTGCAGGGATTAAGCTTGTCCGTGGTGAGTGAGCTCATCTCTGAGTGTGTTGTAAATCTGTGTTCCAGGAACAGATCACAGTTTCTTCCATGAGTTGTCTAGCACTAGTAAAAATGAAGTCATAAGCTTACACTTGCTCAGAACTCCAAGCCTCTGGATATAGAACAGGTTGCATTGTTGCATGAAGAAAAGCTGCAGGCAGACACATTAGTCATGCTGCCTGTTTTTGCTCCTCTATACTGTGTGTGCCTATACTGGAAGCTTGGTTTATAGTCCTACCTCTACAGCAAAATGTCTCTATAGACCTGATGGAAATGTAATATCTCTGTGTTGGGTGGTGGTGATTCCTGTGAATAACATGCAAACCGCACCCTTTGGACCAAGTGCTTGCACCACTAGAGGGCAGAATGAGGCACAAGGGTTTGAATGATGTTCCCACTCTGTAGGCATGTATCCGTGTGTGCCGACTGTTTGTGTATGTTTATGTCTGTGTGTGTGTTTGTGTACGCATGCACTAGCTGTGGGACACGGAGCCCCTTGCGGTAATTTTCTGCCTGATAGCTTCCTCATTGAGATCAATATCTGCGAGCAGGAAATGAGAACGATCTTTGGGCTCAGCTCTTTTCTTGGCTTTTTTGGGTGGAGTGCTCTGCTACAACAGCCCACAGCCTGATGCACTGATAGCAGACACACACTCTCAGCCATACATGCTTACTCACCCTCCTAAATACAACAGCTTCCACACAGGACCCATAAGGCTGCACAGACACAGGTATGTTATACTCAGGTGTAGGGAATTACTTTGATCAATAATACTCCTTAATGAGTATGTCATGGATAAACTACTGTGTGTGTGCTTTATATATCGATATTTTATTTTTGTGTATGTATACACACATGCATTCATTTACCGGCCACTTTATTAGACACACCTAGGTAGTACAGGGTTTGATCCATCTAATGCCTTCAACTGCCTTAATTTTTCATGGCATAGATTCAACAAGGTGTTAGAAACAATCCTGTGAGATTTTGGTCCATTTTGACTTGCATATTCATGGGCTGCACAGTCATGATGCAAATACTCCATTCCAGCACATCCCAAAGGTGCTCTATTCGATTAGAGATCTGGTGAATGTGGAGGCCACTGGAGCACAGTGAACTCCTTGTTATGTTCAAGAAACCAGTTTGACATGATGTGAACTTTCGGACACAGTACATTATCCTGCTGGAAGTAGCCATCAGTAGACGGGTACACTGTGATCATTAAGGGATGGACATGGTCAGCAACAATACTCAGACAGGCTGTGGTGTTTAAAAGCTCAGTTGGTACTAAGTGCCCCAATTGTGCCAAGACAATGTCCCCCACACTATTTCACCACCATCACCAGCTTGCAGTGTTGACACAAGCCAGGGTGGATCCATGCTTTTATGTTGTTTACCCCAAATTCTGACCCTACCATCTGAATGTTGCAGCTAAAATCGAGTCTCATCAGACCAGGCAACCTTTTTCCAATCTTGTTTTGGTGAGCCAAACTGCAGCCTAATTTTTGTTCTTACCTGACAAGAGTGTGGCACCTTGTGTGGTCTTCTGCTCTTGTAGCCCAGTGTGTGTTCATAAATTGTATTCTGCCTTCCATTGGTTGTAATGTGTGGTAATTTATTTGAGCTACTGTAGTTTTTCTATCATTTCGACTCTCTCCTCTGTCATCTGACATTAACAAGGCATTTCCATCCTCCCCACTACCACTCGCTGGATATTTTCTTTTTTTCAGACCATTTTCTGTTATCCCTAGAGATGGTTGTGAGTAAAAATCCCTGTAGATCTGCAGTTTTTGAAATACTCAGACCAGCCAATCTGGCACCAACAACAATCCCATATTCAAAGTCTTTTAAATCCCTTTTCTTGCCCATTCTGATTCTTCAGCAACTTGTCTTTACAACATCTAGATGCCAAAATGTATTGAGTTGCTGTCATGTGATTGGCTGATTAGCTATTTGTGTTAACAAGTATACTTAATAAAGTGGCTGGTGAATGTTTGTGTGTATGAGTGTATATGTATATAAAAACAGATTTTGCCCAATTATTGAGAAACAAATAGGACTGGGGGTTCTGACGCCCATCCCAGCTGGCCAACCCATCACAGGTCAACACAGAGACAGGCAATCATACACACACACCCCTGTGGGCTATTAAGAGTAGCCATTCAACCTAAACTAACAGTGGGTGGAAAGCCACACAATCTTGAAAACTCCACACAGAAAGGCACCTGTGTCCGACACGGGCATCGAACTCAGGACCTTCTAGCCTTAAAGCAATCAGACCAAACAATACACCACCATGCCACCATCAGAACATCAGTAAATCATACTTTTTATGTTAATCAGTTTGTTAGTCAGTCTTACCAGCATCAGTTATCCAGTAAGCATGCTCATCGTTTGGCTAATAAGCATGCTACTAACATTAGTCATTTGTTGAACAAATGCCAAAACCAGTGACTGGAGTTGGAGTAGAAGTAGATATGTGGATCAGTTAAGATTTAGAACTAAATTATATTTTCTTTATATTTTTTGTAAAGTTGTTTTTAACTGCCATATTTCTCACTTACAAATGCTGAACGTGAGTTGAGGTCTCACAGCACATTTCATGGAAAGTCAGTGTTCATTGAAGCAATTTATAACAGGTTTTTTTTTTTTTTTTTGCAGTAGTCAATGTACTGCATAGTAGACAATGTCTTTGGGCCTTTAACAATTAGCTAATTACAGAGGCCAAAATTGCTGTAATGATTAATATGCAATTAATTGTTCAGCCCCTGCAAGCGCCACATTATTCATGCCAGCCATGAAGGCCCTGCTGAGAGCTGAGCTAGGCTAATCTTTCTTCGTGATAAGGATTTCGTGGCCTTATATTCAGTCACATATGCCAAAATGTTCAGTATTTTTAACACGTCAGCACTAATTATTTTCCTTTTCTGTGTGAGAGTGGACAGGGCCCTGACCATCTGGAATCGAGACCAGGCCAATTTGCTTGTCTGCTCGATATAGGGGAAAGGGCTGAAACTTGCAGTCCGTGACATAGGATCTATTATATATACTGAGGGTTCAGGCCTGTTAGAGAGGAGCTTTACTGCGGTTTTACTCTGCATCCTCTTTTTCTATGATGGCCTTCACACAGCTAATGCTTCGTCCACCTATTGTTCCTCAAACATCCTGTTTATTTTTCCCTCTTATTTTACACCTCTCTTGTAGAGTGCATATCATGCGTGCTTACAGTCACGGACATGTGCGATGGAATAAACGTTTGTTGTTGTATGCAATTTAGTCTATTTATAAATAGTTTTTTTGGGGTTTTTTTTGAGCTGTCATCACACAATATCTGAAATAATTAGCTTATTTTGGAATGCACTTGGCCAGTGTATGACCATGATAAGATCAGGACAGTATATATAATTGGATATATCACAATGATAATAATATTGATCATATTGCTGAGCCATAAGGATGTAAATTACTATTATACATTGTTATATACAGTATACTGTTATTTCAGGCACTGTTAGCCTAGTGTGCAGGATCTTGCCCTTGTGATAGGTGGGTTGCAGGTTCAAGTCCCTGCTCAGGTGCCACTCAGGTACACTTAAATGGTCCTGTCCTGCTGCACTGCTCCCTGGTTGCTGCTGCTCCACGTGTGGATGAATTGCAGTGGTCAAATTTTGTTGCATTGTGTGTGTTGGGATGTGTTCATGACAAATAGTTTCTTTCCTTTCACGTATCAGTACACAGCGGTAAATAAAAATACAAATAGTACAAATAGTACAAATTTTCATCTCCACTTATCAATTCATTAATACATTGTTGCTTCATCATCGTTTTGACATTCATTGACCCACTCTAAAGAACAAAAACAAAATCTTCTCTCAGCAGATGTCATTCCACCTTAAATGGCACAATATTACTTTCTGGCGCCTGTAACTACAGCACCATTCCTCACCAACTTCCAGCATCTACTTGATTAACTTTATTCCACTATGTTCTTCACAGTCCAACTCGTACCTGTCCACTATGTAGGCGATGCCACACACTGTTAAACTGCTCTTCCAGCACTTTTTGTAATTCACATGCCCACATAGAGACTGTCCAAGCGTATTTGCGACAAGTCTGCAGCTATTTGTCCCTGCAGGACCATTGCTGGGGTTTGACCACACTTGGGGCTCAGCTCTGTTTTCACACACAATACCATAGTAGCACTATTTAGGAGATAGTAACGGACAATAAAGGAGTGTTTTTATTTTCTCAGATTGCATCATCTAGAAGTGTCCCGTCTGTCATATCTTTCTTTATTGCACTAACGGCAGGACGGGGTGATTGATTTTGTGTCGCTGTGCTCTTCAGACAGTCGATGAAGGATTTGTGTGTGTTTGTGTCTCTCGTCTCATCTTCCATATGTTTTGAACACGGTTGTAAGAGCTGAAGTAGGTGAGGTTTAAATGCGTACATTGTTAAGTTTTATGCTAAGCAAATAAGAGTAAAATAAGACTTCTCCACTATGACTGAATTAATGACATTATGCTTCATGCAATGATCTCTTAAATCTGCTAATAACTAGATTTACATCAGCTGTTTTGTGCATTAAAGCTTTAGTCTCTGTCAAATTTAAATCAAAATGCATTTACTCATGACTTCATATGCTGGAAGTAGGGATTATTGGACCTATTTGAAAATAGATCTCCTAGTCTATCTGTCCATCTTCCTTTTTCTTTTGTCTTTCACAAAAATTTCACTTTTAAAATGGCGTGTCTGAAGGGTTCTTTGAACGGTGCCGTTGAAGAATCATTTTTTTTGGTTCCCAAAAGGGCATTTCAGAACCTTTAAATAGGTGAAGAGGAGGTTTCAGCACATTATTCTGTGTTAAAAATAAGTAATTAATTAGTTAACAGAAATAAATCATATATACAGTAGAAATCAGAAGTTTACGTACACTGTACAAAAATAAATTTTTTCTTACTGTCTGATATTAAATCAGACAAAACCTTTTCTGTTTTAGGTCAGTTGGGATTCCCAAAACCATTTCTATTTGCTAAATGTCTAAATAATGTGGGAGAGAATTTCTTACAGTATATTTTATTATTTTTGTCAAGGTTAGAAGTTTACATACATTTGATTAATATTTGGTAGCATTGCTTTTAAACTGTATGACTTGACTCTAATGCTTTGGTTTTCCTTCCACAAGCTTCTCACAATAATTTACTAATTTACTTTCTTGGTAAGACCCATTGGCACCCAAGCTTTAACTTCCTGGCTGATGTCTTGAGATGCTGCTTTAATATTTTCACATACTATTCTTTCTTCATGATGCATCTATTTTGTGAAGTGCACCAGTCCCGCCTGCAGCAAAACACCCCCACAACATGATGCTGGCAATCCCGTACTTCACAGTAGAGATGGTTTTACAGACTTGAAGGTTTCTCTCTTTTTTCTCCAAAAATAATGATGGACATTATGGCCAAACAGTTCAGTTTTAGTTTCTTCAGACCACAGCACATGTCTCCAGTAATTAGGGTCTTTGCAAAGTGCAAAGTGTAATCTGGCTTTTTATGTAATGCTTTCAGCGATGTGGGTACATGACTCGTTTCACTGTGGATAATGATACACTCTTATCAGCTTCAGCAGCATCTTCACAAGGCCTTTTGCTTTTGTTCTGGGGTTGATACACACATTCCGCAGCAAAACACGTTCATCTCTGAAACACAGAACATGTCTTCTTCCTGAGCGGTATGATGACTGGACATTCCCATGTGTGTTTATACTTGTTTATAATTGTTTGAACAGGTGAACGTGGCACCTTCAATAATCTGGAAATTGTACCCAAGGATGAAGGATGTGGAGCTCCACAATTCACTTCCTGATATCTTGGCTAATTACTTTTGGTTTTCCATTGATGTCACAAAAGGAAGCACTGTGTTTGAGGTGCCTTTAAATACATCCACAGGTGCCTCCAATTAACTTAAGGGGTGTCAGTTAACCTATCAGGAGCTTCCAAAGCCATGACATCATTAACTGGGAAGTGTATGTAAACTTTGAAGAAAGTAATAAAATAATTCTCTCACACATTATTCTGACATTTAGCAAATAGAGATGATTTGGGAATCCCAACGGACCTAAAACAGAAAAGGTTTTGTCTGATTTAATATCAGACAGTAAAAAATCTTCCCACATCACACTTGCAAAAATGACAACGACTCTTCGTGTCCTCCTTCTTTTTAAGAGCGTACTATCTCTCCATCAGTTGCAGTAGTTCCAGGCTAACATGAGTGTGTTCTAGCGTGTGTGGGCATGTTTCCTCCAGCTGTCTGGTATGTAGGCTCAGCGTAAAGGCCAGTGGGCAGTGCTGTCTCTGCAACATGGTGACCAGCCGCCCACAGCTGTGCCACTGATGACAGTGCTGCCTCCAGAGGATCAAGCATGTGCAGTCTGCAGTCGGGAGCAGGAAGAGTGTTTGCCACTGTGGCAGCAGGTAGCATCGAGGCACTAGGCGAGTCTCTTACACTATACAGACAAAGATTCTCAAATGGTTTTTAGATGTATCATTCTAGGACAAGCCTTGAATTGAATTGAACCTTTAGAATAAATAAGGAACCTTTATTTTGAATAAAGAAAACTATTAAATATTTTCAGATTATAATCGAGTGAGAGAAATTTGCAGGAGGAGATGCAGATAAAGACTGCGACTGTTAAAATGGCAAGCAAAGCTCAGAGGGGATATGCACAAGATGGTCACAGGAAATGACCTGGTTTAAGGGCAGTGTGTGGTGCTCGGGAAGCTATGCATCAGAGGTGCTAAAGGCCACAGCGAGCTTCTGACCTCTCAATTCTAAGCTCTGCTGGAGAGCTGAGACGGATCCTTCTGTCTCCGAGTGACCTTACATTCACTGATCCTATAGAGAATAACAGAGGACGACTTTAAAAGCCAGAAAGAGAGAGAGAGAGAGCGTGAGAGAGAAAGAAATGAGGGAGGACTTCCTAGTATTGTCCTTGACCCAACACATTCATGCAGGATGCAGTGTTTCTCTTCCCCACCCCTCGCCCTTGCTCTCAGGTGTGTTACGCTTCTGCAGACTAATCCTGCAGTATAAAAATTTTGACATTTTGCACTTAGGGGTGTATTCACTTTAGGTTTAGACATTAATGGCTGTGTGTTCAGTTATTTTGTTGGGTACAGTACATTTTTAATGTTATACAAGTTGTGCACTATGTTATACTGTATCAAAGCTGCAGTGTTGTTCCACGAAAAAATATAATAAAATATTTAATCACTTTTGTGAGATGCTGTATAACCGTTGCATTGAATATGTGTCAAAACGCGATGGGTAGAATTTGTTTCTTGTTTCTGAATCTGCTGAAGAGATTGATACTTATGATTTCTGGCAGTTGAAGTTATATTCTGTCTGCAAGCTGGAGCTGAAGTTTTCTGCTGCTGAAGTGTAAATGGAAGTGAAGGTTATTTTTCCATCATTTAGCCAAGAGGTTCTGTTGTTGTTCCTGTTTCCTTTTTCTGTAACAACCTCCCTCTCTTCCTCTTCTCTCATAATCACATCCTCCACGTTATTGAGGAATTGGTTCAGGCCGTTGCCAGTGACTTCTCCTACAGCTCCAGTGATGCATGCCTGCTGTGGCTTTATTGTTTGAGGGTAGCTGTTGACTCATGTTACCTCCAGTTTAAAGCTCTTCTCGTAAAATTGAAAGGAGTTGATGGACCAGCTTTACGGTTTAGCAGTTTTGCTCTAATCTGAAGTCAGCAGGAGGAATCGATCATTAACTTTGAGGTTTCCAGCACAATATTCTAGTTTAATAGTAAAGTGCAGAGTGATGTTGCTGGGTGAATATTAGACAGGGTTAGGGTTATGGGATTATTTATCTGGGTTATTAGACATGTCCTTGTCAAGGAGTTAACAGATAAAAGCTGTGGTTGTGTCATGATTCATCTCATTCGTATTCATAATTACCGCAATAAACTCTTCCACCAAGCAATGTGGTTCATTAACAGTAGGCAGTGGTTGCAGAGTAACATACCAGTCAAACATTACTTCACGAACATTATAATACTTATAATAAATATAGAAATACAGAATTCATTTCAAGTGTGTGGTCATGTGTGTATATCAATTGGCCCGGCCAATCAGATTTTAGAATCAGAATGTATTTATTTATTTCTACAAAATATATTATTGAATTGAACATATGGTCTGTATTTTATTAATGTACATTGTAAAATGTATTGCATTTCTGATTTTTTTTATTTTAAAAATTAGTCTCCTAGGATAGAAGATTCTCCCGGGACTCTGTCTTGGCCACAAGGCTCCTGAAAATGGTCTAGTCCAGCATATAGTAAATGTTCTGTAGAAATGGTAGAACTGATCTGGTGCAGCATTTTGCGGTATGTAGGTCCCTGTAAAAGGTCTTAGGATCGTTGAAGAGTTGAAGGTTTTCACAGCTATCTCTGGTGGTAGAGATGCTTGCCATGCCTTTGTGATCTGGGCTTGTATATGCGCAGTCCTTGTCAGATCTGCAGAGATGTGGCCACACAAGTATTTGTAGATGCTCACCTTCTGAGGTCCACCACCAGCTCCTTGGTTTGTACCCTCAAAAGTACCCAAGCCTTCTCAGTTTGCAAGATCAAGAGGACAGACTTTAATGGTAGTATTGGATTGCCCTGTTGGTAACCATGCTCACCTTATTCTGCAGCGATGACTCAGTCTCTTTACTTTTCTCCTGCTTTTGGGCAGCTACTGCCTCCCTCTCCCTGTCCAACTCTGCGTTATTGTCATCTGTCAGACGCTCTTTTAGCCTTTTGTCATGAATACAGCAGCTCTGGCATTGGTCCCTCATCACACACACACATACACACATACACTTCCCACCCAGAGGCTCCATAGAAAAGCTTTAGTGGATAATTGATTGGCAGTAGGTGGCAAATCGATGTAGTCTGCCTCTGCAGCAAAGCAGCTTTACTTTTGAGCCTGTCTCTTGCCGTCTGTTTCACTCAGTCTGTCCATCAGTGTTGTCTCCTTCTTTGACATGACTATGGAAGCCCAGGAGGACAAAACACAGAGTCGTGTCTGGGTTCCACTGATGGTTTATCCGTGGTTTTATATCTTTTGATATTGTCTGAAGTGGTGGTTTTATGGTCTAGATCTGCAAAGCTTATCAGGAGCTGGGAGTGAGTCTGCACCACTAATGTCATCTCTCTCACTCTCTTAGGTCTGAGCACAGAGGGAATCTACAGGGTGAGTGGAAATAAGGCCGAGATGGAGAGCATGCAGCGGCAGTTTGACCAAGGTGAGACATTCCCTTTCTTTCAATTTGCTTTGTAATAAAATCAAAGTAGAATTACACTCTTGGCTGCAGTGTCTACACTTATATACAGCAATCAGCCACAACATTAAAATGAGTGAATAACACTGATGATCTTGTTATCTGCTTACAGTGGCACCTGTGAAGGGCTGGGATACACTGGGTGTCAAGTGAACTATCAGGGTCCTACACAAAATAGGGCAGGTGGTATTAATGTTCTGGCTGATTGGTTAGGGTTTAGTGTAGACACATACTCTCCCCATCTTACCTCCATATGATTGCTTTTTGCTTTATGACCATTTCTATAATGCAGAAAGCCTGCATGGTGGTGCTGAGGTTTTGTGCTGTCACCTCACAGCAAGAAGGCCCTGGGTTCCATCCCCGGGTCGAGCACAGATACCCGTGTGCCATTTGCGTGCGTCCCAATGTCTGAAGGCTTGCGGTTGAGGTTGACTGGCTACTCTAAATTGCCTATACTGTAGGTGTGTTGCCTCTGTTCTGCTATGGGGTGAATAAAAGTGACTGATATTTAGAGGACAAAACAATTTCATGATTTGTTGATTCTTTTTTTAAACCTATGCTTTAACCAGAGCTGTGTGGACCCTTATTCCTGTGTATGTGCTGTAGTTTTCCGCTGCTGTGTCTGAAGACTTTATTTATTACTTAGACAAATCATGTGCCTGTCAATAATTGCATTGTACGGCTGATCTCAGAATGAACCTGAATTAATCTACAACCATCAATCCTGCCTGCACACTGTTTATGTACGGATCATATGCATTGTACGCACTGGTGAGTGTGTTTGTGGATGCAGTGTAAAGCATGGACACACTTGTTTGTTTGTTTTGAGTGGATTCTTCTGTTGCATCAGTATATACTTGCTGTGTGTGTGTGTGTGTGTGTGTGTGTGTGTGTGTGTGTGTGTGTGTGTGTGTGTGTGTGTGTGTGTGT
>JBBIGC010000001.1:13060531-13090585 GCA_037576955.1 Lepidarchus adonis
CATATCAGCACAAACGTTAACAACGCAACTGGGTGCGGATACGCACACGTAGCTCACAGCAAGTATATTTCTACCTTTAGTGGAAGGTGTGTGTACTATTACATCTGGCGTAGAAGTAACACCACATTTCAGAAAAAGAACATCATACCAACAGTAAAATATGGTGGTGGTAGTGTGATGGTTTGGGGCTGTTTTCTGGAAGACTTGCAGTGAAGACTTGCAGTGATAAATGGAACCTCTGATTGGCTGAAGAAAAACAAAATAAGACTTTGCAGCAGCCTAGTCAAAGTTACTTGTGTTATCTTTGACTCACATTTAAATTTGTTTGATGATGTAAAACATTCAAGTGTAACAAACATGGAAGAAAATACTAAATCAGGAAGGGGGCAAACACTTTTTCACACCACTGTATCTGTAGTTGACTAATCATAGTCATAAAGATTTTAAGTGAACATTCGCCAACTCCATGCTCCTGTGTTCCTGTTTTCTGTTTGTCTGCTTCCGTCCACCTGCACTCTTCTCTCTTCACGGCTTCTTGTCATTATGCGTCACGCTGTGCCCTTCTGCGTGTCTGCGTCTGGACGTGACTGAGTGTGTATCCCATCTGCATGTCTCTGGTTGGACGTGTGTGTGTGTCTGTGTGTGTGTCTGTCTCATTTTGCCTTGTCTCCTGCAGAGATCAATGATCGAGAGCAGCGTCTCCACACCATGAAGGACGTGCTACGCAGGTTCCCCCGAGAAAACTATGATGTCTTCAAATACGTCATCAGTCACCTGAACAAGTGAGCTTTGCCTTCACTGCACAAAGCTGCAGAAACAAACACATGCTGTCTTTCATTTAAGAGTTATTATGACAGGTGAACTAGCGTCAAAAGTAAAAAGTTTGTTTGTAATATTTATTAAGATTTGCTATGATTAAAAAGAGTGATGGACATATTTAACTAAAGATATTATACTTTTATATAATATAATTTTGGAAAGAACTATGATAAATAATCCTATTCTGTTTAAATCTCTCTCTCTCGCTCTCTCTCTATCTCTCTCGTGCTCTCTCGTGCGCGCTCTCTCTCTCTCTCTCTCTCTCTCTCTCTCTCTCTCTCTCTCTCTCTCTCTCTATCAGGGTTAGCCAAAACAGCCGTATGAACCTGATGACCAGCGATAATCTGTCCATCTGTTTCTGGCCCACGCTGATGAGGCCCGACTTCACCACCATGGACGCGCTTACGGCCACACGCACTTACCAGACAATCATCGAGACCTTCATCCACCAGTGTGCTTTCTTCTTCTACAATCAGCCGCTGGCTGACACGCCCAGCGGTCTGCCCGGTCTGCCTGCATCACCCACCTCCACCCTGAGTTCCGCCTCCTCCATCAGCGGCTCCGCCTACACCTCCTGCTATGCCCCGGCCCAACCGCTAGCGCCACCCTTCAGCCATGCACAGCAGTCCCCGCCTCATTCTCCACCCCCGACCCCTCAGTCACCCATCCAGAGTTTGCTCCCACCTCTGCATCCGCACCACACGCCCACAGAACAACACACGCTGTGAACTGCAAAGTAAAATTGGAAATTGAGATTGAGTTGTGGAAGCAGAATGGAGAGAGATTTTTTTGGGGAGAAAATGTTTTAAAAAGAGGAAGAGATTGAGGAACTGTGCTTGATTTTCTAGTGGAGAATAGAGAGAGGGTTGAGAGAGAGGGTTGAGCGAGAGCATTAGCGAGAGTAGAAGGTCAGGCCACTTCAGCTGTGAGCCACTCCAGCAACTCTTCATCTCACTCTTTAGAGATCACCACACATATCTGTTCTGTTCTGCATTAAAAAAATACACACATTCTCCCCAGCACACACACACACACCCACACACACACATATATATATATATATATATATATATATATATATATATATTTACACCTTTATGAGATGATGCAGGATTAGTGGGTGTGACAAAGCCTTTGAAACCTGGACTTTTCTGACTTTACCTGAGGGGTGTCTGTGGACAAGGTGGCTCATAGGGGTCGGGACTTTCGAACCTACAGACTAGATGCTGTACTAAACTCACCCCACAGTCAGTTATCCCCTCTACCAAACCCTCGGCCTGTCACCACCAATAGGAATGAGGTTAAATGTGGCAGGAAGCTTCCTTAGCCGTCTCAAGATTTTTTGGTTTGTAGCTTTTGACCACTATTATCACTTTTTTTGTTTTTTTTGTTTTAAAGAGACTACAAGTCCCAGCCCTCAATGATACAGCGGCTCCCTCTGCCACATTCCTGCTCCTTGTCACATTCAACCATTTAAGAAAGAACATGAGAAATGAACCTTTTGACAAACTTGACAAACTGGATCTGATTTTATTGGGAGTGGAGAGCATACAGTGAATCTTGGTACTTTTTTGCACAGCATTCTGGGATTTGAAGTCTTCTGGGAGTCTCTCACTCTCTCTGTCCTCACAATGAGCCAGAGCATTCAGACCATTCTATTTAGAACCTTTCCTTTTTTTCTGGAAGAATAGGGAATGTCCTGATTGACCCTCCTTTTCTTTTGAACCATTCGTTTCTCTTCTCCCTTCTTTTATTTTCCTTCTCAATGGATGGGGCGTCGGTGAGAACATGGGAGTTATGTTTTTTACTTCTTTATCCTATGGTTACTGCCCTCATAGTTTTGATGAGCTCCATTTTGCTCCACGGCCAGGTTTGAGTGCTTCCTGTCCTGCAGGGAGTGAGCAGGTATTACTGGCATGGGCTTGGACCAATGAATGTGTTACTGCAAGGTGTAAAACTCCACATTGTGTGTGTGTGTATGTGTGAGGGTGGGTTAGGGTTGAGTTGTGCTTCATTCGATGATGGATCTCAGTAAGGGTTCTCTTTATGAAAGAGATGCAGCAAGATAATGTACTAAATTGCCTTCTGGTGTGAGGTGTCTTGGTGAGTTGGAACTCTGTGTGTGGGGGAGGGGTGTGTTCTTGCATCCGTATGTGTGGGTCTGCCTGAATGTACACTTTATGCTTAGAAACGTGTTTGGAGGGATGTCATCGCTGTTACATCAAAATGTATATCTGAAACCTGACCCTAATGTTGTCCAAATGTTTTCGAACAAATGGTCAAACAAAAATGCTCCAGAATTCCTTAGGATAAAATCTTTGCATGTAAATCAAGAACTTTTTCATTAAAAATGGAGATATGTTGAGAGAGTTGCAGTGTATTCTGTGAAAGTGTGACCTCTCTATCTTAAAACGCTCATGTGCCTCACCTCTTTTATTTTAAATGCGGCTTCATCATATTTGTAATCTGAGAAGAGCACATTACTGCCATCTTCTGTACCAACGCGGTACTGCACCTCAGAATTCAGCCTGCAGTTTTTCAGCTTTTGATACACAATCAACATAATTATCTGCATTTTATTCACAGAACATCAAAAGACAAATCAAATGGGAGCCAGTAGACACTCAGCACTTCATATTGTACTTCATATTCTCAGGTTGCAGTTGCAAAGGGGGGAAGGCTCCTTTATAATTTTTGCGTTATCTTTACTGTTCTGTCTTACTATGAGAAAGTTAATGCTTGAAGATAAAGATTTTGGCATTGAGCAAGAATTTTACATTTATTTAAGGCCTCCTTCTAGGCTAGAGACAAAATAATTTGCATGTTTATAATGGATCTTTCCACCAACGAGTGAAGCACAACTGCCCTGCCTCTGCCCTGCCAAGCAAAGTCAAATTTGTTTCTAACTGGCTATTCAAAATTAAGCCCTGCACATAATTTAGTACTTTCAGTATTTCTTTAGAACACTTCCTATAGTCTTTTTTTTTTTTTTTTTTTTTTTTTTTTTTACATATTTCAGCTCTTCTCTTCCCCTTCAGTGAAAATGGTATATTTTGGGAAAACAGGGAGAAGACATCACACCCTCTTGGTACTTTTGCAGTTGGCTGCTGGCTCGCTGCATTCTCTGTAAATCTGTGTCAATTCTGAGCTGATCCTTAGCAGCCAAAGACTGTGCAAATTTTAAAAAGGGTGTCTGACAGGAGGAATAGCAACAAATGGGAATTAAAATGTGACGTTTCAGCAATCTTACACGGCTGCATTGCTTCTTTTTCCTTTTTGAAACAATGGTGACAGATTAAGTTAAATGAGAAGCAAGCAAAACTATATTCAAAATGGTTGTTTATTTGTATGTTAGGGGGTCTAACACTTTGCCCTATAGTCAATGGTGATAGAAAAATGTTTTCTTTTTATGTTTTATTTTAATAATTAAAAAAAGAAATGTTTTTTAACAATTTTCTGAATGGTGTTAAGGCCATATGAGTAGTAGTGCATGATCCAACCCCATGTTTGGATTCGGGGCCTTTCACTCTCCATATGTAAAGAAAAAAAAGAAGAAAAAAAAACATTAAACGAACGATTAAAAAAAGAAAACAAGGAAAATAATGAAGTAAATCGAAGCAAAAATTCATGTTATTTGCTAAGACTATGTTCATTTGTCTCAATGGGAATGGTGTACAAACTGTACGGCCTTATGTGACATGTATAATAGTTAATAAATCAATCTTGTAATATGTGTCCTGTCATGTTTCGCATGTGCCGATTCTTCTGGACACTACAAAGGCATTGTTATTGTCATTATCGTATGATATTTAGATGTTATGGCGAAAACAATTAATTGAAGATTCTCAAGTTCAGAACATTGCAAACGCATGAATTTAAAACTCTCTCCTTCCATACTGTGATGTATGTCCATATGAAACACTGTGTAATGGAGGGTCTCTCAGTTAGTGAGGTGGCAAAAAAAAGCAGTACATCTCTAGGACATGGAAAAAAATACACAATATTTTCAGCAAACATTGATGCATAGAACAAATATATATAAAAATATTATAATAACATTATTATGGCACTGTGCAATAGTTAGGGAATCCCAAGAGTTCTATGTCTCATCTTTTTACAAGGTTTCAGACCTTAGTCAGCTCGTTAGATCTGATGCATGGCAAATACTGTCATTAGTAAGTGTAAGCTGGTGCCAATTTCAAAACTTTACAAATACTCTGACTCTTCAAACCTTGTTCAGAGTGTGAAGAAGACTTTTACAGCAAACAAGCTTAGTATAATAAAGTGAAATGACCTTTCAATCAGAGGGGCAACTCCCTAACCGTTACACAACCACTGCCCCGTATAATCCATGTTTGTTAAAATATTTTTCTGTCAGTTAAGCTGCTACTAGGTCAAATACATGAGGATTGTTATTCAGTTACTAATCTGAATGCTTATTACCTAGTTATTATCATATTTCCCCAATGATAAGCTGCAGCTTTTACAAATTTGCTTATATGTTTACATACCCTGACAGCTTTTATGATTTCTTGGCCATTTGTCAGAGAATATGAATGATAACACAACCTTTTCTTTCACTTATGGTTAGTGGCTGAAGCCATTTATTGTCTAACAACTGTTTTACTTTTTTTAAATCATAATGACAACAGAAAATACCCAAATGACCCTGATCAAGTTTAAATACCCTGGTGATTTGGCCTGATAACATGCACACAACTTCACACAAATGGGTTTGAATGGCAATTAAAGGAAACCGCCTTCACCTGTGATCTGTTTGCTTGTAATTAGTGGGTGAGTATAAAAGGTTAATGAGTTTCTGGACTCCTGTCAGACCCTTCATCTTTCATCCAGTGCTGCACTGATGTTTTTTGGATTCTAAGTCATGGGGAAAGCAAATGAATTCTCAAAGGATCTACAGGAAAAGGTAGCTGAACTCTATAAAATAGGAAAGGGATATAAGAAAATATCAAAGGAATTGATGATGCCAATCAGCAGTGTTCAAACTCTAATTAAGAAGTGGAAAATTAGGGTTTCTGATAAACCAAATCACAGTCAGATAGACCAACTACCAGGAAAATTGAGAAAAACCCACAAATAAGGTGAAAGACAGGACTCTGAAAAAATGTGGTAAGATGCACAATAATGAGTTACTTGAAAAAAGATACGCTGCATGGTTGAGTTGCCAGAAGAAAGCTATTACTATGCAAATGCCACAAAGTCCCACTTACAATATGCCAAACAGCATAGAGACATTCAGAGACTACAAGGAGTAAACAAGGCCTATGATGAAAGATACACCATTCCTACATTGCTGATGTTTTAAGGACGTGTGAGCTACAAATTCACAGGAAATCTGGTCAGAATTGATGGCAAGATGAATGCAGTAAGTTAGCAAAAAATTCTTGTGGAAAATTTGCACTCATCAGCCCGGAAGCTGCGCATGGGACGTACTTGGACATTCCAACATGACAATGATCCAAAACACAAGGTCAAGTCGATCTGTAATTGGCTACAACAAAATAAAGTGAAGGTTCTGGAGTGACCATCTCAGTCTCCTGACCTCAATATCATTAATCCACTCTGGAAAGATCCTCAAACATACAGGAACTGGAGGCTTTTTTTAGCAAGAATGGGCAGCTTTACCATCTGAGAGGATAAAGAGCCTCATCCACAACTACCACAAAAGACTTCAAGCTGTTGTTGATGTTAAAGGGGGCAATACACTCTATTAAGAACTGGGGTATGAAAATTTTGGAGCCAGGCAATCGAGGCTTCGAGCATCCCCTCACCACACAAGGGCCTCTAGCTGCATGCCCCTGATACAGCCACCTCGGACCCAGCCCCCCAGCAGGGTGGAGTGGAGCGGAGCCCACCGCAGCGACCCAGCCCCCCAACCCCCAAACCACAATCCCTTCATCTCACCCATTGATCCAATACAACTACAGTCAAACCCCATTAGCTCGGGTTGACTGTATTTACAACATACCAACAAAAGAGGGGGTATCTACATATCTCTGGATTTACAAAGTTAACCTTTCTAACATAGCTGAAACAAGACTATCTAACTGCTACTCTATCTAATTCTGAACAAAAGTACATAGGTGACTGCTCTCTAACCTAGGGTGTCTAGACAAGGTAGCTACCTATGTTGATGCCATATGTACTTGCACACACAGGCTAAGGTTACCTCCCACCTGGGAAGAAACTCCAACAGACACAAATAACAAAGAGAAAACCAACCAGGATGCAACAGTAACAAAGCATTTTGTTTGCACATGACTTGACTATTGTCAGAGCTGCAAAAATATTAAGCACATTCCTCTTAGTCATTAACTACAGACGTCAAGTGCTACAACATGAACTATACGTGGTACACTACTATCTGGAAGAGCTAGAAAGAGTTCTAGGCATTCCTCTTCATCAGTAAATACTATAAAAATTGCAGTACATTAAATACATATGGCAAGTGCTATAACATGAACTATCTATGGAACATTACTATCTGGGAACATTCCCTAGGCAGTATTTAGGTGGAGATTGTGTGTCTGCTGGGCTTAGATGCTGATGTGGGCATGGAACAGTTGAGTCTTGAGTAAGTATTTGTGATCTACTTGTCACAGTGGCACCTCAGCTGCGACATTAGAGCTTCATTCAGTTCTACTGATTCATCTATAGGACTGCTGCTCTGGAACAGTGTAGCCCTGCTGCTGAGGTTTAGGAAGTACTGTTCTCTATTAAGCTCTGTTGAGCAGAAAATGAGCAAAATGACAGCAAAGGTATTTCAGAGTCATCTAAACATTCTGCTCTTCCATAATCATCAGCAAATGTTGGTTTGAAATCTAAGCATCTCATACTGTATAATTTTTCCAATCAACCATCTGTTTCAAAATATGTGCATCCCTACTCAGAAACTATATTTATAAGCGGTTGCATTGGTAATTGTAATAAAATATTATTAGTGCCCATTATGTAACAATTACTCATTGTAGCAACTGTCAGAAATGGACCATAATGGAGTAATACTTTTCTTGACTGATTTTTACATCTAAGCAGATCATTCAGCCAGCGGGGCTTCCTTCCTTCCTCCGGCCCTTCCATCTTTGGATGGCCATCACCACATGTTCATCCACTGCCTACACCTCCAGCCATGAAACTTATTAATCATAATTAACATACTTTCATTAACTGCGACTGTTTTTGTTCATTTTTTTTGACTGGTTTACTGTCGAGCAGAAGAGGCTGGGTTCCCCTACTGAGGCTGCACATGGAAACACACAGACACTGTCACAAAGTAAAAGTATGGTAAAAGTAGTATGTAATTGAATAGAATAAGGTAAAATAACCCTAACCCTAAGGTGAGGATAAAAATAATATAGAAATTAAAATATAATAATACAAAATAAGGCCTAAATAAAATAAAATCTGATAAACAGAATAGATTGAAAAGCACTGACTAACTGTAAGTGGTAGCACTAACTGTATTGCAGCAGAATTGTACCTAATTGCTCAGTAAAACCACAGCAGTATTGTACATTATGTCATGTAATAAGATAAGTGGATTATAGCACAGTGACTCAGCAGCAGGATTGTATTGTACATTCGAGTTTACATTTTAAGAGTTATTGTGTGAGTGAGTGACAGCAGGAGGAGTTTAGCTTTTGATGGTTGTGGGGAGGAAGGATTTTCTGTTGTGTTCAGTGGAACATTTCAGACTCGTTAGCCTGTTACTGAAGAGGCCTATCTGCCCCAACACAACACCGTGCAGTGCAGCTTCCTCATAATAGACTGTAGTTTACTCAGTATCCTCTGATACTCAAGCAGAATCTTTGTTCCTCCCAAGGTTTCTTCCTCCAGTTTAGGGAGTTTATTCTTGCTCGGCATTCCTCAGTTTACTTTGGTTTCACTTTGTAAAGCAGCGTCAGTCTGACAATTTTAGTTATAAAACTGAATTGAATGGAATTGGGTGCTTGTGTAATGTTTATTAAGGGTTAAGGGTCTGGACCAGGACGTACTATGGGAGAAAGGCAAGATGCTGGAGGAAATGTGACGTTCTGGGAAACCCTGGTTTTGAGAAAAATGCAATTTGATTGTGCACCACAGCAAAATGTGACCTCTGCATTTAGCCAGCAGCTGTCAACAGAGCCTGAGATGTATAGTAGCAGTACCTGAGCCAGGACTTGAACCTGCAACCCCCTGAGCACAAGGATAAGGTCTAAATCACTAGAGCACCACTGTCCTGGGCCCAGAAATGTAAGATGTTAGGGTTTTGGCAAAGCAGGGCATTGATACATGTGGTCACATTACACTAGGACAATTTCATACTAATGCTATTCCTGCTGGGTAGATTATAGACCACACCACACAATTGCACAAATCCTGACTACAGGGTTCTGATCTTTGGGATGGCTACAGATTACGTCCCCTCTTGTGACCTTTTCATTGTGAAAATCCTTTTGATGGTGAGAGAATCAGCTGACATTGCCTCGCTCTCATCTTTTCTGATTTATGAAAAAGAGGCTGAAAAGGGCAGCCATGCACATGCAGAATACAGCTGAACTTTAATCTTGCTGTCATCATGGTTGCTTAGAGTCTGCATATGATCTGATAGCTCTTTGCTGCAGAGAATTGCTGTCATGTGCTGGTGTAGGCAGCAGAAGGAGAACTCGTGTTCTCGGACAGAATAGAGTGTGAAGAAGACTTTCCCAGCAAGCAGATGTGTTTGCATCTTGAGCTTAATATAATAGAGTAAAGTGAGCGATTGTCATTGTGAACCACAATGAAATGCAAACTCTGAATGTGGTCCATCCCTGTAGAAGCAGCGCACAGTTGACATGGGCACCACCCAGGGAACAGTGTCCAGGGACGTTACCTTGACTGGACTGGGATAAGAACCAGTGACTTTCTGATCAGAGGGGTAATGCCCTAACCGTTACACAACCACTGCCCCGTATAATGCATGTTTGTTGAAATGTAAGCATAAGTTTTCTGTCAGTTAAGCTGCTACTAGGTCAAATACATGATGATTATTATTTAGTTACTGCATATTATGTAGTTATTTTCATATTTCCACAACAATAGGCCGCAGTTTATACAGTTGTGCTTTTAAGTTTACATATCCTGATGAAGGAGTGGCTGTTTCAAGATGCACAATAAGAATTGTTGAGTTGCAGAAGAAATCAATTACTATGCAAATGCCACAAAGAATCACACTTAGAATGTGCCAAACAGCACAGAGACAAGCCTCAAACCTTGTGGCACAAAAAAATCATAAATTCTGTCAGGGTATGTACATTTTTTGCAATCCTGGTATTGAGCACGGCTTCCTTAAATGAGGCGGCCTATCTAAAAACATGAAAACGCATTCACTAAAAATATAATTCAGTACAAAAAGACAACATCTCCAAATGATTCGTTGAATTTACATGTGCTGTTTACTGCAGCAACAGTTCGAAAAGCAACACAAAGCAAAGACAGATCAGTGATGATGTTCTCATTTAAATGGCGCCACCGCATCCAGGCTCACTTAAACTTTTTCAGCCCTTTGCTACATTACATTACATCCGAGTGTAGAATAGAAGCTGAAAAAGCTCAATTCAACCGAAATAAAAAAAAACAAAAGTTTATTGTTGGCTGGAAAATATGAGTTTTTAATTTTTGTTTGAATGTATATGTTCCAAATTGTATCAATTTAATTGTTTATGCTCAACTATGGTGTATTGTCACTACTGATACAGAGCTGCAAAGGCTCTGTAAATTAACTTATCATAGCTTATCATAGAGTTTTAAAACATAAATTAGCATTTTCTGCAGCTTATAGAACGGGGCGGCCTATAATATGGGGTTGCCTATTATTTGGGAAATATGATACATATGATACGACTTACTGCTGTGACTAGGAGGGGTAAAATGCAGCAGACAAATCCATTACTTCCTGCTCAAAGGTGCAGTTGTAGCATTTGCCATCTGTATCTAACGTAACTAGACTTGGTTGTAGCACTTAATGATAAGAGGAATGTGTTGGACTTCTTCTAAGTCCCAGATAGTAATGTACCCTATATAGTTCATGTTGTAGCACCGTCTGACTAAGGGAAATGTGCTGAACTTTTCTCTACATTATTGCTTTCATGTGCAAACAAAATTGTAGCTCGAAAGTCGCTTTAGACAAAATAATTTGCAGAATGATTAAATGTACATGTATGTAAATGCAAAGAGTGTGAACACACTGGCCACATAAAGGGAGGGTCAGAGCAGAATGTACTTCCGGCGCAGACTGAGGTCCTTCAGGATCTGTAACACCATGTTACAGATGTTCTACCAATCAGTTGTGGTCAGTGCCATCTTCTATGCCGCTGTGTGCTGGGGGAGCAGTTTGAAAGTAGCCAATAGGAACAGGCTGAACAAACTGATCAGGAAGGCTGGCTCTGTAAGGAGCAAAATTGGACAATCTGGAGACTGTGGTGGATCAGAGGCTGCTGAGTAAACTACAGTCTATTATTGATGATGCTAATCACCCACTGCACAGTGTTGTAGTGTGACAGAGGAGCATCTTTAGCAATAGACCGACTGACTAGACTGACTGTCTAAATGCTCCATATTGTATTCATTAAAATTCTCGTTTTTATTCTACTCATTTCACCCTAGTTAAACTTTACCTTTGTTATTTTATCCTACTTACATAGTTACTCTAGCACTTTCCTCACTGTGCCCTTATTTTATGCCTGTAGTGTCTCTATGTGCAGTTGATGCAGCAATTTCCTCTGGGATAATAAAGTTTTTCTGATTCTGATTCTGATTACAGTGTAGTACATGTATTGTGCAATAGCTAATATGTAAGAAATGCTGCAAGTTTTGGGTAAAAAAAGTTTGATTAGTTGTGGATTTCAGAATAGGTATAATAAATATAATACATATAATATATAATCTATAATCATCACACACTTTTTGATTAAGAGGCTACTTTGGGTTAGTTTTGGACTTAACTGAAAATCTTACGCTTAAAAACAGTAATCCTCAATAAGGGAGCTGTAATCGGTCATGGGTTCGAGGCCAAGAAGTGCCACTGAGCAAGGCTCCTACCCCCCTGCTGTTCTGGACGTGTGTTCACTGCTTTGGATGGGAGAGTACATTTCCCCATGAGAGACAATGAAGGTTTATTCATCATTTAAAGTTCCTGAGATCAGTATGAAAGTGAGGAAATCTTGACCCTTAGAGTTTCCAGGGCTAACATGGCCACAGTGATATCAGTTTGGCATCAGATAGACATAGTCTATAGTGCCTGATGCTGTTGCAGTGTCAGATACACTCCTCTGGGTTTTGTGGGAGTCCAAATCCAGTCCTGGAGGGCTGGTGTCCAGCACAGTTGGTAGTTCCTCTTCTCAAATACACTTATTAACCTGGAAATTAACAGGTGAGTTATACTTTGAGCAGGGGAGCTACCTAACTGTGCTGAACAATGTTCCCCCAAGACTGGAGCTGGACACTCCTGGTCTAGAGGAACGATGGTGGCATCTTCTACAAGATCTTTGCTATGGTTGACTTCTGCAGTTCTGCTCACTATATGTACTGACAATGAATGGCCACTAGGCGGCTCACTTGTCTCACTTGTTAATATTCCTTTTGAAAGTCCCGGAATGTTCTTCCCTGGGGTCATTTGTCCTTACTAGATGACTCCCTATGGTCAACTATAAGTGTTTATTGTTGTAGTTGATGTCGTTCTTCGTTCTAAATCAATATATCTTAAATGGCCTTTTAAGCTTTTATGTTTGCCGTATTAATTTTGTAGTGTCATTAAACATCCTCGGTATTGTTTACCCCTCTGCATAATTTATTTTAAGCCTCGCTTTTAAAGCTTTCCGTAACGTGAGAAGTGCCTCTGCTCAGCCAGTCCATCTCATGATCAGTCGTCGCACGTACAGCTTCTCATCTGTGACTTTCCCAGCTCTGCGTCTTCTGCTGCGGTTACCTTCAGACTCAATTTTGCAGGTGGAGGGGCTCCTGTCGATAGGCCTGTGGAGGTCCTGATCACCCTCATCAATGCTTTCCGGGGACCCCATTTGCCCCAAAGTGGCCATCGATTGCCTGGGTGATTGTGGTGTTTTGATATTGATACCTCGATTGATGGCGGAGCCGCCAGTAAAGATGCATTATTGATCATTTGAATGTAAGATTGTCAGATTGATGAATGTCTTTATGGAGGGTTCTGGCACGTCTCCTGTAGCCATAGCGTGGCATTGCCTAGACAGTGATTGTAAATTACCACCTGAAGTCATGCTGGGTGTGTTTTCATTGCAGTGTTCTGCACTAAAGTGGGAAAACAGAACCTTTACACTGTGTCATTAATGGGTCCTTCCAGCCAAGGCCAGTGTCACACACCTCACAGACAGTAAACCTGAGCTGGACTGCCCCAATTTCAGAGTTTACGACCTGTTCTAAGCAGCTGCAGCATAATGGCTCTTCTCCACATACTGCTAAATGAAGTAATATCGAAACACTGGGCCTCTCCTCTCCTACTGAGCATTTTTAGATACATGTCAGTCTTGAAGTCTCTAGTTTTCTGGCACTCGATTGGCCAAGCTGCTCGGGTGGTGGAGATTTCTCAGAGTGCTCATATGTTAGCTGATTGCATTTCCTGATGTGGAAAAGAAATGCAATTATTAGTAAGTGTACGAGCAATGCACTCGCTTTTTAGCATGATTAATTATGCTGTTTAATTCTGAGATCCACCACAGCTCGGCTGTAATTTCCCAGTGGTCTTCTTGTATTTTTTATTTGTTTATTTATTTATTTTACATTTATTTATTTATTATTTATTCTAAATTATTTATTTATTTCACTCTCCATTGATGAGCCATGAATCCCAGCTCCAAGTTTACTGTCACCCTTGGGAATCTGGGGCACAAGTGATAGCAATGACCAGATATTCAAAACAGCAAATAGAGATGCCTTGCACATATGATGCTATAGCACGCAGTGGTGAAGCGAGCAGAGCACACCTAGTCTTCTCGGAGACAGCTTCTTCTTCTCAGAGTTCTGACTTGCGCTACTTCTATGCCTTCCATAGAATATTGAATAAGGCCATGCTATTGTGAGCTTATGTGAGCGCTGCCGTGCACTCAAGCGGGTCCCTGCGAGTGTCCTGCCTGGCTTTCCGAAGCCCTTCACGCGCTCGCTCTTGACAGTTCCAGGTTAGTTTTTCTCCGCACCAACCCCCTCCAGTGCTCCCAGGGCTCCCAAGGAGGATATGGGCGAGATCCAGGCCTTTGAGCCCCAAAGCCTGGCCTTAATCCCCCCATCGATCGCCCTGAGAATTTCCTCCAGAGCGCAGCAGGCGGCCCAAGGCTCCAAACTGCACGGCACCCATCCACTTCCTCTTTGACTGCCTTCACTCATACAGTCTACTTACTTTCCTCCTGCCAGCTTTCTATTTCCCAGTGCCAGTGTCCTGAGTCCAGGAGCACGTGTCAGCATCTTCTCTTTTCCAGCAGTCACTTCAGTTGTAGGTTTGCTTATTGATGCGTCTGCAGAATGGACCACTCTTCAACTCACATTTTCGTGAAGACATTAGAATGTGACACTTGTAGTTGGTGGGTGGGCCTGGTTTGTTTTTGGCTGTATGCAAGATGAACACTTTTTCTCTGAAACATGGTGGTGGTCTTGTTCATGGACCGGAACTCGTCTTGGATCAATTTCCTGCAGATACTTTGCTTTGAGATGACTTTGGTAAATGTGTATGTATGGCCCTGTGACACTGTAAGCTGTATTCTCATTCTCCAAATCCATTATGTTTAGGGCCTCAAGGCTTAATCGTTCCAGATCATCATGTTGCCTGCCATTAAGCACAAAACAACCATCATTCTCTCCAGAATCTCTGATTCGCCCAGACTTTCTGGCACATAACACACATGACATTAATAGCTGGCTGACACAATTGAACTGGTTCTGAATCCCCATTCTGCTCTGAACCAGTATAAAGTCCCTGATGACCATGGTTTAGTGTGCTCAGAGATTTTTCAAGGCAATTGAAGCTCTGTACTCCTCACCTATTCCTAACCTTCTCTTTGGGGATCCCCCGTCAAGAGAATCCCTCTTCCACAAACCTCTGTAAAATGTTTTGCTTTTATTACTCTGACTAAATTTGTAATTACTCTCTCTTGAATAAAATCTTTGAAAATTAGTTTGCCGACCTGACCTCTCCTTGAAGAAAAATTCCACTCCCATTTAGACAAATGGCCCAACTAGTTTTGACGGGCCAGGCTAGAGCACATTTTCTTGTCTTCCACATGTATACTGTGATGATTTTCCGAGGTAGGAAGTTGTCAAGGGAAATAATGGAGACTAACACAAGGGTTTTATGCTCGAATTTGGGCACCAGCCAATAGAAGCTCATAAAAGAACTCTCAAACAAGTGCGCCCCTAACTGGCGTAGCACATGTAGAGCATTAAGCGTCAGAACACAACATGCAGATCTGGCAAAGCCACTGCCAACCACACTAAACACGGCAGTGGTGAGCTCAGCCAGCCGCCCCAAAACCCGCACAAAATAACCCCAACTACTCCAAATAACCCATACAACACACACACACTCAACAAATTCCCACATAAATACAATAAACCCCCCAAACACACACACACTCAACACATTCCCACATAAATACAATAAACCACCCAAACACACACACACACATTGCCCAGTAGGCCAATGCACACACACCCCCAGCCTCAGCTCTGCTACAATACATAAAGTCCATCCATACAGTTGATTATTACACCCAATCATTTCAACACTTGCCTCTACTGAAGAGTTGAAGCACCTGTCCATTGCCTTTGATTATTTGAAGTGTGTTCTGAGGACAGATAAGGGTTAGTGCAGTAGATAAGGGTTTAGGTTAAATGGCAGAGTATTCCTTTAATCCTGTTCCTGTCTTGACAAATGTTATTAATGATGGCTGATGTACATATGTCTGTTTAATATTATTCATGTTAAGGAAGATGAGCTGATCAGCATCAGCATCACCATCAGCAGCAAAGTACCTAAATACAAGTGCTACAAGCCAGAAAACAGACATTTAGCTCTTTCAGCCTTTTGTAATCAAGAAGCATCCTTTCTTTGCTTATATAGGTTTTGAGTTATCCAAGACACAGGATTATCCCTAACCCTAACCCTATTGCAAGTCAAAGAAACCAGAGGATTGCTGGAAAACCTTTACTTTTTGGTGTTTACTGGAGTTGGCATTATCGACAGATACCTGGTAAGACATTAAGATTGCAAGTCCAGTACTTATACTAGATACTCATGACTAACCATGTTAACTGGATGGACAGGTCAGCCTCATGTTAACTGCAGATGCAGAACTAATATCAGTGTTGTTTAGGTTATAGGCTGCAGTTGGAAGGAGTCAAATCAACCACACCCTTGTAGCTTGGCTTTGAACGTGTTTATGAGATTGTTAAATGTTGTCTTGTTAGTGGGCAGCAAAATGCAAGACATAATCTGGACAGAGTGAGAACTCGTAAGACTGCAGTGCTCTAAAAAACATACGCTTTCTGCCATAACATGTTAATAATTCATTAACACACTAGAGTGCAAGGTTATGCTGAGAGAGTGTGTGCTCAGAGAAATATACACATTCACCTCCAGATACATTTTACGGGCAGGAGCCAGGGTGCTCCATGAAGAAGAAGGCTGGCTGCACCTAATTATGAAAATATATTAACATTTTCGGAGTATTTACAGAATACCTTGAGCACCGTATTTTTCTATTTTTTTACGGCCTTAAACACAACTCGAATTGATCTGAATTGAGTTCGAGTACAACCTTTTTAGTGGTAGACTCTGCACTGTGGTGTTTGTTTTATACCTGATGGAGAGTTTTGCAAATATACCTGGCCCAATTAAATGCCTGCTGTATCCCCCTCCCTTCACTATCCGCTTTATTCATTTATGCCGGTGTTATGCAGGTGGTGTGGCTGAGCTAATGAAGGCTTGTATGCAGATGAGGGGCTGAGGTCGTCTCCGGGGCAACGGCACGCTGTCTGACCCTGTGACCTCCACCACCGCTCTCTGACTGCCACAGGTCACTGGCAGCTGTCAATCACCCACCACACACACAAAGGTAGGATCACTGCACAAACACACGCACACACATGAAGCTATGTTCTTGCATACTGAGAAATTTACCCATACACCTGGGTGGCATAATAAAAAAACACTTCACACTCACAGAGCGATCTGCAGATAACAGATTTGTGTATTGGTGAAAGCTCACTCTAGCAGTATCCAGGCCTAATCTTGGGCAGGTTGTAGCCAGCTTGCTACTGTTGTACTTCCTCTGCAATTTTGCCCAAGGGGGCATGGTCCAGGCACACAGAGTGTATAAGGTGTCACTGATATATAGCACCACCTTCCTAATAGTGAGCAGGTCCCCCTAATGAAGCCAAAACACCTCTGACTTTGGTGCACTGTGCACAGCTCCTCTTTAGGACTGGGTCAGATGGGCTAGCCTTCTCCACATGCATCAGTGAGCCTTGGGTGCCCATGACTCTGTCATTTCACCAGTTGTCTTTCCTGGAAATGTAACTACTGCAGGTCTAGAACTGCTGTGTTGGAGATGCTCTAACCATCAAAATAAGGCTCAAAGTGATTTAGATCTTTACACTCCTACTTTCAGTGCATCAGCTTGAAGAACTGACTGTTCACATGCTGCATAATATATATCACACCTTCTTTGTAATGAAATAACTAGATAGTCAGTATTATTTTTTGATGTTATGGCTGAACAATGTATGTTTGTATGTACAGTCAAACCCCACTAGCTCGCTCCTATTGGTCTGGGCCCTAAACTTGGCAAGAGGCGGGGTTGGTGAGCTCTGCCCGCTTGCATCTGACTCCCCCCTGCTCTCCCCTTGTTCTCCCTATCGACATTGCAGGTGAATGAGTCTCCCCAATGTCTCTCCTACTCTGTGGCCAATTTTCTCCTGGTTGTTTACTCCTGCAGTAATGTACTGGTTAGTACTGGGTTGAGTTCTGGGTAATGCAGTACAGCATTACAGCAGTAGAATTAACATGACTGAACACGTTCTAGGCTATATTCAGCACGAATATGGACCTAATTTTAGTGAGCTATAGATGTAGAGATGCATACAGACAGATTGTACATAGTGGCGAGGGCGAGAGGCGAGGTTGGCGGCTTAACGAGGTAAAAAAAAGGGAAGTTCATCTGTTTTGCAGCCTTTCATGGTGAGAGGCGAGATTGGCAAGATAACGAGGTGTGAGCTAACGGGATTTGGTTGAATATACAATTGTGTGAAAAAGTAAGTGCATCCCAATAAAACGGTTGATTTTCTTTTCATTTACATTTTACCATTACTACAGGGAATACAGATAAAAGTTAAATACTTCACATTTTGACTAATTATCTAAATAAAAAGAATTTAAAAGATTAAGATAAATATTTATTTAAGGAAATGTAAGGAAAATGATCTATTAGTTGACTGGACAATTATGCAAAATGCCTACAAAAAAGTTATTTCTGCTGAAGGAGGAAACGCTAGCTTCTGAGACCAAGGGTGTACTTACTTTCTCCAAAGAAGGATATTGCATCTGTTTATAATTTGAGATATTAGGGAGTTTTATTACATTGTCAGTTACTTTGACATTAATTTAAGCAACAGCAGGTCTAATGGGTCACTTGTTCAGTTAATTAGAAACCAGGAGAAATGAAATGTTTCCAATGAAAAGTTTGTCATTTTTTCATTTATTTAGGGAGACAGTGGGTTCACTTGTTCATTCATTCAGTCTTTCTTTCATCCATCTATCCATCCACAATTCATCCATCGTTTCTTTCTTTCATTTCATCCTTTCATTCTTTAAATAATAAATTCTTTCCTTTTTTCTTTCCTGCCTTTCTTGCATTCATGCATCCCTTCATCCATCCACCCTTTCTTTCTTTCTTTCTTTCTTTCTTTCTTTCTTTCTTTCTTTCTTTCTTTCTTTCTTTCTTTCTTTCTTTCTTTCATCCATCCATCCATCCATCCATCCATCCATCCATCCATCCATCCACCCTTCATTAATTAATTAATTAATTAATTCTTTCCTCTATCCATCCATCCATCCATCATTTCTGTCTGTCTTTCCACCCATCTCTTTATTCATCCATCCATCCATCAATCAATCAATCCATCTATTCTTTCTTTTTCATTTATTCTTTCATTTTGTCATTTGTTTAAGCAGACAGTTGGTCACTTGTTCATTAATTCATTCAGTCCTTCTTTCATCCATCTATTTGTCTACCATTCATCCATCATTTCTTATTTTCTTATATTTCATCCTTTCATTCTTTAAATAATAAATTATTTTTTTCTTTCTTTATTCAATGCATCCATCTTTCCTGTCCCTTCATCCATCCACCCTTTCTTTCTTTCATCCATCCATCCATCCACCCTTCATTCATTAATTCATTCTTTCCTCTATCGTCCATCCTTTCTGTCTGTCTTTCCACCCATCTCTTTATTCATCCATCCATCAATCAATCTATACTTTCTTTTTCATTTATTCTATTATTTTGTCATTTATGTAAGCAGACAGTGGGTCACTTGTTCATTCATTCATTCAATTTTTCTTTCTTCCATCCAGCCATCCTTTCTTTTTCTTTCTTACTTTCAGTCAGCCAGTCACAAAGTGAAATGTTTTCTAATCTAATAAAAGAAAAGAAAACCTTTAGCAATGTCTCCGTCCTGGCTCTGTCCTCTTTACTGTCCTGAGCAGGCCACCATACTGTCTGTGCAGTTCTCAACACACAGCGTCACCCTGCCAGTGTAATTGGAGACGAGTGTCAAGCTGTAACAGCCTTCCAGTTAATGCACATTTGACTCTATGTGTATGATTTATATGCATGTGTGTGCTTTATAGAGCTGTTTGGAGTTTCTGTGGTCTACAAGGAATTTGTTATGTATGTAACGGTGTGTGTGTGTGTGTGTGTGTGTGTGTATGTGTGTGTGTGCATGTGTTTATGTGCACATATCACCTCCCCATATCTCTATTAGCAGTACAGTGGGCACCCCACCCTTCATCTGCCGCTCATATCTATGCAAAGCTGGGGTCCTGCCAATCAGTGGCCTCGGTGACACAGGGCTCCACCTCTCCAATTAGACCTGACAGGGCAGGATTAGGTGCGGGGCGACCTGCCTGCGTGTCAATCACGCGCCAGGCATCCGCATGGCTGTTTACTGTCAGATCCCATCTCCGTCTGTCAGCCAGAGAGAACTGCCTGGGGAGGTGGGGGTGTTAGGGAGGAGGGGGGAAGAGAGAGATCTGATCGGAATTAACTATGCCTCTCCCTGCAGACTGCTCTTTTAATTCATGAAAGAGAGTGAGAAGAGAGGGAGGGAGAAAGGAAATAAGAGGGGAGGAGAGCGCTTAAAATCTTAAGCAGGCTCACAGCCTCGTTTGAAAGTTGGGAGCGGATTAGTTTGGATTCTCCTTCGCTTCTTTTCTGGAAGCAGGTGCTTCTACGGATGAGATGGAATAGGTGTGTAAAGTCAAACACTAATTGAAGATTACATGACAAGGCCTGATTTACACTGAGACACAACTTTACATAATGTAAACTAGAGATGTCAACAGACTTTAACCTCATAAACAGTAAGGCACCATAGAGGCCTTCAGTTCCTCACGCCTACACATACAGTTACATGCAAAATCTTAAACAAAAGGATCAATTGAAATTGTATTGTGAATCTAATTAGTACACATCATCACTGTTTTGCAAATGGAAGATTTATTCAAAATAAAAATGTGGTTATCTGCATAAAATATGATTTATTTATGCCATAAGTTTTATGTTTTATTATGACATAAAATGTATAAAATGTGTAAAATCTAACCAAAAACACTTACTGAGGATTAATACCTGCACCAGTGTGTTCTCTATTGAGGGAGTGCACTTATTTTCATCCTTTCATTCATTGTCCAGACTGCTTATCCAATATGGGTTGTGGGGAAGATGGAGCCAATCCCAGCCGACAGGCAGGGTTCACCCTGGACAGAAGGCATTCATACCTATGGGCAATTTAAAGTACCCAGTCAACCTAAAGACTTTGGACAGTAGAAGGAAACTCACACAGATCAAACCCAGGACCTTTTTTGCTGTGAGGCGACAGTGCTAATCAATGTTCCACTGTGTCGCACAAATCCCCTTATTTTAAGCATAAAATCAATAAAACATTTTAACTAGAGGTGCTCAAACCTTTGCATACATGCGTACAAAACTGATTTTAGACCAGTTTCTGAATAATTAATTGCAGTAACTCTAGATGTCGGTAACAACCATCCAATCCGCACAAATCAAACCATAGATGTCCATGCATTGTTATGTGTAAGTATTGTGTAAATATCTGTGTAAATAAAAGTATTGAACACATGAAGAAAGAAAGGTGTTAAAAGGCATGAAAAGTCATGACACCAGCTGAAATCAATCAGTAATTAGAAAGCAATCCTGCCACTTAGTGCAAATTAATATAATCAGGTTCAGTCCCAACTGATGGCTATAAAAAGTCGTCTCACTACTGAGGTGTCACACAAGAAACATCTCATGATGGTAAAACAAAAGAGCTCTCTCAAGACCTTCACAACTTTATTGTTGCAAAACATGCTGATGTTGTCAGTAAAGGGCCCTTGATACTGTCAAATTATGATTTCAACAAACCTCAATCTTTGCAGCAAAGCATGATGCTTTCAAACACAAAAATACAAAAAATATAGATTCAATTCATGTTAGTATCTTTTTATGTTAATTCAATCTTTGCAAGACTTCCAAGGAAGGTCAGGTATCTGCTGTAGGTATCAGTCCAGTCAATAAAATCCATGTACAGTAAAGGTCAGCAAGTCAGTGTCTGCTCAATTTGTCTTTAAACAAACCCCTTCCCTGTTCCATGGGCAAACCAGTCACCCTGGAGACGTGGTCCCATGCCCCCCTAATCCAGGAGCAGACCCCCATCAGTGGGGATTAGAGACTGATCAGTGAGGGGGCAGCCGCCAGCAGAGCTGCAGGACCACAAGGGACCGTGACACTGTAACCCCACAAACATTTAGAGGGCCAGCGAGAGAGAGAGAGAGAGAGAGAGACAGAGAGAGAGAGAGAGAGGGAGAGAGAGAGAGAGAGAGAGAGAGAGAGAGAGAGAGAGAGAGAGAGAGAGAGCAAGAAAGTGTGCATATGTGATTTAGTAACTTGGAAAATGAACTCTGTTGTGTCTGCGAAGACCAAGGTTCTTGGCTTGGATGTATGGTCCTGGGAAGCATTTCATTCATACAGAATTTTTACTTTATGTTATTCTTTAACTTGACATGATCAGAAACTGCCAGCATGTCCAAATGTTTATTACTAGGGTGGGAATTGCAGGGTATCTCATGATACGACGATACGATATGCGATATTTCGCTGGTCGCTGGTACTGTCATCCAATAACTACAAAATTAAATAAGTGCACAAGAGAGATGCACAGCAACGTGGCCATCACAAAATAATCCGAACTCTGTTCCAATGTTCTTCAAGTCAATTTTTTTCAAACTTTACATTTAAATTTGGCTGAGGCGTCTCAGTCAAGTTTTGCAGTTTGAAAGCTCAGAGCATAACACAAGCTTTTTAAACGTCTTCTTCAGGTCACTTAAATCTCCTGCACTCAGTCGAGCAGCTCTACCCAGAGGAGAGGAGAGACAGCGATGCCGGTGAGTCAACATGGCGGCAAAAATTGAGTCATTTAAAATATCGATATTGCTGTCGGCGTATCAATTATCATATTGCGTGAACAAAGACGACAATATATCGTGATATTGATATTGTGGCCCACCCCTATTTATTACACCTTTTTAAAAAAAGTTTTTCTCTCCAATTTAGGCGTATCAAAATTCACACACTTCTTTGGACTCACAAGATACCACCATGTGAGAACTAGTGTGAGATTTGAACAGGTTTTAATGAAAAAGAAAATATGCAATATAATCTGCACTGAGCGATACCACTATACATAGAGAATATACACAGGGACTACTGATTAAGGGTGTGAATCCCAGGGTATCGCACAATACGATATGTGATACATTGCCTACGATAACAATAATATCACGATACATTGATTCTGAAATAATCTATATATTGCAAGACAATTTTTTTTTCTGCTAACAAAAGTTTAGATACACTGACCAGCAGAAAAAAGTCAAAAGCCAATCAAGTTCGTGAGCTGTGATAAAGGGGCCTGTCTCCCAAACATGCATTGTGTCTCCACCAATCACATCAGTGATGTGTGTTTGGTAGAAGGTGCTGTTAAGTGTGTACTGAGATGCATTATGTGCATTATGTGCTATGCTTTTGTTTAAGCAAAATTATTGGTGAAAACAATTCAGAAAATGCTATATTGTTGGGGAATCGCAATTATACACTCTTGCATTATTGGGTCTTTCCCCGCTTGTAGGCTTCATTTAACACTACACTACACAAACGTGAGAAAAAGATGCACAGAGATGTGGCCTGGCGCAAAATGATCCACGCTCTGTTCCATCAATGTTATAAAAGCCAAAGTGAACCAAGACTTTAGATTTAAATGTGGCTGAGGCATCTCTCAGCCAAGCTTTCTCTGCGTCTCCCTGTTGATAACTTCCTCTTCAATGTTCAGTTTCTTGCATTCATTTGAGCAGCGCTACTCAGAGGAGACATGAAGTAGTGATACCAGCGAGTCAAATTGGTGGGGAATGTCCACATCACATCACACCAGCAAAGATGATATATCAGCAATTCTATATTTTGTCCCACTCCTTCTACTGACGGAAACAAATAGACCAAAAGAATATATACATGGACATGTGGACGTGAGGAGAGACAAGACAAGGGACAGGTGTGACTAATAATGGGTGTGGCTACGATGGGGACAAGACATGAGACGTGACCAACAGAACCTAGGAGCTGTGACAGCTACATGTGCCTCCTCCGAATGCTAACACAATACATAGGACAACTGTGGGATGTGTAACTGAACAATATGAAGATTAATATAATAATATAATATATTATATAAATCAATAAGCACATTCATTCATTATCCAAGTGAATCAGATAAACAAGTTAAACAAGCCATTACAGTAGTGGATGATCACAACATGACTAGACAGTTCTCACTCTCAAAAACAAAGGTGTAAATCCTACAACATGATAAGCTTCAGCTGGGCAGAGAGGAGACAAAAACTTGGGGCAGGTGTACAGACTAACTCACACCTATGAGCAATTTAGAGCAACCACTCAACCTAAACCACAAGCCTTTGGAGAATTGGAGGTGACCGGACACTTGTGGTCAACCCAGGGATCAAACCCAGGACCTTCTTGCTGTGAAACTAACCACTGCAACACTGTCATTTTTCAAGAATTGCAGAATTGCAAGTAATGATTTATTTCATTAACTGAGTATTTGTACTTATCACTTTTCACGTCAGCACTAATATCACTGTGTGCTAAACCTTCCAAGTTAAAGTTAAATAAGACACATATGAGTGGGGATACAGTTAAGGTGTAATAACATTTATTTTTTCAACATGCATTCATATGAATTTCTTCTTTTAACATTGTGTGTTATTTGACTGTTAGACAATGACAGCCTAGTTGGGCAGTCTAAGTCAAGTCCTTTTATCTCTAGAGTTTTCATTTCTAGAACTGTAACAGCTTTCCAGAATCTGGGTCCGAGCCCCTAATGAGCCAGCCAATAGTGACAGAGACAGGAAAAAGGCAGGAGCATGGTTCTGTCTGTATGGGTTCTCCTCAGTGGGAGCGAGTGGGTTCCACCATTAAACATTTCAACCAGAATTTAAGTATCAGGATTGGTCTTTATGTCCAGGCAGCAGAAAGTGACAGGATTACTGGTATCTGTAGTGTGAACACTTGTGATTGGAGGATTTTCTAGCTTAGGTTCCACTAATGTAACCTAGAGTAAAGTACCATTCCTGTACACTGTTCCCTGGATGCTGTTGATAGCTGCCCCACGTGTGGATATGTGAGATCCTCTGAATCACATAAAAAGGGCAGGAGATTAAAAAAAGGGAGACAAAATTAATGAGGACAAAAACAGGCCCTAGTAAAAAGTAAAACAAGCAAAAACACAAATTACAAAACGGGAAGCAAACACGGAACATAAACAGGGAGAGACCAGGTAGGAGACCAGTGCAGATAGGGCTGGAACAAAGAAGAAGAGGAGGGGGAGAGGGTGCCCCCTGGTGGCCACCAAGGGAACGAAAATTCACAGGATTGGCTAAATGCAGAGGTCAAATTTTGTTGCGATATACTTTGTGAGATGGGGCGTGAGATGATCACAATGACAAATAGTCCCTTTCACTTACTGCTGTACTTAATCATAAGAAGCAGCATGGCAGAATGTCCTGTTTGTTTTGAGATATTAGTGTTTTTATAATTACAGTACTTTATGTGTCCAGCCCACCTGTTTGAAGTGATCAGACGTAATTGCATATTTTTAAGACCAGCAGCTTTAAACGTTTAGATGCATCCAGTTGATTTAATTGAGCATTAAAGAGCTGTGGAGGGGGTGGCTTTGTTTTTAGGACTTTTAGCTCTTATATTTGCCATCTTTTTGAAATAATGAGTATAAACAAACATGAAGACTCAATTAATGTCACAGCAAGAACAGAAAACAACAGAAACACTTACAAAAAGAAGGATTCAGTCAAAAGCACAGGCATTAGATATATTAAACTCAGCTATTAATGACATATAGAGGATGAAATGCAGACTTAGAGTATTTAAGCTGGATGAGGAAAGGCCGGAGAGTTTGCAGAGCAGATTTAGATTGATTATGAAGTGCCATCAACTATCAGCTTTAAACAGCTGCAGTAAACACCTGTGCTAGTCATTGATAAAAATACTGACTTTGTTCTTTGCTTCTTTTTTGCATATTTCGTTCGTTAAATATTCTTTAAACTTCATAAAGTGGTCATCTAGCCAAAAACCCCCACAAAAGACGTGTGTAATGCCCTGGGACCATTCCTCTGTCAGTCCACCAGAGGGAGACACTCTTTTCTGAGCGTTTTTGTTAAATGTACTTTCATAAAAGAACAATATGAGTTTAATATTAATCTTTTCTGCTTTAAAGTCATAATTCTGAGAAAAGCCTAATGTACACACATTTCTTGTATGTACTTTTGAAAAATGTACACAGAAAAATGCACAGTTGCCATTTAGTTTTATACTGCTTCTATGAGGCTAGGTCATGTGTCAAGTAATTTGCAAAAAAAACCATGAAAACCTTCGGCTTCAAGATTACTGATACTACATTTCATATTCACAATTCATTGCATATTGTTTACACACAAAATATCTCTTCAGAATTTCACATCACTGTTTGAAGATATACAATGGTGTTTATCCATTTTTATAAATAGCTGTATGCTATACACTGCCAGAAACCACATGTATTTATACAGTTGGTAGGCGAAATTATACAGTTGGTAAGTTGTTAATTTCAGGCCAAATTTCAGGTTTTGTTTGATGAATACATTTATGCACAAAACACTGTTTATTTAGTGAATTTAATCTATTTGAAAAAATTATTAATATTGAGCAGTTAAGGCATCTCATGCTGATGCTCTAACTGATTGTGGTGCACTGTGTGTTCTGACCCCTTTCAATCAGTCATTCTGTACAACAAGAGCTTCTCTTTGAGACTGGATCAAATATAATTTCATATTTAGTGTTTTGTGCAAAAATTATTACATTTCATGCTTTGTGAATTCCAAAATGTAAAACAATAAATCCCCCAAAAAGTCTTATATAAGTTCTCTGTGCATAATGTGAACTTAACATGAAATTATAGTCTGTGTACAAGGCTTTGAAATTATCGTATATCTTGCAATAGTAGCCCCGGCGTTTATTCAAAAAATGATTCAGACGGCCCAGCTTTTAATATAGACAGGCGTTTGTTGGAGACAGGCTATTATTCTCCTCTCAGACGGAATGGTGATGATATTTATGGCCACAAAAAGTTGTGCAGTTCTACAATTTTTTTTTGACAGAAGATAAAACATCACGACTAAAATCATCCCTCTGTCTGTTTGGTGGTGATACTTGTCTGTAATGCTGCTGTTATTGTGGGAGTGGTTTAGCACCAAATGCAGCGATAAGTTTAAACAGAGCCGCTTAATATCCGTCAATAACCCTCAGATATCGCGACAGAAATGAGTAATTATGCGCGTTGCACTCATATAACTGTCAGAGGTTTGTTTTAAGCTGTTTCACGCCTTTTAGGGAAAAAATTTAGTTAAAACACGAAGGTAGAAAGTGAAAGCTCAGCGGCACGTGCCTGTGAAAGTTATGAGGGTTTTTATTGGAGACCAACATCTATTTGTCGCAACATCTCTTCAAATCCCCCGTTTATTGGAAATAGGCGTCAATAAGAGACGTGTTATTATTATTAGAAGATATACAACGTATGATAACTCAAAACAAGTGACGAATGGTGAAAGGCAAGGCTCAGTCCTGTGCACCTGTGCATCTGTGTCCCATGTTGTAAAATGTCTAATTTGAAGAGGTCAAAGCACTCAGTTCAAAGATAAGGTGGATTTTAGTGACAGTATTTTCGGAGGAGAGGTTAGTGGTTGCGGGTCCAGTGGATCCTAAAATGCCTGATATTTGCCCTATATTCTTATTATTTACATGCACAAGGTCTAAGGAGAATTAATCTTACATCACTGGATGTCTAGCCTCTTCCAAGAAAGGTGTAAATGAATCCCCACTTGAGAGTAGCAGGCACAAAGCAGGTCACATCTCTCAGGACTTGCTTCTGTCCATTTATCATTTGTTTTTCTGCCTTTTCCTGCTTTCCCTGCCTTTAGTTTCACATGTAATTGATCTTCCTTTGTGATGTATTTCCTTGCTTTACTATTGAAAGACAGTCTTGGCCTATAGGGCTTAGTTGTGCGCTTGTTCAAATAAAATTGTGTTTTGTAATGTGAACATGGAAATGCTTTGACTATCATTGTAGAAACTAACCTGAGATAATTTCTTTCAAATGAGTGTTTTTTTTGTTTCACTCTCATTCACCATGGCCTGATACCAGCTTGTGTTCTAGCACTCTAAACTATGTGTTTTTTGTGTGTGAGTCACCCCTCCAGTCGGGCTGGTAGCATTAGTATGAGATAGGGACATCAAGTTAATTGCCTTGTATATTGCTGAGCAGTCAGCCATGTCAATTCGCATTCGCAGCATATAACACGCAATCAGAGCAGCATCCCAGCTAGACACAATACAGCGTGCAATGTTAATAATGATTCCAGCAATGTCCTGTGCCCCATTCCCTTCAGTATTATATATCTTCTGCTGTACCGACGTATTGCTCCTTATTATGGCCTTTTGGGCCTCATTCATGAGACATTCCTGAATGTGTGAGTAAATTTGCTCATAAGAGCAATATATTCAACATGTTCATAGACAACAGTGGTTAGACATGCAAGCCATATTAAAAAGATCATGGGGTAGAGCACAATCTAACATCTTTATTTTACAGTGCTGTTAAAGGGTATTTGCCTTATTTCCACCATTTCTGCATATTTGTCACACTAAATAGTTATAGATCCATATACAAAATATAATGCAAAAACTAGTTGACTCCTCCTGTATTTCCTATGTGAAAAAGCTATTTTGTCCCTCTCAGCTAAAAAGCTTAAATTCTGCTATTTTCTGAGTAGACATCCTGTAAAACGGTTCTGCCAGGACTGTAACTAGGTCATTTAAAACCTTGACTGACATCTCAGAGGACTTGCTATTCTGCTATGTTTAGTTTGAGTTACAGATCATGATGATCCAACATTTTCTTGCAGGATAGAGAATATAATTAATGGTTCAATCAGCTATGATGTCTCACTCTGGCCCTTAAGCAGCAAAGCATCCCAAAACCATAACACTACCACCACCATGTTTGACTCTTTTGGTTTTTGCTTTTGTTAATTGGTTGGCAATTCACTTTTCTATACTTTTTCACAAAGTCAGCAGATTATTTTAAATAAATGAAACTGTATTTTGTGTTCATTTAGCTTGTCGTAATCTTGTATTAAATATTATTTGAAAACTTTAATTAAGTAAACAATTTTTTAAAGACAATATGTTGGTAAAAGTATCAACAAGAGTAGGCCTACCAAAATATCAAAACCAAATTTGGAAATTAATATAAGTGTTTAATGACATTAGCTTGTAATTGTGTTACTCTCAAGCTATTTTCTTTCTTTTTTTTAACAAATAACCTAAGCTTAATTGACATGTTTTTTGATCCTGTAGATGTAACTGTCCGGTTGTTCTCAAGTGTCGACCAGAGGAGGAGGGGCACCTCTTCTGAACCTCTGTCACCCTCAGCTTGCTCAGTAGAGGCTGAGACCCGGATTTTGTAAAGCTGCTTTGGGACAACATCTGTTGTAAAAAGCACTATAAAGATAAACTTGACTTACTATTGACTCTGAGTGATGGGGGAGAGGGAGGGTCATCCTATTCACCCAGAAAATGATCATGGTCACGTTCTCTTGGACTCCCAGTGAGGGATTCCCCATAGCATCGTCAGGGAATGAACGTATACTCATGCCAATCATTTTGTTATAAAAAAGTAGTCTATTCAGTTGATTAAAGTTGTTTTATAACATTACACATTTCTAACAGCAATGCAAATGCCACACAAATGCTGAAAAAAGTTTATTACCTTTTTTCTGTCTATCCTACTGATGGTCTACTCCCTCTTCATGAAATTAGCATTTTTCAACTGTATGGTGGCTTTGATTAGAAACACCAGTTTATCACATGAAACACATTTTTATCATTGTGTGAATGGCTGCTGGGGGTGCAAAAGCACAGACTGTTGAACATGTCAGGTGGTTTCGTTCTCACAGTGCAGATGGTATGAAATCCCAGCTGTAGAGGACAACAGTGTTGCTGAGCAGTGCTTTAACTCGGATATGTTTAAGGAGGCATGCATGTCACTGCTTCAAAGAGCCTGTTATTTCAAACTGAATCCTGTTTGAGCCCATTTGAAATCCTAATGTCTATACTTCTCCTTTTAATCTGTCACCATCTAGTTTAAAAAGAAGTTTTTTTTTGGCCAAGTAAAGTGATAACGCATGAGATTTTTCTACCTAACTTTATTGGCCACTTTGATCAGGTCGAATAAAAAGAAATGTTTCAAAGTGTTTTACATTTACTGTCTGTA
>JBBIGC010000001.1:13095313-13109759 GCA_037576955.1 Lepidarchus adonis
TTTCCACCCCCATGCTTCACAGTAGGTATGATGTTCTTTGGATGCAACTCAGCATTTTTTCTCCTCCAAACACAACAAGTACAGTTTTTATCAGAAAGTTCTATTTTGGTTTCATCTGACCATATGACATACTCCCAATCCTCTTTTGGATCATCCAAATGCTCTTGGGCAAACTTCAGACGGGCCTGGACCTGTACTGACTTAAGCAGGATTTGAGTCCTTGGTGGCGTAGTGTTTTACTGATAGTAGCCTTTGTTACTTTGGTTTTTGCTCACTGTTCTTGTGATCATTTTGACCCCACGGGGTGAGCTCTTGCATTGATCGAGGGAGATTATGAGTATTCTTGTATGTCTTCCATTTTCTAATAATTGCTCCCACAGTTGCTTTCCTATTGCAGATTCAGTCTTCCCAGCCTGGTCCAGGTCTACAATTTTGTTTCTGGTGTCCTTTGACAGCTCTTTGGTCTTCACCATAGTGGGGTTTGGCATGTGACTTTTGAGGTTGTGGACAGGTGTCTTTTATACTAATAACGAGTTCAAACAGGTGCCACTAATACAGGTGATGAGTGGAGGATAGAAGAGCTTCTTAAATGTGATTTTCTGGATTTTTTTTTCTCATTCTGTCTCTCATAGTTGAGGTAAAGCTATGAAGAAAATTACAGGCCTCTCTCATCTTTTTAAGTGGGAGAACTTGCACAATTGTCACTGACACTTTTTTGCCATTTAGACAATTAATGAATGAATGAATGAATATGTAATTGTCACTCTTGTCAATATTGAATTATGGAGGATTGGAATTTTAAAATGTTCTATTGTTTTTAAAAGCAGTCATTCAAGATGACCAAACGATTAAACTTAATGTGATTAAATAAGTGATGAAAGCTCACTTTAACGCCATGGTTTGACCAATTGACTTGAAAAGCTCGTAAAATATCTGACATGACCATTAATGAGTTAAGCTAAAGGGTTGACCAACGAAAGCTTATACCTGCTCCTTGCTCCTGATCATGAACGAAGATGTCCCTACTCACTCTTTCTTTTTGCCATTCCACAGGGTCATTCTATTTCACAAACACTTTTAACCCACCCACTTCATCTCATCATCGCATTTTCACCCTAGTACGCTTCCAATTATTTTTCACAAATTTGTCTCATCTAGAATATGTGTGTTCAAAGGCATTCTATTAGCTATTCCAGTCTTGCTTACCGTTTCTCTCTCATATTCTGGGCCCATGGCTCCCCTGCCCCAGCCTTCTGCTCTCTTATCTGTTTTCTTTTCCGTCCCGTTTTCCTTTCACCCCCACTCCTCCACCTCCCTCTTCCATCTCTCTCTCTCCCTTTCTTCCCTTCCCTCTCATTCATTCTCTCGCTCCTCTCCCTGTCCCCCTGTGGCACACCGTGTCGTGTCCCTAATTTATTTATAATTAGTGCTCTTTGTCAGAATGCGGAGGGAATGTTAAAGTACATGCTGCTCCTGCCTGGGTACAAATGGGCCAGTGTCTCTTGCTCTCATGCACGCTCTCTCTCTCTCCTTCTTCTCTTCTCTCACTTCTCTTTCTTAATCTCTGTTCTCGTATCTTCTTCTTGCTCCTCAACAGTACATAAGTTCCTTTCTTCTTTCTTTAACTAAGATTCTTTTTCACCTCAGGAACTCAACCTTTCTTGCCATTCTCTTCCCCATTTCTCTCCCTCAGCTTTTTCTTGCACTTCCAGACCTTTCTTCTGTCTCTTCTCCTACAACTTATTTTCCTCAAAATCTCTCTACAATTCTCACCTTAATTTAATCTTGTCTCTCTCTTCTTTTCTCTTTCTCTTAAATGTCTGCCACCATCTGCTCTGAGGAGAAACTTGGGAGAACTCTCCTGCCATTCTTGATAGCGATGACATGGTAAGTGTAATAGCTGTAGTTTTAAGGGGCTCCTAATTTTCGAGGAGCATGCACAGGCACTTTGTGTAGGTCCATGACAGTGACTCTGGAACCATGGAGTATTGCTGGTGGCCAGAGCAGCGCCCTTGATGTGTTTACATTGTGCCCTAACATCATGCTGTCATTATTAACGTGCTTGCCAAGTGAGCGGTTTGCTGCTGTTTGCTCGCTGTTTGTTTTCCACCTCTTTTCGGCAGAGGGCCGCACACTTGTATCCCTACGCAGACACACTTTGTACTAAGTTACAGTAGTGTACATGTTAAACAAAAATTGGTTCTTTAACATACCAAAAAACTATGATGTTCTACACATTGTTGGTGCTGTAGAGTGACTTTTAAAGAATTATTTCATTCATGTACAACAGGTTTCACATAATTGAGAACCATTTAACCAAAAAACCATTTATGTAATAAATAGTTGTTCACAGTTCCATAAATGACAATTGCAATATAAATCTATTGAAGCTCTACTTTTTAAAGAGTATAGCATGCAGGTATGTTGTCTTAAAATGGTTATTGGTTGTGAAATTTGAAAATAGATTTTTTGGTTTAATTTCAGTCAGTGTGATTGAATACACTGAATTCATGACCAGGAAATAATAAGTACTTTGACTAATACTTTGCTCAAGATTGTTGTTCACACACAAGGAATTTGTTTCTGACTGATGGTGACTCTAGTACTGACATGTAAGACAATGCACATGTGTGGTACAGAATACAGAACAATACAATAAAATGCAATACAATACACAATGTGGCGGCACAAGTTTGTAGTGAATAGCTCTGTTGGCTCAAAGCAAGAAGGTCCTAGGTTCGATCCCTGGGTTGGCCATGGATGCCTTTCAGTTTGGAGTCTACAAGCTGCTCAGGTTTACTTCCACTGTCCAAAGGCCTCCTGGTTCAAGATGAACCCTGCCGTGTGCCCATAGTCCGCTGGAACTGACTACAGCTTCAGACTCAAACTGGGTAAGGAGTTTGGGGAAAAAAAAATGAATCATACATATAGTGCATTTCTCGAACCCAAGGTCTTTGAATGAATAATAAACAAAAGACATATGATTTACACAATACAATTCCTATTCAGAATCTAATGTACAATACACAATATAGAATATGAATTTGCATGTGTACAGTAGTACCCCGCTATACATTTACCGGTAGTTTACATTTCACGTCCCGGCTTTGAATTTGGAACTAATTTTGGAACAAATTTCCTGTTTTTCGTGGTATCCGCGTATGGATAGTGTAAGTAAAACCATAGGCTAGGCTAATATAATCTATCAAAGAGTACAGTACAGGTACAGTATAGGCTAGTGTAATATATACATTCAGTACTGAAAATATAAGCATAGGAACCTAAGTAGTATACAGTACATTACAGTACTCTCTATAAATGTGATATTTCTAAAATTATTATATTATTAAAAATATTTCTTTGTGTTTATTTGTATCTAGAATGTGTTTAAGGGCTTAAACTATTTTTAAAAAGCATTTTGGGGGAGTGGCGTCTGTGTATTGCATGTTTTCCCCTTTCGCATGGGGTTTTGCAATGTAACCCCTTCGGACTACTGTATATTCAATATACAATATACAGTACAGATGTAATATACAGAATACAATACACAATATACAATAGACTACACAATGCACAATTAACAGTACAATTACAGTACAACATATACAATATGCTTCTGGGGAAAGGGAGAGATAAAGCAGGAAAGTAATGGGAACTGTTCATCTGTTTATGAAGGGTTTATATTTTGGTGGAGGAGTTGGGTGTTAGAGGAGGCCATTGAGCAGGTTGTGAGGTATCTATGATTATTTTTTTCTGCCTGTTTCCTGGTTCCTAGAAGAGTAAAGTTCTTGTAGGAGGGCAGGGAGGCACTAAAAAAATCCTGCTGTGTAAGCCACAGGTTGCTCTAAATCATCACTGAATTCATTAGTGAAATTCAAAGCACTCAGTTAACAAACAGTTTGACAAACTGAAATCATCCCTTTGTCCTTGGACGGGCCGATTGCTTGAGCCCTCTATCTCCTCTGGCTGTGATCTCTCCATTCACCTCTTGCATGCCGTATCCCCCATCTATCCTGCTCTTCCTCTACTCTTTTTCTGCAATTCCTTCATCCCTCACTCCCTCTCTCCACAGCCCAAGGCAATGCCGTCCTGCAGGCTTTGATCACAGGGCCAGGGAGGAAATAGGAAGTGGGTCAGAAAGTTGTGCTGGAGACTGCAGGAGAACAAGGCTGGCATATCGAGTAGGTAAACCAAGAGAGAGAGGAAGAGAAGGAGGGAGGGAGGGACAGGGCAAGAGAGAGGGAGGAGAGGAGCAAAGATCGAGGGAGGAAGACGAGAGACAGAGGAGACTCCAATCTCGACAGAGGAGATAAAAAGAAAAAAAAAAAACAGGAATGCGAGCAACAGGAGCCCACACGACAGAGATGGTTTAGAAAGGTGACATAACAACAGGCTCTGCTTAGAAAGTCTAATGGAAGCATAAACACCCAGGCAATGACTCTACATGTTCCTCCTTATTAAAGCAATGATTCAGTGAGAAATAATTTAAAATGACATTTTATGTATATCACACTTTTTATAACTGACATTGTCCCAAAGCAGGTTAATGAAGTGTCTGGGTCCAAGCCACTAATGAGCAAGACAAAGGCGAAGGAGGTGAGGAAAAACTCCCCTAGCAGAGGAAGAACCTTGAGATGAACCAAGGCTCAAAAGGGGAACCCATTCTCCTGTGATTGACACCAGATAGCAATAAAGTAGAGAAAACATTTTCAGTTTCAGTTTATAAAGGTGGCCTTAGTTAAGGTCTTTAATGGTGAGGGGGTGGGCAGCAAATGAAGAAAGGGGAAGTGACCCATGGTAGTTAAACTACCCTAAAGATGGATCAGCAGGGGGTCAGAATGATGGATGATCTGGTTGAAAGTATAAGCCCAGTAAGAGCAAATCATGCTGAAAATGAGTGTAGTGGTTCTTAGACTGTTCAGTTTTCCCTTTTACCCTAAAGAGGCTAAGACATGACCAGGGTCTAAAGTTGGCTTCTTTCGTTTTGTACTATATCTAACAGACTGACTCAAAGCCAATGTTCACTAATTACACATATCTCTGATTATTTCTTTCTTAATATGATATGGCATAGTGAACATTAGTATAGTCCTGGAGTAGTGGTCCCATTTTTGGAAAGCTACAAATGTTTTGGGAAGTTACCCTGAACCAGCTACCCAAGTGGATAGCGCCTCGCTATTTGTGAATAATGAATAATCTTTCCTATATTTACTGACCGTGGTTGGGGGAAGACAGGTAACATAACACTGCGTGTGAATAGCACATTTTGAACACAATTACAACCCCCATTGTAACCTTGTAAACATGATAGAAGCAACAGTAGTAACAGTAGTATTAGTCGCTTGACAGGCCTAATGAAAATATAATGCCCTCAATAACTAAGGCTGTAGTACTAATTTTGTGTCATTAGATAACGTAATGACAGTATGGTTAATTTGCTATTTTATTCAGTAATTAATAATTAAAATATTAATCCATCAACAAACAGCTTAAATCAAACAGGTATTTACAAAAACAGCATAAAAGCACAAACAAGTTTATTTTTCTTCAATGTAATGAATTCAGATGTAAAAACAGCAGGATTAACAAAATCAATATTAAAAATGCAGTAAGAACAGAAATACAATGCATTTAAAACAATAATTTCCACTTCTCTTTCCTTTTTAATGTTTAAAAATGTTTGAGCTGCTTTGTTTTTCAATTAGCCGTGCCGTCAACTGAACCAGCTAAACATTTAACGCTTTTCCTTTAGCCTCACCTTTTAACTTCTCCATTTATTTTGTCTATTTAGTAAAGAGATTTGTTTTTAAACAGCATTTTAAAATCACAGTATTTATAAATTCATTACATTATTTTAAAATTATGTTTAAAAATTTATTACTATTTCTGTGACACCCATGATCCTCCATAGTTATCATGTTATTAATATGAAACGATATTAAAATGTCAATTCTTTATTTATTCAATGCATTTTCAGGTGCCTTTCTTGTGTGTAGTTTGCAAGTGCTCCCTGTGATTTTGTGGGTTTCTTCCTAGTGCTCCGGTTTCCTCCCACTGTCCAAAGGCTTACAGTTTAGGCTGACTGGCTGATCTAAATTACCCACAGAGGTTGGTGTGTGTGTGCTGATTAACTTGATTGCCCATGGGTGTGTGTGGGTTTTTTGTGTCTGTGTTGGCCTCCTGTCCAGGGTGTTCCCTGCCTTGTGCCTATAATCAGCTGGGATTGGCTCCAGCTTCTCCATGACAAGAACGAAATAAGCAGTTTGGAAAAAGAACTAATGGATCATGCAGCTCCTATAGCTTTTGGGGATATGAAATTGGAAAAGTGTTTGCACTATTTAATTTACATGACTATAATTTCTGGATTTACAGTCTCATGCAAAGGTTTGGGCACTCCTTGATAAATAACAGATTTTGTAAATGAAAAGATGTTAACATAGTCTCTCTAGCACATTGAAAAAATCCATAATATTTTCAGCAAACATTGATACATAGTTACTTTTTATGCCATAAATTGAACATTTGAATTTTTTTGAAAATGAAACATTTAAATAAAATCATTACTATGGCACTGTGCAAAAGTTTGGGCACCCTTAGCATTCCAAACTCTCAGATTCTTTTTTACAAGATTTCAGACCTTAATCAGCTCATTAGATCTGATGTATGGCAACAGCTGTCATTAGGAAATGTCAAAAGCTTTACAAATACTCTGACTCTTCAAACCTTGTGCACACACTTGTGGACACTCAACAACCATGAGTTCCTCTAAGCAGCTGTGTAAGATTTTGAAAATGAAAGTTATTGATGCCCACAATGCAGGAAAGAGCTACAAGAAGATCGTTGTCAGCTTGCGGTTTCCCCAGTTAGAAATGTAATTAAGAGATGGGGCACTGTGAAGGTCAAGATGAGATCTGGAAGACCAAGAAAACTCTCAGAGAGAACTGTTCTTATGCTGGTCAGAAAGACAAATCAAAATCCCATTTGACTGCAAAAAACCTGGAGAAAGATTTAGATGACCTGGGAGTGGTGATGTATAATTTCATAAGACCTTCATGGAAGAGTCAGCAGAAAACCTTATCTACGGAAGCCTGATGTGTTTTAGAAACAACCACTGTAGACTGATGAAGTTAAAATAGAACTATTTGGCTACAATCAGCAAAGGCACGTTCGGAGGAAAAGAGCAGCATTGCCAATCATTAAGCATGACGATGGATCTATCATGCCTTGGGGTTGTGTTGCAGCCAGTGGCACAGGAAACACGGCACAAGTGGAGGGAAGAATTGATTCTACTAAATACCAGCAAATTCTGGAAGCAAACATCACACCATATGTGAAAAAAAAGCTGAAGCTGAAAAGAGGATTTTCAGCTTCTCCAACAAGACAATGATCCTAAACAATGCAAGCTGAAGGTTTGGAATGGCCATCACAGTTTGCTGATTTAAGCATCATAGAAAATTTGTGGGTAGATCTTAAAAGAGCTGTGCACGCAAGACGACCAAAGAATATTACATAACTTTTGCATGGAAGAATGGGAGAAAATCCCAAATACAAGAATTGAAAGTCTTATACAGTAGCTGCTATAAAAAGCATCTGCAAGCTGTCATACCTGCCAGAGGTGGTGTTACTTCGTAATGATTATGTAGGGTGCCCAAACCTTTGCACATAAAAAAATGTTTGTTGCTTCATTTTTGGCATAAAAAGTAACTATGCATCAATGTTTACTGACAATATTGTGTATTTTTTCCATGTCCTAGAGAGACATAGTGTTAACATACAAAATCATTCAAATCTCTTCAAATATCAAGGGGTACCCAAACATTTGCTTAAGACTGTATTTGAACATTGCATTCAAGAACAATTTTACAAAAAATCTGAGTCATAAACACATTCTACATTTTATTATTATTTTAATCTGTAGTTTGAGGAGATAGTGAAAACTCACTGCCCCAAAGTCTGAATGCTTATGAAGGGCAAAATTATTGCCACTCCATCTTATTGTCATCTACTTTAACCTTCATTATCCTCTTAACACTGGTATGGCAAAACTGTGTAAATCTAATTTTGAGCTGAACTATTGCTTTACAGCTGTGATGATCTTGCATATCATGTTTTTTTGGGGTCTGTTCCACCACAGAAGCTTCTGCCCACCTCATTGAATTGCATATGTTATTAGTATTCAAAACAGCTCATGAATATTCAGAGCTCATTAAGGCCTCCTGATGTCGTCAGCTCACCTGGGACGAGATTTGTAAAGGAGTGGGCCTGTGGGTGGGGGGGGTAGGAGGATGCGGGGTCAGGGATCCTGAATGGGACAGAGGGGTTTGGGGTGGAGGGGAGAGGGGAGAGGAAGGCTAAAGGGATTGTGGGTCTGAGGTAATTGGACCAATGGGAGGTTAGCCAGCCTCTAACATGCAAGCATCCATATGAGCACATATTTAGAAGTAAATGTGCATCTACATTGCTTTCGCACACATTTGGCCACACAAAAACACATAAGGTTGATAGTCTGACACACACACACACACACACACACACAAACACACGCACGTGTGCACACACACACACACACACACACACACACACATACATATATACACACTGGCATGTTCACTAAAAGGACAGGGTAAATTAGGGTGGTAATTACTTTTTTGCGCTGTCAGAGGCAGTGAAGGGTAGGAGATGCGGCGCAGGACAGTGATGGGTCAGTGCTGAATAGAGAATGAGTCAGAGAGTGAGAGGAGGGGGTGGTGGGTTCAAATTATACCAAATAAAAAGAGTCGGAGGCAGAATTAACGAAAGTGCTGTATTTAGAGAAGCTGCTCTATAGACTTTTGGCATGTGCTTTCAGTGAGAAAGTTGTCTTCTTTCTCCCGCAACACTATTTGATACCCTTACCTAAAATAATGAGACATTATACATTATTTAAGGTTATGTTTATTTAAATATTAATCATTTAAAACATAAAATGTAACAGTGCTTACACATGCAGTATTATATGTTTCATTGTTATACAGAATCACATGCACCCCTAACATTTTTATAAATATTTTATTATATCTTTTCCTGGGACAACACTGAAAATTTGACACTTTGATACAATGTAAAGTAGTCAGTGTACAGCTTGTATATAGCTTGTAGTGTAAATTTGCTGTTCCCTTAAAATAACAACACAGCCATTAATGGCAACAAAACTGAGAACACCCCTAAGTGAAAATGTCCAAAATGTGCCCAATTAGTCATTTTCTCTTCCTGGTGTCATTTGACTGGTTAGTGTTACAAGGTATCAGGTGTAGATGGAAAGCAGGTGTGTTAAATTTGGTGTTATCGCTCTCACACTCTCTCATACTGGTCACTGGAACTTCAACATGGCACCTCATGGCAAAGAACCATCTAAAGATCTGAAAAGAATTATTGCTATACATAAATATGGCCTAGGCTATATGAAGTTCCAACACCCTGAAACTGAGTTGCAGCACAGTGGCCATACTGCAGTGTAACAGGACAAGTTCCACTAAGAACAGGCTCTGCCATGTCGACCAAAGAAGTTGAGTGCACATATGCAGCATCATATCCAGATGTTGTGTTTTGAAAATAGACATATTAGTGCTGCCAGCATTGCTGCAGAGGTTGAAGAGGTGGGGGGTCAGTAAGTCAGTCCTCAGACCATACGCCACATCAAATTGGTCTGCATGGCTGTCATCCCAGAAGGAAGCCTCTTCTAAAGATGATGCACAAGAAAGACTGTAAACAGTTTGCTGAAAACAAGCAGACTAAGGATATGGATTAGTGGAACCATGTCCTGTGGTCTGATGAGACCAAGATAAATGTATTTGGTTCAGATGGTGTCAAGAGTGTGTGGTGGCAACCAGAGTACAAAGACAAGTGTATCTTGCCTACAGTCAAGCATGGTGATGGGAGTGTCATGGTTTGGGGCTACATGAGTGCTGCTGGCACTGGGGAGCTACAGTTCCATTGAGGCAACCATGAATGCCAAGATGTACTGTGACATACTGCAGCAGAGCATGATCCCCCCCCTTCAGGAACTGGACCTCCAAGATGACCACTGCCTCGCTAAAGAAACTAAGGGTAAAGTTACTGGACTGGCTCCAGACCTAAACCCTATTGAGCATCTGTGAGGCATCCTCAAATGGAAAGTGGAGAAGTGCTAGGTCTCTAACATCCAGTGACATCGTTATGGAGGAGTGGAAGAGGATTCCAGTGGCAACCTGTGAGGCTCTAGTGAACTCTATGTCCAAGAGAGTTAAGGCAGTGCTGGAAAATAATGATGGTCACACAAAATATTGGCACAATTTGGCCATTTTCACTTTTATGAGATACTGTATATAAAAATAAACTGTAATAATGCAGTTGAAATGTACAGACAAGTTTTCTCTATTTAGTTTGCACACATTTAAGCTAAAAATTTTATCTGGAGTGTCAAACCTTTGCATTTGACAGTATTTTAGCAGTAGAACATACCTCCATATATGACCAGAGTCATGTTTCCTATCCAGGAAACAGGGGTCACTGTGGCCTATTCCAGTGCTCACAGGGGGAAGGCAGAGAAACACCATTCAAGTTCATTACAGAGGAAACACACTCAAATACAGTCACACCTAGAAGCAATGTATTGCCTCCAATTCAGCTGACATGGCTCTTTAGAGAATAGCATATGCATACATCACTTAATCATTGAATTCAGGTGTTTCAGACACCTCCATTACCCCAGGTGCATAAGAATCAAGCACCTACATTTGCAGTCAGGTTTACAAACATTTGTCGTTCTGTACAGACCAGTAAATTAATTAATAGTAATGTCATAGAATTCAATAAAAAACAGCATTAGTAACAACAGAAATTCATAAAGTAAAAGACCCCATAAAGCAACAGAGCATTGTGCCAATTGAAATGTTTTTGTGGCGGGATAATGATATAATGTGTTATAACACATATTATAGTACAGGGTTGGGCTAGGCCGCTTAGTTCTAGTGTTATTGCTTCAACATAAGATTTTTTGGACAATTCAACTACAGTGGGGTGAAAAAGTGTTTGCCTCCTTACTGATTTGTATTATTTATTTGTTTGTCACATTTAAATTTGTTTCATCATGTGAAATATTTAAAAGTTAGTCAAAAACAACACAAGTAAATGTGTTTAAGTGAATAATTTTATTATTTAGGGAGAAATAAATCCAAACCTACAAGGCCCTGTGTGACAAGTGATTGTCTCCTAAACCTAATAGCTGGTTGGGCCAATCTTAAGTTTATTTGCAATAACTTAAAATGAGTCTTTTACAGCACTGTGGAGTATTTTGTCCCAAACTCATCTTTGCAGAACTGTTGTAGATCAGTCACATTGGAGGGTTTTTGAGCATGAAAGGACTTTGATTAGGTCACTCCAAAGTTTTCATTTTGTTTTTCTTCAGTGGTGGACTTTTTGGTGTGTTTTGGATCATTGTCCTGCTGCAGAACCAAAGTTCGAACAGATGGCCGGACATTCTCCTTCAGGAGCTGAATTCATGGTTCCATTTATCACAGCAAATCTTCCAGGTCCTGAAGCAGCAAAACAGCCCCAGACCATCACACTACCACCATATTTTACTGTTGGTATGCTGCTCTTTTTCTGAAATGCTGTGTTATTTCTACACCAGATGTAACAGGACACACACCTTCCAAAAAGTTTCTTTCATCTTGTCAATCCACAGCGTATTTTTCCCAAAGTCTTGGGGATCATCAAGATGTTTTCTGGCAAAATTGAGACAAGCCTTAATGTTCTTTTTACTCTGCAGTGAGGCCTGACATTCTTTAGATGTTGTTGTGGGGTCTTTTGTGACCTCTTAGATGAGTCGTTGCTGTGCTCTTGTGGTAATTTTAGTCCTGGGAAGGTTCACCACTGTTCCATGTTTTCACCATTTGTGGATAATGGCTTTCACTGTGGTTTACTGGAGTCCAAGAGCTTTAGAAATGGCTTTATAACCTTTTCCAGATAGATAGATCTCAATTACTTTTCCTTGCCACTGTCACTTTGCTTGCTCATTTGGGGCTCGGACCCGGATTCTATAAACTCTGTAAAGTTGCTTTGTGACAATGTCAGTTGTAAAAAGCGCTCTATAAATAAATTGACTTTCCTTCTCATTTGTTCCTGAATTTCTTTGGATCCCTGCATGATGTCTAGCCTTTGAGGATGTTTAGGTCTACTTCACTTTGTCAGACAGGTCTAAGTTTAAGTGATTTCTTGATTGAGAACAGGTGTGGCAGTAATCAGGCCTGAGTGTGGCTAGAGATATTGAACTCAGATGTGATGAACCACTGTTATGTTTTAACAGGGGGCGCAATCACTTTGTCACACAGGGCCATGTAGGTTTGAAAATGTATCTCTCTTCAAAATAAAATCCTTCACTTAAAAAAGTCATTTTGTGTTTACTTGTGTTGTCTTTGACTAATATTTAAATTTGTTTGATGATCTGAAACATGATCTGAAGTGTTACAAGTATGGGGGGAAAAAAAGCAGGACACTTTTTCACACCACTGTATGTAGGAACAGTTTGAGAGATGCCCTTTTGTGCAAGTGTGTGTGTATGTGTGTGTGCAAGGTGTTAAATGCTATGGTAGGCCTCACAGATAAAGGTCAGAGAGGTCACTTGCAGGATAATGGTATCGGCAGACAGCAGTGATTCAAGGGCACCTTAGAGAGTCGAAGGGAGGACCACATGCTTTCCATCACTTTCAATCTCCTTCAGTCCATCCCGTCTTTCTTACTTACCACTCATCTCACATACACCATCACATACACTCTGTTTGCCGTTCAATGTGACTTCATGATCCCTGTTGATTAAAAACATAATTAATTGTTATTTTCATAACAACACGCTTTTATATTCAGTCACAACCCCTTTGCTATTCAGTTTTCTTGTCGCTTTTACAATAACACTTTATTACAGCAGAGCTTGTGAATAATCAGTGTTGTCATTTGTACTGCAACTGGCTTGAAACTAATTGAAATAACAAGTTAAAATTTTAAAGGGGAATTCCACTATATTCAATCATTGAGATTGATCATTTAAAGTCATTCACAGTCGTGGGAATTGTGCACTGGGTTGGGTTGACTGGCTACTCTATATTGTCCATTCTGTAGGTGTGAGTAGGTGAATGGTTGTCTGCCATTGTTTTGCCATGTGATGGGAGGCCTCCTGTCCAAGGTTTTCGCTACCTTCTGTCCATACTCAGCTGGAATTGGCTCGAGTTGGCTCACGAACAGGATAAACACTTTGTAACATGAACAAATGATCTGTCTTCTGTGTTTTAAATGTAACATTGAGAATGATAAATTAATGTTAAAAAGGCTTCTTGGGATAAAGTGCCCTGGATGTCCTTCATCAAAAGATCTCAGAATTACTAGGCACTAGGCAACATGGCAACATGCTTATCACCATTCTTCGTAAGGCTGTTCTGTGATGTAGCTACTAGAGGCACGACTCTTCAGATGTCTAGAACCCATCACTACAGTTTCTAACAAGTTTATCCAGAATTAAGCATTTCACATCATACTCCTGAATGACTAAGCTTCCATCTTAACCATTAAATAATAAAGATATTTTTAAAAAAATGTAATTCCTCTTTACAATGCTATGCTACTGAGCTGGATTGTGTTGTTATTAATCAGATCTAGGCTGGATGTAAAAGAACAACTAATTTGCCAATGTTAAGCTGATTAACACACAAACACACACACAAAACAAATATATCTAACAATATAATCTTTCAAACATACAAACAAAGTAATTTGTTAGTTCCTTGTGTCAGCGTTGTGTAAAGCAGATGCCATGAAAGAACATGTTTGTGGGCAGAGCAAAATGAGTTCTTAAAATAAACCTTAAATGTAAACTTTACATTATGTGGAAGTTCTGTACATTTACAAACATGGTTCTCTGAAGCACAATCAACTTCCTGGTTCTTTAGAGAGCCAAAGTGGTTCACTCCCTTTTTGAAAACCTTTGTATGTGCATAGGGTGGAAAGAGAAGCCATCGTAGTATCTGTGCCTCTCTCTCTACACACACACACACACACACACACACACACACACACACACACACAATACAATGTCCCAAACAGTGACAGTGAAAAAGCTGCAATTCAAGGTATGTGTAGGTCTTAATTTTCTGCAACTTTTCTTCACTATTATCCTGCTGTGCCAGTGCCCCCAACCCCACCTGTGATGAGGACTGTATTCCTTCATCCATACACCCCTCCCATGTGCTTAAGCCTATTTTAGCTGGACATAATCTGAAATGGTACTTAACTGAATTTATGTTGAGCTCAGTGCATTAACTTCATCTGTTTTTTTTGCCTTATGTTTCTGGTTTCTGATGGTATCGAGAGAGAGAGAGAGAGAGAGAGAGAGAGAGAGAGAGAGAGAGAGAGAGAGAGAGAGAGAGAGAGAGAGAGA
>JBBIGC010000001.1:13149978-13171457 GCA_037576955.1 Lepidarchus adonis
CTTCCTCTGGGTCTGATTATGGTCGTACAGCGTCCAGCAGTAGTCGCATCATCCTCTCATTCCAGAAACCTTGGTAGTGACGCTCCATTGACTGAACGTCCTGGTGAGAACGTTCTCCTCACTCCTGACTCACCGTACCTAGATCTTCTGGAAAAATCTCTAGAAGGGAGCAGGAAGTGGATTTTCAGTCACATCTCAGTTTCTTCTCTGAATCAGCAGCTTCTGAACTCCTTCCTCGTGTGCAGGAGACTTATGATCCAGAAAGTTCTGTCAGAGTTGCTCCAGAGGTGGAACAGCACTGGATTAGTCTGATCATCAGCTTCATCACAACTGCTATACGCGCTGGAGAAAATCTGAGAACAGATCTGAATTCAGCATGAGAACCCTATAGAACATCATCAGGGAGGAGAACGGCCTGTTTACTTGTGTTATATTTGCATTTGAGTTTAATTCATTATTTATAGTCTGCAGTTCTGACTTCTTTCTTTGTTTCAGTGAAATGAAATGACAAACATGACAGAATTGGGTGTTTCTTGTTTAAATGAGCAAGAATGGGAAAAAAATTCATGAATCATGTATTAACAACAACAAAAAAACAAATTTACACCTAAGATCCAAAACAGAACAAACGTAGAGTCATTTTTCTTCATTTTTATTTCTCTTGATCATCTATCTATCTATCTATCTATCTATCTATCTATCTATCTATCTGTCTGTCTGTCTGTCTGTCTGTCTGTCTGTCTGTCTGTCTGTCTGTCTGTCTGTCTATCTATCTATCTATCCATTCATTCATCAATTCATTGATCCATCCATCCATTTATCTAGACAGGCAGACAGACAGATGGACAGACTGAAATTGATCATCAGTAAGCAAGAGACCTTTCTTATTTCAGTGTTACAGAGGTCACTCCCCCCTCCGATCAGAGCAGCCTGTCCCCTATAGACTGACCCTACTCTTGGATAATCCTCCCAGGCTTTTCCCTAGTCTGTGGGGTTCCTTAGGCGGATTAGGCCAGGTCAGGCACCTTCGCCTGAGCGCCGCGTCCTCTGCTGCCTGCAGAGATAATTTGGCTGCTCCCCTGGCCCAGTGGAGCTCAGAAAAGGAGGCAGGGAGGTGTAGGTCCAGGGCCTGAGCTTGTGCTCTGCTCTTTTCTCCTCACGGGCCTGCCAGGGAGGTGGGGCAGGCCGGACAGGGTGGGGAATTGATCCTGGCCTGGTTAGTATGCGGCACCTTTTCCCTTCTCTCCTTTCCTCTTTCTCCCTCTCTCTCTCTATCTCTCTCGCTCTCCCCCTCTCCTCCATCAGTCAGCAGCGGACTGAGAGTGTGTTGTGGACGACTGCCCGGATGCCTCATACATATTAAAGGCACTGCTATTATTTATATCATGTCTCTACTCCCCCTTTCACCCCCCCAACACCACTATCTCCTTTCTCTTTTTCTATTCCTCCAACACTAACCCAAAGACTTCTCCTCTCATCCTTCATTTCTCACGGTGTCTGTTACCATAGTCCCCCTCTTTCACTTTTTCACTCTTCCATTCTCCATCAACCCATTCCCCGCGTGCGCCGGCTCTTTAGTAGACCCGGGGCTTGCTTTAAAACCTTCCAGAGCCCAAAGCTCCTTCTCTGAGGGCCAGATTAAGCCCTCCAAGCCAAGGTCCCTCATTCAAACTGTCTCCAAGCGCCTCCACATTTTACCTCTCAATTAACCAACATAGGCCCCAAACTCCCCAACTGTCTCTCTCCTCCACTCAAACACCTCCTCTACCTCTTTCTTTCTTCCTCTTTCTCTCTGTACTTCTCTCGCTCATTCTTTCTTTTTTTTCCTGTTCCCCCGACCAATTTCACCCAACCTGCTTCTTTTCCGCGCGCATTAGTGTCCTTGAAGGCCGGTGGAAAATCCTATAAAATCCTTCAGTAAATGGATCTAATCCTATAATAAATGGGTATGTCCCGCAGACAAGGGTGTGAGGGAGAAACTGGCTTTTTTATCAAGATGGAATGAAATCTGACCCACACAGATTAGGTTTTTATAGATCTGGGATGGAGGGATCTTTATCTTACTTTTATTTTAATGTATTGAGACAATGAGCTTTGCAATGGACATAAAAATGTGTGATAATGCTGATTTCTACATGTTTTATCTTACAGTATTGGAACAAAACACTTTACAATGGGCATTAAGAGAATGAGACAATTTTATGTGTCAATTTTCGGTTTTGGCCAGTATTATAGATGCATGGAAGATGCCTTGACTTTCGCTGATACATGCAATGTGTAGCAAATAGAATATTACATGGAGGTCAAGCCATAGTGTATTGTTAATGTTTAATGCGTGCGCTTGCTTTTATCTCGCTCCGATATTCAACAGCTATAGCACGAACATGTGTGTGTGTGCACTTGTGTGTGTGTGTATGTGTATGAGCGTGCATACTGTAGAAAGGATGTATATAAATGAAATGCACTTTAATCAGCAGAAAGACAGCTTACCTTTTCCTGGGCTTCAGAATACACTGAGCCTTTGAACAGATTATGATCAGGTGCATCAACATCTGCAAACTACTATCGTTCAAGCTCAGGAGTGTCATGAATGAAGAACAAAACAATCAACAACATATGAGACATGACAGAGCAAATGGAGAGGTTCAAGTGGTGCAGAAAACTTCAAAACACTCTGTAAGTGTGTGTACATGTGTGTTTTCAGGTGGAGCTGACCGGCAGCAGTGTGTTCGACTATATCCATCCTGCAGACCATGTGGAGATGGCAGAGCGTCTGGGAATTAAGCCACACCTCCGGGCGGAGGCAGGCTGTCAGACCACTCAAGAAAGTGTCTCAAGCTCCGCCTCCACCTCCTCCCTGGCTGGAACACCTGAACCAGGTAAACGTCCAGCAAGATTCTTTCGTTTATCACTCACGTGGTTTTAGCATTTGTTTAAGATTTCAGCAAGCAAGTGATGTGAGTGTCGATGTTCTTCAAGGAGAGGTCAGGTCGCCAGATTAATTTTCAAAGACTATTCAAGAGAGAGCAAATATTTTATAGAGTGCAGGTACAAGTTTTGTGGAAGAGGGATTCTCCTGATGGGGAACCCCAAAGAGAAGGTTAGGAAGAAGTGTGGAGCACAGAACTTTACTTTGAAGATCTCTGAGTATTTATACCACCATTGAAGGTTGTATAACCAGTTACAGCCAGCTGTTACTGTTATGTGCTTTATGTGCCCGAAAGTCTGGATGGATCACAGATTCTGGAGCGTAAATCAGAGGATGATGGTTGTTTCATCCTAGAATGTTTTGTTTAAGATAGGTAGACATGTTTCGTTTATGATAGGGCAGGCCTTGAGGCCCTGGCCTGATGATTTTGGACAATGAGAATACAGCTTACAGTGTGCCAGCCCATCGTGGGGTCACAGGGCCTTACATGGTTTGTGACACTAGAGTCACCGCTCCACAGACTTACAATGAACAACTGTATGAATAATGAATGTTTGTTACTGTAACTTCTTTTTCATCACTCTTCAACAATGCCACCTACTTTTTACCAACAGAAAATATCCTAAAATCCCTGGAATAACATCAGTAATAATTACATTCATAATAAAATAAAATTGTGTGCTTTTATGTTATTCATTTTATGTATATTATTCAAGATTCAAGAGGGGTGTATTGTCAATACAACCATATGTACAACCATGTATTGAAATGCCATTTCACACAATGGTGCAAAAAAATGTCAAATAAATATGTAACATATAGAAATAATCCTTAAGTACAAATCTAAACCCTAAATAATTAATACCTATAAATCTATAAAGAAATCTATTTTTAAAAGAAAGGCCCTGTACACTAAACAGAGACATAACAAGACATGTTAAAGTGTTTAAACTGTGCAGATTAAATTAAGTTCTTCAGGATACACAAGATGGATGTGCAAAATGAACATGGTGTAAACATGGTGTATAGTAACTATTGGCAATCAATTTTCAGTTATATAGGACAATTACTGATGCTGCCACATTGTGCAAAAGTGCATTTGTGTGTATCCATATGTGTAAGCATGACTGTACACTCTTCTGGCACTCTGCCTGTAGCCCCTTCTAGTCCTCTCTCATCCGGAGATGAGCTGGCAGAGCGAGGTTTCTTTATCCGGATGAAATCCACCCTCACTAAGCGCGGACTCCATGTCAAATCCTCTGGTTATAAGGTGAGCCTAAGTCCTCATACAGGCAATTATATCTCAGGCCCCAGTTACCCAAAGGCACACAAGTGTTAAGATCATACACAACTTCACTGTCCCTACCACAGTGCTTTTCAGAGTCCTGGGAACACCATACATTACACATTTTTGTGCTTTCCTTGTTAAAAGAATGAATTCTGTGAATTCAGCTCATAATATTGCAGTCATTCTTCAGCTGAGTGAGGTGTAATGAAACAAGAGGACTACAGTAATGGACCCAAGGACCTGTTGTAAAAGAACATTCTCAGTGTTAACATGATTTTCATGCTTTCCACATTGTTTCAGTGAAAGATAATTAGCCCTTAGAAGTTTAGTTATTGCTTTTATTTTGCAGTAATTTTTAATTAAAATATAATTATCACATTGCATATTACATATTACACTTTATTGCATAGATAATCTTATTTACATTCAAATTTACATAATGATTCATATTTATAGGTATAAATAGTCTTTTTTGTTTTATTATTATAATGTCAAATGATTACAAATGAGTATATAAAGGTGCTTTACATTTACATTACAAAAGGTGTCTTCCTTTTATGGAAATAAATGTAGCGTAACATTTGAGGGGTTTTTTCGACTTGTTTTAATGAGTTACGAATGAGAAATACTTATTTTTGAAACACAGCATGATAGTACTGTTGGTAATAACTCCAACCTTAAAGGCTTAAGAATGTTCTTTTATCTCACCTTGTATTATTACTTTGTTGATTTTTATCCAACTTCCTGTCAGGTGATCCATGTAACTGGACGGATTCGCTGTCGCCCCGCCTTAGTGCCAAGTTCCTCCCGCTCACTCCATCGCCCATTGGGATTGGTCGCCCTTGCTCACACTCTCCCTCCTTCCACTCTCAATGAAGTGCGCATGGAGAGTCATATGTTTGTCTTCCGGGTCAACATGGACCTTCAGGTCACCTACTGTGAAAACCGGTAATTCAACAGTCTCTTGATCCTCACAGTGGTTATGAAAAATTTTATAAATTGATAAAAGATGTAAATAAATAAATAAATATGTACACATAATTTTAGTCTTATGCTAAAGATTGGCCACCCCTCAATAAATAAAATATTTTGGTCATTTTTTAATTGAAAAGATATAAACACAGTCTCTCAGAAATAGAGAGACAAAAAATTTGACCAAAGATAAACAATAAAAACATTATTGTGGCACTCTGCAAAGGTTTGGACACCCTACATAATCAGTACTTGCAAATACTTTTTAGAGCTTTTAGGGCTTTTAGAGTCTTTCAAATCTTTGTACTTGGGATTTTAGTTCTGTAATATTCTTTGGTAGTCTTGCATACACAGCTCTTGTAATGACAAAAATTCAAATTCAATGAAGTTTAACTCAGGGGACTGTGATGGCAATTTCAAAACTTTCAGCTTGCATCTCTTGAGGTTGTCCATGGTGAATTTCAAGGTATGTTTAAGATAATTGTCCTGTTGTAGAAGCCATTCTGTTTTTAGCTTCTGCTTTTTTACAGATGGTGTGATGTTTGCTTCCAGAATACGCTGGTATTTAGTGGAATCTATTGTTCCCTCCACCTATGCAATGTTTACTGTGTCACTGACTGCAACACAAGTTCATGAAATGCTGCTCCTTTTTTCTCCAAACATGCCTTTGCTGATTGTGGCCAAATAGTTCTATTTTAACTTCATCAGTCCACAGCACTTGTTTCCAAAATGCATTAGGCTTCTGTAGATGTTCTGTTACATACTTCTGACGTTGGATTTTATGATGGGGATGCAGGTAAGGTTTTCTTCTACTGACTCTTCCATGAAGGTCTTGACTGTGCAAGCATCGCTGCCCATTTGAATGGTGCACCACCACTCCTGAGTCTGCTAAATCTTCCTGCAGGTCTTTTTGCAGTCAAATGGGGATTTTGATTTGTCTTTCTGACCAGCATACGAGCAGTTCTCTCATAGAGTTTTCTTGGTCTTCCAGATCTCATCTTGACCTCCACAGTTCCCCTAAACTGCCATTTCTTAATTACACTTTTCACTGTGGAAACTGCAAGCTGATAACACTTTGCTATCTTTTTGTTGAGTGTCCACAAGTGTGTGCATGAGGTTTGAAGAGCCAAAATATTTGTAAAGCTTTGAAATTGGCACCAGCTGACATTTACTAATGATAGCTGTTGCCATGCATCAGATCTAACAAGTTGATTAAGGTCTGAAACCTTGCAAAAAAGAATCTGAGACTTTCAAACTTTTAGGGTACCTAAACTTTTGCACATTGCCATAATAATGTTTTTATGTTTCTATTTTTGTTCAATTTAAGGCATAAAATTACCAAAATCTGTTTTTTATCAGGAGGTGGCTCTGGTTTGGATTTCCCTTAAAATCATTCACTTAAGAAATGCATTTGGTGTTTACTTGTGTTGTCTTTCACTAATATTTAATTTTGTTTGATGATATGAAACTTTTAAGTGTGACAAACATGGAAAACAAAAAACAAATCAGGAAGGCGCTGTGTGTATGTATATAATATTTATTTTTTAATTAGGTATTTGGCAGCTGCAGATTCTGCAAGTTGTCCAGGTAATCACATTGAATGATTTTTAAAGAATTAATTTGTATAATGGTGCAAAAAATAAGTACTTAGCACCTACATACAAGCAAGAATTCTGCCGCCACAGACCTGTTACTTCTTCTTTAAGAAGCTCTTCTTTCCTCCACTTTTTTGAACTTGTTATCTGTATAAAAGACACCTGTCCACACCTGCAAACAGTCAGCCTATAACCTCCACCATGGCCGAGACCAAAGAGCTGTATAAGAACACCAGGGACAAAATTGTACACATGCACAAGGCTGGGATCAGCCGATCTACAATAGGCAAGCAGCTTGGTGAGAAGAGATCAACTGTTCATTGATGAGATCATTGTCAAGATCATTGTCAGTCTCCCTCAACCTGGGGCTCCATGTAAGATCTCACCTCGTGGGGTACAAATGATCTTGAGAACAGTGAGGAAACAGCCCAGAACTACACGTGGGGGAACTGGTCAATGACCTGAAGACAGCTGGGACCATAGTAACAAAGGTTACTATTAGTAACACACTACTGAAAAGGAAGCAACCTCCCTCCATCAGTGAAAGCACTGAAGATGAAAGCACTGAAGATGGCTAGATAAATACTCTAGCCTAGCCAGTCTCCAGACCTCAATCCAATAGAGAACCCGGGGAGGGAGTTGAAGTTCATTTTGCCCAACGACAGCCCCAAAACATTACAGCTCTTGAGAAGATCTGCATGGAAGAATGGGCCAAAATACCAGATACAGTGTGTGCAAACCTGGCGAAGACCTACGGGAAATGTTGACCAACCATTGTTACATTACAAAGTACTGAGGTGAACTTTTGTTATTGACCAAATACTTATTTTCTGCACCATTATACAAATAAATTATTTAAAAATCATACATTGTGATTTCCTGGATATTTTTTTTACATTCTGTCTCTCACAGTCTTTTTAAGTGGGACAACTTGCAGAATTGGTGGCTGTCAATGTTTTTTTTTGCCCCACTGTATGTACACACACACACACACACACACACATACACACACTACCAGTCAAAAGTTTGGACACATTTTCCTATTTAATTGAATATACATATAATTACTATACATATATTTACATATACACATACACATACACATACACATACACATACACACACACACACACACACTTATATATAACTTTGTTCTGTTTCAATTTCATACATATTTGCATATTTGTCACACTTGTTTCAATTAAGCTCATTCTGAGAAGACACTTCCAGGCTTCTTTACTGCTGGCCCTGTTGAATCTAAACACACAACAAACAGCACACTATGCTGCAGTCAAAAGACAATCCAGAAGAGATGAAAAAGAAAATGATATATCAGCTTGGAAAGGGTCACAAAACCACTTCTAAGGCTCTGTCACTCCAGTGAACCACAGTGAAAGCTATTATCTTCAAATGGAGAAAACTTGGAACAGTGATGATCCTAGTGGCCCAGTGGCCATCCTACCAAAATACCTTCAAGAGATCAGCAATGATTCATCCAGGAACCCAAGATGAACATCTAAGGAACTACAGGTGTTGTTCATCTCAGATAAGAACACAATTCATGATTCCACTAGTCCACTATTAGAAAGAGACTAAACACTACTGCTAACCCAGAGGAACGTAAAGGCTCACCTCACATTTGCTGAAAAACACCCTGTTGATTCGCAAGCTTTGGAATAATGATCTGTGAACTGAATCAAATGTGAAACATACTGGAAGTCATAGGTCTCACTATATCTGGTGTAAAGCATTGAAACATCATATCCACAGTGAGCATGGTGGTGGTAGTGTGATTAGGTGGGTGATGATTTGCTGCTTCAATGCCTGGGTGACTTCCCATAATTGACAGAATCACAAATTCTGTTCTCTATCAGAACTATACTGCAGGAAAGCGTCATGTCATCTGAAGCTTAAACACAGTTGGGTTATGCAGTAAGATCTGATCCGATAAGCACTAGAGCAAGTCTGCCTCTGTCTGGCCCAGAAGAAACCAAATTAAGATCTCAGTCTAGTTTAATTAATAAAAAATCAACACAACTGTGTGCTGTGTGTCCTCGTGTTCTATATTTTGTAAGAGGATCTAAAACCCATTTAGCTTTAAATAACTAAATTAGCAAAATCAGGTGGGGAGCAAGCACTTCTTGGCTCTGTAATATCATTTAAATGTTTGGATTTATACTGCAAGCATCATTTCAGGTTGCTTTCATCTCTATACTTGCATCCAGATGTTTGAACTAACAGCATGTACACTATCACTGTTAGACACAAAACCTCGTATATGACAACTTTTCTGTCTTTAGGGCAAACAGAACATTTCTTACACAAAGGTATTTCTAAGAGCTAAACAAAAGCACCACAAGGCAGCATGTAAAATTATAAAGAACTAAAAAGTCTAGAAAGAAAAAAAGAAAATTAATTAAAAATTAAATTAAATCTAAATTAATTAAACTAAATACATCAATCAATCAATTAATCATTGATCAGTCAATCAATCAATCAACCCACCAATCAGTCAGGGTTTTTGCCAAATTGTTGCTGTATATTTTACATTTCATCCAATATTTAAATTTCTATTCAGCCTTCAACTAACCTTTCTAATGTGATTCTACCCAGGATTAATTATATACAGATTTTGTTCTTTCATATGTTATTAATTCAGTATATGCAACACATATTTATTGTATCCTTGAGGAACACTAAATCAGCATTAATCTGACCAGATGTTGCTCAGTGTAAATTGGCTCAATTGCTTGTTCTTCATAAGGTATTTTACTGGATGTGTTTGACACAGGATCTCTGAGTACATGGACTTGAGTCCAGCTGAAGTGGTGGGTCACACCTGCTATCACTTCATCCACGTGGAAGATTTGGACACCCTCCGGCAGAGCCATGAAGACTGTGAGTCTCACATTCTCTGCTGATGCTCAATACTGTACACGTTTACCCAGTTTGCCCATATGTCTCCTCTCCCATTTCCACTTTTTTAGGGACTCTGAGCTTTTCTATTTTTTTGTCCATGTCTGTAATTTGCTCTTAATAAACAAATACATTTCCGAGAAAATAAAAGGCAAGAGGGGAACCCACACAGAGATCAATGAGAGCCTTTGTGGTGTCTAATGCAGGGATATGACAGATGGGGATAGAAAGTGATTAAAGCTGTAAAGACAGATAACAGAAGAAGACAAAAACAACTCTGATGTTTTGATATAAAAAGGACAGATGCTCTCGCTCATCATGTGTAGTCCATCTGATGGAGAAGCTTGAAAGCCTAGAGCGGCTGATTTTGCCAACAGTGCCCCCTAGCCATGATAAGCTGGATGGAAATCGTGTGCTTCCATGGATGTAGTTGATTTCAGATCTGTCTGGTCTCACTTTATTTCAACAGTCCATTATGCAGCATCAAACTGTGTGGTGAAACTCAACTGATCCTCAAGAGCAGCTAAGTTATGGTTAAGTTTAGAGCTAGTTTTAGGTTGAGGTTAAGGGTAGAATAAGTGTGGGGATTAGGTTTAGAGATTTAGAGACAAAGTAAACAGTTACTACTTTAAACAGGTATAGTTAAGCTCTGATGAATATTGTCAAATTTATACACTCAGCCTCAACATCCATTCATGTAGCCTCTAATGTAGAATCTCTTCTCTATTTAAAGTCACTTCTGAGCAAAAATCAAGGAATTCAAACATAAATTAGCAAGTATATGCTATGGAAGTTGTAAATGTATACAAAGGCTTTATATTTCTTTCATTTCCTTTAAGTAAGTAAGTCAAGTCAAGTCAAGCTGATGTCAAAAATCAGCTTTACCGAATCCGCATCTGGGCCCCTAATGAGCAACCAATGCTAAGGAAAAACTCCTGAAGCTGGAGGAAAAAACCTTGGGAGGAACCAAGGCTCAGAAGGGGAACCGTCTGTGTGACCCTGGAAAACAAAAACAACAAAAGAAGAAGAATACAATCTGATTTTTTAGAGGTGGAAGCTTATAGCTAATTGGAGTAACCTATCTAGAATATGAAGCTTAAAGTACAGGAGGATGGTCAGTGATAATTTAACTAGTGTGGGACAGGTGATAAGAAGGCCCCAAAAATGGGTGATCTGGTTTTGGGAGACAAGAGGGTCAGCGGTTTCTATTGAAAAGTGACTTTTCATTTAATGAACACACCCCACCACAATGCAATGTGACCGTTGCTTTTAACCCATCCACACATGGAGCAGCAGGTAGCTATCAACTGCGCCCGGGGAACATTATAGTGAGACGGTACTTTGCTCATGGGTACTTCAGGGGTACCTGGGTCAGGACTTGAATCTGCAACCTTGTGAAGGACAAATTCCTACTGCTACCGCTGCCCACATGGTACAACATTCAATTTGTTCTCTTGCATATACATGTTGGTGAAAATGTTAGTAAAAACTTTCAGTAACAAAAGCAGCTTTTGCCAATTCTGCAAAGAAATTGGCAGTTTGTTTGTTTTTTTACCATTTCTGGTACATAAACCCACACAAATACTATAAGTGTCCCTCTGAGTAAATAACATAAGAGATAGTTGAAGGATAAGGGCCCTATGAGATAGTAATGAGTAATGGAAGGCTTTATTAACTCAGTCTTATTGCATGATGTCATGAAAAAAGCATTGGGTCAAAATCCAGAAGGTTCAAAGATTGCTCAGTACACTAGCCAAGGCAAAACAATACTTCACAAAGAAGTAACTTTGGGTTCTTGTATAAATACTCTAGAACTCATTTGATGAGGATATACTGATTGGTTACCGCCTCCTAGGCTGGATCGTCAGATCCAGTCTAGTTCCAGATCCCAATTCTGTGACTTTCGTTATATTAGCCCTGTAGGTTTTGTGCAAAACTACATATTGCTAATCATTGGGATAGACCAAAAATGCAAATTAGATTTTTGTCTACACCCTTATAAAAAAGCAACATGTAAATCTTGGTTACAGCTTATGCTACTATGGGGTCTTGTCTGATTGGCCTACTCTTGTGAATCATAACTTTTTTTTGTACTCAGACTAATCCTGTCTAACCCCGATCCTGATTTCTTGCCAGTGTTGAGGAAAGGGCAGGTTGTGACTGGTTACTATCGCTGGCTGCAGAGGAGAGGTGGTTACCTATGGGTCCAGTCGTGCGCCACTGTGTCCATCAACCACAAAGCCCCCCACGAGCGCAACGTCATCTGGGTCAACTATATACTGAGGTCAGCTCTCTAATGGCTGCACAATTTGCGTCTGCCTCTGTGTTCGATTTATTTAAGGAGAGGGTCATCAAGTGCCCTCTCTGCGTTGCGGGTGTATGTGTGTGTCCCTTTGAATGCATGAATGTGTAAAAATTATGGTAATAAGCTCAACCACCTCACTTAACAACTCTTAGTCATCCCCCCAGTGTGTGTGTGTGTGTGTGTGTGTGTCTTTGTGTGACAAATAGACAAACATGTATAAAGAAAAGTCAGACAAAAACAGGACGAGCAGTCTGAATTACAATGATAATTGGACTGGTGATATATAATTACAGCAAATGGATGTCAAAATTTTCTGGCTGAATGGTGTTTTAGTTAATTAACGCTGTAATTATGAGAGCTAATTAACTTCTATAGCACCCTGCTGGAGCAGCGCTCTTAACAGAAGGGTTTTGAGTGTGTTTCTGTGTGAAGAGGAGGGGTTTGTGTGTACAATGTGTGTGTGTGTGTGTGTGTGTGTGTGTTGTGGATGAGAGATAAAACTAGGGTATAATGTGAGTCACCCTTCTCTTTCACTCCTTTATACTGGGGAGAAAAATACGTTTTGCTTATGAAGTGATCTTGGCCCTGTTGGGTCATTTAAGCCAGTTCGGTCAAGTGGGAAGATCACGACACCTTTGAAATAGTACGAAAAGTTAATGTCCAAGTTAGTTCACTGAAACAGACATTAACTTCTGTCTGTGGCACTACATGCATTGAGCCGGCTTCATTATAACCTTGGTTCTCGCATTGTTCTCTCAGTCGGACGGAAATGCCAGACACACCACTGGATTTACTACAACTTCCAGAAACTCTGAGAGCTGAGCGACTACGTGCAAACTCTTCTCCTCGGGACATCTCTCCAAAGACACAGGGTATGACCTGAAAGTAGTACACTACTATACATTTGTTCAGAATAGCTTAAAATATATTTATGTGGTTTTATAGATTTCAATGTAAGTAATAACTAAAGTGTTTTAATGCTTGTAATGTATTCAGTATAACAATGTATTTAACTATAAAAAAGAAACTGTAATTATCTACTTACACTGTAAAACATTTAATTATTATCACTATTAATCAATTAAATTAATTATTATTCATTTTTGTTATACAGTTTTAGAATAATCTGTGCTTCTAAAAGAAAATGGTGTAAATGTTTAAATCTACCCAAATTATCCAATATCCAATCTGGCTGTAAGGATATTTTACATTTATTCCATTTTTTATTAGATGCTCTTGCTTGTTTCAATTATCTGCCAAAAGAAAAATATTTTGAAAAAATAGAAAAATGTTTTAAGTCAAATCATTTAATAATGTTTATACAATAGTCTTGAGAAAAGAGATATTAGATAACACAACGTGAAGTTTCTATTTCATATCTAGTAGCTGCCAATATATATTATTTTAACAATTAAATTGTTTTGTGACATAAAACTGGTCAATTAAATAATTTCCCACATTTATCTACAATCAAACTGGTTTTATACTACTACACATTATTTTTTTCGACAGCCCAAACAAAATTGGGACACTGCATTTAAGTAAGTAAAAGCAGAATGCAATGATTTGCAAATCTCATTTAGAACACAGAATCTCAATAGTACACAGAAAACATCACAGGTTTAGTGATTAGTTTTGAATGTACCATTTAAAATTAAATGTTCATTTTGAATTTGATTGTTTACTACTGTTAAATTCAAAATAAGTTAATATTTCTTATGTAACAGTTGATACGTTTCTATATTTTATTGTGAATAAAATATTGGTTTATGACATTTGCAAATCATTGCATTTTCTTTTTATTTAAATTTAACACTGTTGGTTGTACACACACTGCACCTGCTGTGCAAATTATTCAGCAGTTTTAAGACCCAAGTTCTGTCTGCTCTCCAGGCTCTGCCAGCGCTCAGCCAGGGAAGGGTGGAGGGGGCCGAAATGAGTCTGAGCGCAAAGGGAGAGAATCGTACTCTCACACCACCATCAACCAGTCAGAGGACAGGAGGAAGAGGCCTCATGGGTCCAGTCCTCAAAACGGTCCCCCGGAAACGAGGAGGCGTTTGGAAGTGTTTCGGCCAAGAGAGGACAGTCCCTCAGGGTCTTCAGAGCCAGCCAGTGACAGCGAGGCGGACGAGGAGGACGAGGACGAGGAGAAGGGGAGCGAATGGGATCACAACGGCAACAGAAAGAGGGTGAAAATTGAGGAGGTTGTATCCAAGCAGGCTGGCAGGGTCAGTGGTCTGGATAAAACCCACAATGGCCGCGCTGTGATCCAGCAACTGAAGAGCGTGGTGACCAGCGTGGCAGGAACAAACATTAAAACTGAACGTCCGACCACTGGGGGGCGATGGAGTCACCCTCAGCCTAGTGCCCATACCACCAGCGGCGTAAATGGTAGTAGCCCTCCTTCTCAAGCTCCAGACTCTATTGTTACAGAAGTTCCGGCCAAGGGCCTTTTTAGCTCCCCCTCACCCACCTTATCCTCACCCATCCCAACCTCACCCCTGCCCAGAGAAGAGCGCCCCATCCACAGCACCCGTGCCCCAGACTACGAGCTCCTCCAGAGACTTGCTGCAGGTGGGGCAGCTGGGCGAGTCCTCTTTCACCCATTGGCCCTCGGCCCCCAGGGGCCTCAGAGCCTCTATGCCCCAAGCACCATCCGCTATGCCCCAGCCGAGCTGCCGAACACGCACACTGACAGCCACCGTACTGACCACACCCCTAAATCACCTGCTTTTTTCCCTCACCTGCAGAGGATCGCTGGGCTGCCGCCATTCAGTGGCTTCTCACCCTCAGAGCCTCCATTTCCCCCAACACTGCCCTTCTGTATGAACGGACTGAGAGGGGCTGCAGGGACGGAAGAGGACTGAGAAACAGAGGAGAGAGAGAGAGGAGAGAAACCTATCCATGCTCCACCCACATATATATTATTTTTATCTACTGTTGTGAGTTTAAACAAGATTTACAGGACATTGCCCAAAACAATACAAAAAAAATTAAGTGCAAATTATTCACATTGGATTGCTTAAATATTATTTTTTAGAATAGTTATGTAATGTACAATTTATCGTTTCAAAAGTTGCATTTGAAATGGATTGTCCTTGTGTAGCTCATCCCTACTAGGTAGGTTGAAAATGACAATGAATTTGCTACCCGGCTTACATTATACCAGGAGTACATGACAATAAGCCAAACTTAGCGGTCACTCACAATTACAGTAGTAATCTAATCTTGCCATTTAAATATCTGGCCAAACTACAAAATGGGCTTTAATGAAAATAAATATCAGTGATCTTCACTTCTCACATAGGCCGTAATTCTACTTAAACACAAATTACACCTCAAAATGATTGCAGCAACCTGTTGCTAAACTGTTTAGCAAGGTCTAGTTATGCATGGGTGTAGTTAATTTTCCTTCATGTATACTTTGACCTCATATTCAATTTATAGTTGCAAATATTTCAACTTAATTCAAATACATACACACAAACAAGATACTGTTGTATGGGTTTCCTTTCCTTCAATGTCACAAACAAAGGAAACAAAAGCACCAAAGCCCCCTTGTGGAGAGTGCTGAAACTGCTAAACATGACTTTATAAAGGCCTGTAGATACCTCGTTTATTAATTATGTTACAGTTCATATGCTGTTTTTTATTAAGTAATTGATATAAACTGAGCCATAAAATAATAAAATATCAAAATGTAATACAATCTGAGCCGTTTGATTTAATAATGTTATGTTCTTTAAAGCTTGTGCAACCTTGAATTATTTGGTGGGTGGAGCATGGATAGGACAGTTGAAAGCAAAGTTGACACAACATTCAAATGGACTACTAGGAGATGAAGCGAGAGCAATGCAGGTTTTGTCACTCAGTCTTCCCAGCATCCTCTCCGGCTAGCTCATGAGTGTGTATAGGTCTTCCTCTCTCTGGACATGCAGGAAAAGCCATAACTGTACAAATGGAGGTCATCATGCAACCAAATGCCATGGTACTTGGAGGGCAAACTCCAAAAGGAAAATAACATCCATTAATGGAATGAAAAGATACATTTGAATGCAAAGGACATGATTATGCTTTGGACATTTGTTGAGGGCCAAAAAGAGAGAAAAGAAAGCACAGTCCCCTTGTTTAAGCCCCTTTGTTGGGTTTAAATCCTTTAAACACTGTAGTATTTTTTATTTTGTACAGAAAAAAACATACGTTTGTCTCTTATTCTTGTGTCTTTGAGCTTACAGAAAAAAGAAGGAAGTTATCTGTCCAGAAAACGCAGCCATATTTAAGAAATTTGGGATTTAAAGACTGCTTCCATGCAAGGCTCAAAAGCCCTATACAGATGGTGTGAACTAAATAATGTCATGAACTAACTTTCTTAATGGTGTTTAGGGTCACTTGGGTGGGAGGGTGGGTAAGTGTGTCTCATAGTTCATCTTGTCCAAGCACTTAAAGCATCTGGTTTTGAACATATAGCACTTCATTCATGACCACATTCTGTTTTGCTTCTACTGTATAAAAATCTTGTAGTGGAATGACATGTGGTCAATAAAAAACACTTTTTATGCTGACCTGAAAAATGTGAGGGAAAATAATGTGTAATGTGAAATTCTGAACTGGAAAGTGTCTGTTACGCTACATGCACTAAAGAGGGACTGGTCTAGTAGATAATGAGAGCTATTTTAAAGGCTTGCGTTGATAAAGTCAGCTTTCCCAACACAAACAGAGAATAGTAGTCATTGTGCACACTGTTTTTGACTTCCAGCTGTCATTTTTTACCATGCCAAACAAGAATTTGAAAATATGATCATAAAGGTGTTCACTGACCAAAGGCTAAGCCTTTTGTATGTTACTTTTAACTGCACATGTGAGTTTTCAAATGAGTGTGTGTATGCGTGTATGAGTGAGGGTGTGCGTGTGGGGTTTGGGGGTGGGATGCATACACACGCGTGTGTAATATGACTCATGAGATTGATGTGGTCTCTTAACCTTTGCCATCACTGTGAATCTAACCTTTTTATGTTGAAATGTTTGTGAAAATACAACAACATCAGTCATGTTCAAATTAAAATCTGCAAAGATTATTATAACGATAATACAGATGAGATAATAAACTCTATTCCTGTAGTGGAGTGTCTTTTTTCCCCCCTCATCGTGTTTAAATGCTTATATGAAAATGACATTTTTCAGTTGCCTATTAAATGCTTTGACCTTTGCAATATTCTGCTAACTTGAATAAAGTGGAACAATTTTCAATCAAAACTGAGAAATTGCTGAAGAGTGTGCGCATGTTCTATTTCTGTCTTTTCCAACGTGTGATGACCGGCAGTGCACAACAGCCAATATGTGGACTCCCGAACATCTTTATTGAAAACATATCCCACATATCTCAGTGAATTACTCACCCCATACGCACCGTCTTGCTCTCTTTGCTTAGCTGACTCCTAAACCTTCTCCCAGCTTCATGCGAGACTAAAAACTATGAGTGATGGAGCCTTTTCTACCTGTGCTTCTAGACTCTGGATCACTACCTTGTCACATTGAAGAGCACAATATAAATATAATGTATTAGTATTATTATTATATTCCTATTAATGTAGTTTTATTCATTCATTCTTTATCCAAACAACATAGCCAATTCTGGTTGCGGGGAAGCTGGAGCTGATCCCAGCATGAGGGTTCACCCTGGACAGCAGGGCAACAAAGAGACAATCATTCAAATTTAGACAAGCCAATCAACCTAAACCACAAGTCTCTGAACAGCAGAGGAGGAATCCCAGGCAAACACAGAGCAGGGATGGAACCCAGGCCCTTCATGCAGTGAGGCAGCAGCACGAACCACTGCACCACCATGTAAATTTACAGTGTTTATTGTAATAATGATACTCAAACCAGTTCTCCAGGCAATCAGGTCCCCAGACAGTCCCTCAATAATTGTCTAGTAGTTGATGGTACTTTTTAATGTGTTAGTGTAAAGAAATACACTAGTAGTTCTTGTCCATTTTGACTGACAAGCCAATGCAGAGTACATATGGACAGGAGGCCAACCCACCAAAGAGACAGACCATTCACACCTACAGGCAAATTAAAACAACCTCAAGCCTTTGGACAGTAGGAGGAAGCCTGAGCAGCCATGAACACATTAATAGCTGGCAAACTCCACATGGAAGAGCTCCCATGATTGAACCGCTCCCATCCACAGATTTCCTAGGGTTAGGGTCTCCAGCTTAATGGTGACCATAGTGAGTAAAGGTCATTTTCCAGTAGGAGTGCCCAGAAGATCATGCAATCCCATTTCCCACGTTTTAGTGTTTTCCTTTACTAACAACTCTGGTCAATTAGTTGGATTTGATGCTGGAGCAAAGAAATAACTCAAATATGCCTGGTAGGGGTAATGTATGCATTGCTAGGTAAAGCTAAGAAAAGACCAGGTTTGGTAACCCCTGTTGTAACAGTGCATTTTAGGCTGATCGTGAAATTCCCACATCCATAACCTGTTCAAAAGCACACAGTAGCAAAAGGATCGGAACAAACTGACTGGAGTGATAAACTAGCCCGGTCTACTTTGTCAGCTCCTCCACCAAAGCGAAATGAGCAGTTTCCTGACATAATCTGCATGCAAACTCCTAACTCATGGCCCTTTGGCTTTGAAGCTCACACGGTTATGGCCGTGCCGGGGCTGCAGGCTCAAGACAAAAGGAGGACGGAGTGATTGAAACGCGAGGCGCGCAAGCCATGGCAAGCGGTGTTGTGTTGTTTCAAGGAACCCCAGGGAGGGGCTCTGACATTGAAGACGGGTTAAGTCCTGTTTTACATTCAAGTGGCAGGCCCCAGTTCATTAGCGTGAGGATCATTCCCTCTTGACGACTGGAGGAATTGCATACTAAAGAGGCGAAGTTGTTGGGGAGAAAAAGGCGAACGGCTCGTGCCTGGCTGTGCATGTAATAGATGGATGGTGGAAGTGACCCAAAGGCCTCTCCTTCAGAAAAGCCTCATATGGTCCTCAGATATCAGAGTGACAAGCCACGGTCGCCAGGATCAGTAAAGGCGAATATGGGTTAGGGCTTTTTCTGTCTTGTGATGAGTTCTCCAAGCCTCAGAGTGAGGTTTGAATGGACTCTTGATGAGACATGCTTGGGGTTTTAAGGTGCTTGTAGCTGTAGACTCTCTGCTCTTATGAACTCTGGTCAGGTACTGCTGGGAGTGCGAGGTCTGGCCAGTGTGTGTGTGTTTGGGTGCAGTGCCCTTTAGCCATGTGGCGGCCCCGCAGACACTCTGCATGTCAAACAGAGCTGCGCAGTCAGACACAGCCGAGGGAGGGGTGAGAGAGAGAGAGAGAGAGAGAGAGAGAGAGAGAGAGAGAGAGAGAGAGAGAGAGAGAGAGAACCCAGCGCTACAGAGAAACACACCCAGAATCAGTAACGAACAAACTGCGCCAAAAGAGCAAGACTTACAGGAGTTTTAACATGGGAAAGAGCAGAGAGGAGCAGAGGGAGAAGGAGAGAGGAGGGCTGATTTGTGCTTGATCTAACTCTTGGCAGCCACAATCTTCAGAGTCAGACATATGGTTACACATCACGTGTGTGTAATTGGGTGGTGGGTCCAGGAGATGTTTTGCGCTGCATCTGAATGATGAACTGGGGTCGGCCGTGCAGCCCTGACGAAGAGCAATTGGACTTCTTTTTTTTTCTGGCAGAACCACTTTGTCATGTGTTGAAAAATGGGCATGCCTCTCAATCCTGACACACTCATGTAGGAGCAGGGCCTCATGGGTGTGACAAGTCCGGCTAGATAAGATCTACCAGGAGACAAAGGGAAAGTTTATTTTCCCATTTTCCCCCAAAGCGCAGTGCTCAGCTCGTCACTTCTCAAATCATTGCTGACTTCTTGCTTTTGAATAAACCAATAACTGCATCGGGGCATTCGGTTATACCAATGTTCTGCCAAATCCACCTTAAGATCAGGTTAGAGCTGGGCAATATAATGATATTTATCCTCATCATGACACATTGTGGCCACAGTATGATTTTTTTGAGCACATGATATTTCATCCTACAGTTAAGGGAGTGATTTCCTGTTCATTAGGTCCAAGACAAACAGATCTAGGAACAGTTTCTACCCTTCAGCCATTACCATGCTAAATGCTGCCAATTTTATTTTTAACAGATGTAGCATATTTATAATAATTTTAACACATTCATAAGTCTCAGAATAGTTAGAAATCATATTTATACTTTATAACTTTTTTCTTGCACTGAGAAAACTGCACCTTAAATTTTGTTGCGCAGCTGCTACAATGATAGAGATTCTGAGCTAAACACTTCCACGTTTCTTTTCAGAGTGCACCATTACTCGCCCTAGTGAATGTACTGTAATGTGGTTTGAGAAACACTGAATAAAAATTATAACTCCTTATACTTTTATATATAATTTTTAATATGGCACTATTGGCTCTTTTTTATTTGTTCCATCTTAATAGATGATGGAAAAATGCATTTAGTGACAGAGTATTGGAAAAATTGTGCAAAGTATCATGATGTAATATTTTTGCCGTATCGTCCACCTCTAGGTCAGGCTTTTCTCAGAAATGAAGGGAGGCAATCACACTTGCTCCACTGGCTCTACAGTCCTGTTTATGTACATATTCATAGCCTCATTATGTACAGTAAATAGCACTGAAGGTCATGCATCAACAATCAGTCTATAATCCCAGGATGATAACAGCACACAAAAGCATACAATGAATATCATATGGCAAAACACTGAAAGAAAAATGCACACATTTACAGTAGCACATTCAACCACAAAGCTCTCCTGAATAAAGGACATTTTAGACTGTACCGCAAACTCTCAAAAAAATAAAAAGGCAAAGATTTTTTATTCTACCGCCCTCTTAAATTTGTGATCTATTAAGAAAGCTCAATAAAATGGGTTTGAGATTTACAATGCAAGATCAGAAGTTATATTCTATGTTTCATCTTTACTGAAAGACTCTTTGTGACGATAAGTCAAAGCCCACAATAAAAATATACAAAATAAATAAATAGCCAGCCCTTCTGAGATGAAGCAACAACAGGCCGAGTCACAGAAGCAATCGACATCTTATCACTGAAAAATATCAGATATGTGTCTACCTGCACTGCCTGACATTTTATCAGGTTTCGCTCCCTTTGAGAAACTTACTATAAGCAAAAACTCTAGAGGCCTCTAACATTTAAATACTGCATATACTGTTTTAGACCAGGACTAGATTTAATCTTGCCCAGGAACCCAGCTTTAGGAACAGGTTTAGAATTTCAAAACATGCTTAAATTCAGCAGGGGATTTGAACAATTGATGTAATTGGTGAAAATATATACATTTTACCTAATCATCAAAAATGACAAGTGACTCTATACTTAAGTATAAATACAGGTCCTTCTCAAAAAATTAGCATATTGTGATAAAGTTCATTATTTTCTGCAATGTACTGATAAACATTAG
>JBBIGC010000001.1:13171557-13188851 GCA_037576955.1 Lepidarchus adonis
TATATATACACACACACACACAGGGACCATGCAATAATGACGGGAAGAATACAGACAATGAAAACACCACATCAGGCTTTTTTACATTTACAGTTTGATAACTGAAGCACACACTTTAATTCATTTATTGACCAAACAATTCCAAAACTGAAGCTCCTGAATCATGGAAACAACACATAACTGAATGACACTTCTGTGCTTAAACAAAGCGTTTTAAGTAAAAAATTTGAAAAAGGTTGTTTTATTTGCCAATGTAATACTTTGTAATACTTTAATTTTCTCCAGCCTCAATGAAATCTCAAATTCACAGGGGTGTTAGAACAGCATTCAACTTCACACCCAGTACAGCAGAGTGGTGCCCTGTTGTCCAATTAGAAGTGATTTGAAGACAAAGTGGGGACAGCATGACCGGCCAAGTGAATGTGTTTCTTCTGCATGTGTGGTTTTCCGAGCAGCTATGCTTGTGTGTGCTCATTACAGAATAATGCAACTCTGTGGTCTGTTGATTAAACTTTGACCTGTCCCAATAATGGATAGACTTGATTTCTCTCTCATACGCATTATTATGAACTGTTTATACATGCTACATCAAGCAAAATCAAATCTCACACACAAAGACACACAGTCAGTCAAATTCAAATACTCAAAGTGGTGAGATTAGAGGAATGCTGTATGCATTTGTCTAGGAGAGGACATGTATATATTTTTGTAGATCGTGTCATAGTTATCAGGGGTAAAATGATACACTCAGGCCACAATTAGATTCTATTCATAATACTGGGTTCATGATGCAATAGTCACAATATTTAAACTGAATGAAAAAAAATATGACTACTCCATTTTGATTTAACCCATGGAATGGGTTGCTATATGGTGTTAAGCATTTGCAAACTTTGAAGCAACACCAAACATAATAGCAAAGCTAATTCTTCACCATGTGTCAAATTTTCGCATTGCTGTATCATGAATCTATTTTTATTGTTACACCACTAATAGTTGGTGGAGTTAAGAATGTGAGCATGGTGACCTGCGGAAGTCTCTGAAGACTTGGGGAGGGGATTCTCTGTTAGAGACCATGATGGCCACGTTTAGCAGAGATTGGAAAATGAGCCGGATAACCCCCCTACAGGGTGGAAGTCCTTCTGGGACAACTGATGACATCAATGGAGGGTGTAGCAACAGAAAAGATAGTTGGAAAACAACCACTTTTCATGAGACAAGAGTAAAAACAACAAACAGATCAGTTACCCATAGCGCAATAACAAAGACGAGCATGCATTTGCCCACTTTCTTACATTACCTAACAAAATCTGCATTCCATTGCAAAAGAGCCAGTATCCTTTAGATACAACAGCACTATGCTTCCTAGTCACAGACCAAATGTCTGTAATTAACCACAATTAACATGACACTACAGCCCACCAGTCACAGCCCATGCCCCAAGCATAAACAAAGAGATCTCTATAGATGCTGGGAAACCATTGGAGCCATTAATGTATAACTGCAAATCTTGAGTACACGTTCAAATCAAGATACCATCTAACAGAAATGCCTGACTTAGCATTATATGATTAATGACATTGCCATTATCAGAATGCTGCATTTATACAAGAGCTTTGACATTTATACAGTGAAAGTACTAAAATCATGTAAATACCTCCTTAATTCGATCAACAGATACAAACAATGGTATGGGAAATGACATTATTATTAGTATGACATATTTGCATCATTGATCATTAATCAGGTTCTACCAATACTCAATGTAACTATATCAGTAAAGAAAAAGTGGCCTTTATAAAACATACATATAAGCCATTTCCAAACTTCGATCTTTACATAATGTTCATTCTAAAAGCTCCACTTACAGGAGTAAAGGGGGTCCTCGACTTCCGGCATACTCGAATTATGAAAATTCGTGGTTACGTTGCTGGCTTTTTTTTAAATGCACGTATTAACGGTCATATACAGTAGTAGTTGAACGGCTACTAAATGCTTTGTCACTAATAGCGAGCAACACAAGATGTTTGCAGGGGGAGAGCTCTGCTTTTTCCACTTTGCTCTGCTTTCAATGTTTTGCTGAGATGTTTATATGTTTTATTCACTGTTAGTGTTCAATAAGAGTTAATGTAGATTAATGGGTGAGATGGGGGGTTAATAGTGCACTGTGTTAGGGCACTGTCAGTGTCGTCTTACCACAAGTTACTGTCTCCAAGGCGTTTACTGCTGTGGTGTATGTTGAAGCAATAAAAAGAGCATTTCTATCTCGAGCAACTTTTCCTAAATGCTTTACTGTAATATGAGTACGTTCATGCATGTTCCCGGTTGTTAAGCACAGTGCTGTTCTATAAACCCTCTGCAGCATCATTACATGACTGACTTGCGTTGAAATTCAAGTTACATCACACCAGAGGAACCGAACCCTGACATGACGTGAGCCCCCTATACTTTGTATCTTACAACTGACCCAATTTTTCTATTTCTATGCATTATTTGTTAGCACCCGTTACCCTGTTCATCTACCTCACAGGACCACCAGTGAGCAGGTTTCATTTAGGTAGTTTATTATTCTTAGAGACCCTGACATGGTAGTTATGTTGGTGTGGATCACACACTCCAGTAACAGTCGACTGATTATCAATTATCTGTATCAGTATTTGAATTTGACCATCGCTTATAATAAGAAATATATTGTGTACCACTACCATCTCTTCTCTCTATGCCGTTTGCTCTCGACTCGCTGCTTCATTTTAAGTCCCGTTCACAGCAGTCTCTGATGTCACATGCGTAGTAGCCAATAAATGCTGAAGCCTTGTTGTCATTCACACTTCACTCACACTCAAGAGAGAAGAGTTCCAGCTGAGTGTGGATTGTAGCTGAGGATGAACGTTAATGCAGTGTTTACCCAAATTAAAACCTTACACACCTACACACTAAAGGTGCAAAACACTCCTGTGAGCTATACTATATTGCCAAAAGTGTTCAATCACCCATCAAAATAATTAAATTCTGGTGTTTCAATCACTTCCATGGCCACAGGTGTGTAACTTCAAGCACCTAGGCAGCAGACTGCTTCTACAAACATTAGTGAACAAAAGGGTTGCTCTCAAGAGCTCAATGAATTCCAGCTTGGAATTGTGATAGGATGCCACCTGTGCATCAAGTCCCGTCGTGAAATTTCCTCGCTGCTAAATATTCCACAGTCAACTGTCAGTGGTATTATAACAAAATGGAAGTGATTGCATCTCACCCACAAGGAGTTCAGCCACGTAAAATAACAGAGTTGGGTCAGCGAATGTGTGGCGCATAGTGCACAGAGGTCAGCAACTTTCTGCAGAGTCGTTCCAGAGAAAGGAACTCTGAATGCTTCAGCACCAGGACAATTTCATGCTCCCAACTTTGGGGAAACAGTTTGGGGATGGGCCCCTATTGTTCCAACATAACTGTGCATCAGTGCACACAGAAAGGTCGGCAAAGACATGGATGAGAGTCTGATGTGGAAGAACTTGACTGACCAGCACAGAGTCCTGACATTAACCTGATAGAATACATTTGGGATGAATTAGAGCAAAGACTGCGAGCCAGGCCTTCTCGTCCAACATTATGACCTCAGAAATGTGCTTCTGGAAGAATGGTCAAAAATTCCCATAAACAGATTACTAGTCCTTATGGAAAGCTCGCCCAGAAGAGTTAAAGCTGTTATAGCTGCAAGGGGTGGGCAGATTAAACCCTATGGATAAAGAATGGGATGTCACTTAAGTTCATATGCATGTAAAGGCAGATGAGTGAATACTTTAGGCAATGTATTTCCACAATAAAAAGCCTGACTTGGACCTATGGAAGCATAATGCAATCCCCAAAAAATTCCAATCTGAATTTTACTTTTTTTAGTGAATGCAATCTTCTGTAGGAGCCAGCCATGCTACCTGTAACGACAAAGTATTATAATAGTGGTAAATAATGGCGACAGTTAATGTTGAACGAGGAACTTATGTTAATAAGTTTCAGTTTTATAATGTTCCTAAAATGTTTATTTGATAGAAAGTTACATTAAAGGAATGTAAAATGTTTAAGCATTTAAAAAATATATAGTTATTTAAATGAAGTTTCGCTGATGTTTGTATAATACAAAAATTTGACAAAGATTATTTTATTTTTTATTAGTATTAGTAATATTAGTAATTAGTAATATTAGTATATCAGTAATATTAGTATTGATATCGGCTCTGAAAAACCAACATTGGATTGATGTCTACACCCCAGCGCTGTTTGGAGTTTTAAACACCTCAGTATTACTTGTGGACTTGTATCTCCAAAATGGTAACTTCACAGAAAACTTTTATCTCCACTAATCTTTCTGTCTTTCAGTAATTCATAATAAAATTTTACCAATGTATTTTTCTAAACTTTATTAAAATTAATTTTAAAGCATTTTAAAGACTGACAACCTTTCATCTCATTTAGCTCAAAAAGTGCTTCGGAAATCTGTAGAAACCATTACTGCTTACATTTTACAGAGGAATAAGAACAGCAGAGTAAGAAAAGAGGACACTGGGGTGACATAAGTACAGGAACACAGTGTGCCCACTCTGCATTCTGATAGCAACCCCACGCATTTAAAACTCATGTCAGCAGAAGAGCATCTTGGCAAGAACTCAGGATGGATGAATCAATGGGAAGTCACAGGGTTTGCTAAAGGCAACTCTAGGTCATGTGCGGCAGGTCCTTAGAGTGACAGACTATTTTTTACAGCATCTTCCTTTTCCATATCTGACACTACTGCTGCTTTCACTTCATCATCCTTTGCGTGCTAATCTTTTCTTTTGATTTCAAGCATTTTCTTATCTGTGACATTGACCCACTTCTTTGAAGTTGCTGCTTCTTTAAGATGAAATAAACAGGATTATAACTTAATGTCTGCATCAGTCGTCAGATACTGTGAAAACATGAAGAAATAAGAATTCTGCAATCAGTATTTAATACACTGCTTCACTCTCTGTTAAAAGGTCTAACAAGTTATGTTTGTTTTTACCAAATTACAATAAAGAGAACATCAGTGTTGCGATAACTAAGGCACCTATTTGGTCACTGTAATCACTAACATTATTGTGACAAGATTTTAATCTAAATTGCAAAGGCAATCCAAATAATTAAATGCAATCAGTTTACTTAAGCCATTTGAGCAGAACATGATAGGGCACGTGTATGACGTGTTATCCTTCTATCTTTTTGTGCATGTGTACGTGACCGTGACTCAGGCTGAAATTCTCAGAACTGGGTCTGGTGTCAGGGATTTATTCCTGACTGAGACAGACTGTTATGTCATGTCCCGCTGCCCCACTTTTCATACCACCTTCCATTAAACATTCGAAACGATTAGTGACTCAAAGTTAAAGGAGTCCAAGTGCAGAACGAACAACCTCATTGTGGTTGTGGTTCTCCATAGAGTGAAAACACTTAGTCAGTGAAGGCAACTGACAAAACCAAACACCAAATCACTGAGAGCTCCCATCTGGCCAAACACTGCAGGACTGACTGACTCACTCGTCTATGGTGCTTTCGTCACGGCCAAAATTATGAGTATCAATCTGAAAATCACAGAATACCTAATGGAGAGAATAATAAGGGTAAAGTTATACTAAACTATCTATTGATGATTGAAAACTTTCAGCAAATGACTTGAAAGGGATGTTTATGATGTGTTTAAGCTGTACATTACTGTATTCGCTTCAGTGCTTAAAGTGGTAGCTATTGTCAGGGTAAGGTGTTAGTCGTTTCCACAATGTAGTGTCTGTTGTGCATGTAGCTGCCAGCGTAATGTGTACTGATCTACTACACAAGATTCAGTGCCATATCTGCCGGTCTGCAGCACAGGGAGGGGCACATGAGGACACACTGCACCAGACTCCCGTTACCATGTGGACAATGTTGTTAAACGCTCCATCCCCTCCCATGCTTGCTCTCTCCCCTCATTCTCATTCTCTCTGCCTCCATCCATCCACCCCTTCTCCCTTTTCCTCTGGGCATTCTTCGCTGGTAAGGTATACGGCAGAAAAGGGCATCTGAAAGGGTTTTTTTTTCCTTTCTTAAAGCGATCGAGCAGGCAGAAGTTGTTTACGTGGCACTGGCATTATTATGGGTATTTTTCTGGGCATGGCGTCCGCACCTCACGTTCACGATCCGCACTGTGCTGCATGCCCTGTTGCCAAGGAAACGGTGGGGGAAATATTTTGGCCAACTAGAAAGAAAGGGGGCTGATAAGGCACTGGAGAAAAGGAGACAGCGTGAGCAAAATAAGAGGGGGAGGGGTGATTAGGGACATTTGGGGAGAGGGCGAAAGAGAGAGAGAGAGACAGAGGGAGAGAGAGCACGCGAGAGGGTTAAGAGAGAAAGAGCTATGGTGAGAGTGATACAGATCAAGTAAATACCCTTAAAACCTGTGAGGGAGTAGGGAGGTAATAGATTGCAAAGCTGAACAATTGTGGTGCCATGACTAAACAAAGCAAAGAATCTCTTTCTCTCTTTTTCCTAACCTGCTCCTTCCTCTCACACTCATAATCTGGTTAGTCTGTTTATCAGATATATGCAGTATACGGCAAAGCTTGTGTTTTCACTGCAGAATGCGGCTTCACAAAACAAGACGTACGTACTAGATTTACTGCGGGTCCTTTAACAATATTTTTTTAGAAACACAACAGTGAGGTCTTCGTTTTTGAAAAACGTACCAATTATTCTCAAATCACTGACATCTAGTTGAAAAAACTTAGTAGTGGTTAGAGGGTTTTTGATAAATCACAGATTCAATGACTTACACACTTTTTTTTCTAGGAGACCAGAAGTACAAAGATGCCAATCTTTGACATTAAAATAGTTCTCCAAATTATCCTGCCCTAGAGCCTTTGGTAAGACTCGTATTTATAGAAGGACATGAACGGACACCAGAGAGTTCACTCTGAGTAGATAAGGCCTGAGCCACTCAACATGGACTGTAGAATGAGTAGAAATGTTCAGATAGTAAATACCAATAATATTTATTTAGATACTCAATTGAGTGGTATGTCTGCTATGTGTTTGGAGGAGAATGGAATGAACTGCAGAGAGCATGGAGCGAAACAAACATTAGATACTGGTATGACCCGACTAGCTCAAATAACCAGCTCTGCGTCATGGGAGCAGTCTCTCGCTTAGTTATGTGTGCTGAGGGGCATGATGGAATATTCGGAGGGCATCTGGGTCAGTGCCGGCATTCTACACGGCTCAACCTACATGGAAACACGTTTGGTACCTGGCATGCAAGAAAAGGATTAAGATACATTTCTGAACAAGAAAAAAAGACATCAGTAAATCTATAGGACCTTAAATTTACATTTTAAATGTAGTTACAAACAAATTGTTTGCTGGTAGTCAGTTAAAATATACACCACTGTGGGTTGCAGGTAGAGATGACAAGAGTACTGTTCAAAGCCCTTACTCTGAGAGCTGACAGACCAGTAGCTTTGACCAAGACAATGAGTTACAGAGGTACAGTCATTAGTTTTAGAGCACAGCCATTATTCCAGTGACCTGTGAACATGCATATGCCGCCTGCATAGTGAGGAAGCACTGAAACATTGGATAACTCGAACACACCTCGCCACCGCTGCCGTCAAGTTTTACAGTCAGAAATGCAGCAGTTAATCACTATTTAGACAGTGTATATTAGTGAGTAATAACCATTTACAGATGTTCTTACTATTGCAAAAGTACTAGATTACTAAAAGCACTGTAGTGCAATAAATAAATAAAAAATAAAAATGAAAGCAGAGGAAGCACCATGATAGGGACCCATTTTCAATCATCACTTCTGCATGGAAGTTGTCATCAGATCAGCTTGTTTCATATAAACTCCAACAAATACATGCAACCAAACAGTATACAAATCAACATGCTCACCTACATAACTACTGTTTTAACAAAACCTTGCATCTACAAAATGGTATATTTACAGGAAAATGAAAAAAAAAGTGATTTACTCTTGTATAGGAAGATTTTCAACCAAGCAATTTTACACCATTTGCATTTGTTGACTGCTAATGTAATGTAAAGAGCTATTTGTGTAAAGAAATATGTGAATAGTTCATAGAGGTTTTGATGTCACAGTAGCAATATACATGCATATGTAATTTCATCTTACCTTTGTGCGGCCATTAATAACATAATCCCCCAGCTGGCCATTCGCCGAACTGTGCATGATGGCTTCATCGATATGAGCCATGAGGATGCCAATACTTTCGCAGCCTGGTTCCTTGCCCTCCACCCAGGCTATCTGGTCTCCACGAATATTCTTTGAGGGGATGCTCCTCTGGCTCACCAGCTGTCCTCCACAAAACTTCCCACTATGACTCAGGTTCTCCACCTCGCTACGGACCCTGTCCCCCAACCTTGGGCCTAAGAAGCCATCTTTGACGCAGATGCCATAATATTTCATACAAGGCACAATGTACAGTTGAGCAATGCGCTCTGCAGACCAACCAGCTCCATTTTCCACCACCGGACGCACACAGGGTGTATCTGAAGGGGACGCGCTCCCTGGTGTGGAGTTCCACGTCACTTTATGCCTGTTGTGGTGGACTCTGCTGGGCGAAGACACAGTGTGCAAATTGCTGCAATGACTGTGGTGTAGGTTGTTGGCTGCAAAGGGCCCTACCGCCTGCATGCTTACTCCACTCTCTGCCTCAGTTTCCAGCCTCCTCCTTTTGCATTCAGGAGGTGAGCAAGTGTCCCGTCCGCTGGGCTCTTCTAAAGGTCCTGATGAGCCTAAGCCCACGTTGGCTGCATCTAAATCCCAAGACTCTGTGGCCCTGTTCTCTTCATCTTTCCGTCTCTGCCTGCATTTCAAATCCCCGTTGGATCTCTTTGTCAGAAGAAGGCATTTGTCATGTGGTGGAGTGATCCTGCCCGAATTCTCCACTGACCTCAGCATGAGGCCATTCGGAATTTCAACCTGTCCTTTCAGCTGTCTATAGCCATTGGGCATCTGGGCAGGGACACCACTTTGGCTCCCCTCAGTAGGGGCGGATGGGGACAAGACCCCTCCATTGCACAAAGGCAAACCGGTTTTGGATTCATTCTTCAGCACCGTGATACCAGGTCCCACCGTTTTAGATGCCAAATCAGCTAGAAGCTCAGCTGCAGTGCTGCTCCCAGCCGCGGGCCCGCAGTACGCCTTCAGCCCCATGTTCACAGCCGCATGACCCTCGACCAGGTTCTCTGGATTGGAGCAAACGCTAGGGTTTCCGAAAGAAGAGCTTTCTTCTAAAAGGTCCGTGCTGCCCAAGCTCTCCATTTCATCTCGTCTACTCCCAGATGCGCACGTAGCTCACGTCCAATCCTCATTTTCTACGGAGTCTCTGGTGCACATGGCGGCGCTGCTGGCGTGACCATGTCCAGAAACTTTCAAGGCAAAGACACAGAAGTTACAACCTTTTAACACTTAAATCCTCAATCGTTTTCCACTTTAACGCAGAGTTCTACAGAACAATAAATAAATACATAAACACACATACAATCAAACGAGTGAATAAAAGAAAAACTGCTAGTGGATCATTCTTATTTATGACTATTTACGTGAAGTGACTCAGAACCACACTTTACAGCAGCACTGGCTGTACTAATCAGTGATTAATTATTAGCAGTAAATATTAGCACGTGAGCTAATTGATTGTGTTATGAAAAAAAAGTTTTGTATGCTCTTCGTGATTTAGCATTTTGGACGACGAAATACAGTCCACGAACATTTATTGTAGGAAAAACATAAAAAAACAAAGTTTAATGGCAAAATGAAATGCACTGAAAACGCCAGGAACGAAATATCTTTTTTTTATCGCGAGAAATGGTTATTTTAGGTAAGAAAAAGCAAACAGTGACGGAGCACGTAGCTACACAACTAATGTCAGGTTTCTACGGTGACGGTGAGCACCGGGAAACTGTTTAAATTTGAATTTAACAAAAATAACGAATGTATACAAATATATACAAGGCAAAACATGCCACCATTCACGATTCAAGTTAATATACGAGCAATAAATACATAACATTACACTTAACTCACCTCAACACATGAAATACACACAAACGGCCAGCGGCGGCTGAGACTTCACCTCAGCCCAATATCCGTAATGCTATTTTATTCGCCCACGGCTGCATTTGAAAATAATTTTCTACCCAGTGGAAGTACTATAACAGTACGTGGCTTTTTGGCCTCGGAGTGCGGCTAGTACAAGCCACAGGCACCTCAGTAAATCGCAGACCTCACGTTTCTCTTCAGTAGTGTGTATTTGAGTCGGTGTCTGCAGAGTTAGCCACCCGTATTCGGAGAAATCCCGCCTCCTCTCGCGATGATTGGCCAGTGGATTCTATTCAAAGCAGGTCGCCCAATGGACTGCGACCCAGTCCTTGTATATTTGTACATGGCGATAGGATTGGCTGGTAGCATCTCGCGGCCTGTCATACGATAGGTTAACAGTGTGTAGTCACGCGCACCTCGACGCCAATGGGTGGGGCTTGTCGGAATACAGGTAGGTTAAAAAAGTAACGCCTTAAGACCACTCACCGCTTTACTCTCTCTTTCATTCTCCGTTTCTTTTCTTTATTATCCCTCCCTACGTCCTGTGTGCTAAGTTCTCCTCATTTTTTTCTCTCCGTTTGCCGTAATTCCGCCTGTATACGGCCATTCTTTCTATCTCTCCCTTACCCCGTCTTTCTCCATGAGCGCTTCTGTCACTTACACGTGCGCACATATGTCACGTGACCCAGAGGCGCGAACAGAGACAACAAAACGAACCAGGCGCTCAAATAATCACAGCAGGAGACGCAGAAGTATGAGATAATAATAGCATATTGCAGTTTTTTTTCACGTGCAGTGATCATGGAACTACAAACTGCACACGACGAAAATACAAAACAAAAATATATATGTAAAATACCCATAATTAGGCAACATGGAAGGCATAAATAAAAAATGTCTCCCGTTATAATATGAATGAATGATATTTCAAAACTATTCACTCCCCAAGTAGTAAAAAGAGATCAGAAAAGGTAGCTGACATGTTTAAAGCTGGGGTCCTGAAGTTTTGTGCAGAATGTATTTAATGTATACAGCAAAGTCAAAATAATTAAGTTTGACATGTAAAAGAATTTAAAAGGGTCAGTTTATATAAAACAACAGTACAATATACACATAAAACTGATGAATGTATTAACTGGCTACAAGTATTAACCTTTTTCTCTTTGCACTCTCCTTTTGGTTTTTTGTTTTGATTGGCGGCCTGGACTAAAATACTTCTTATAGCTTTAGTGTGAATAGGCAGGAATAGTGTGCTATACTAAACAGATACATACAAATGTGTTTAATGGTGTATATATATCAACTCTATATAGACAGTTGGTTTGTGGTTTATTGGTTTGTATTTGTTTTGTTGGTTGGTTGGTTGATTGGTATGTGTTTGATTTGATGGTTTGTTATTGGTTAGTTTGTTGTTTGTTTTGTTTTTGGTTGGTTGGTTGGTTGGTTGGATGGATGTTTGGTTTGTTGTTGGTTGGTTTTTGGTTGGTTGGATGTTTGGTTTGTTGGTTGGTTGGTTGGTTGGTTTGATGTTGGTTAGTTTGTTGTTGGTTGGTTGATTTGTTGTTGGTTAGTTGGTTGGTTAATTGGTTAGTTTGTTGTTGGTTAGTTGTTTGGTTGCTTGTTTTGTTGTTGGTTAGTTGGTTGGTTGGTTTGTTGTTGGTTAGTTCATTGGTTAATTGGTTGGTCTGTTGTTGGTTAGTTGTTTGGTTGCTTGTTTTGTTGTTGGTTAGTTGGTTGGTTTGTTGGTGTGTTAGTTGGTTGGTTGGTTTGTTGTTGGTTAGTTCATTGGTTAATTGGTTGGTCTGTTGTTGGTTAGTTGGTTGGTTAGTTGGTTGGTTGGTTTGTAGTTGGTTGGTTGGTTGGTTGGTTGGTTGGTTTGTTGGTTGGTTAATTGGTTGGTTGGTTTGTTGTTGGTTAGTTGGTTTGTTGTTGGTTAGTTGGTTGGTTTGTTGTAGGTTAGTTGGTTGGTTGGTTGTATTTTTGTTGGTTGGTTGGTTGGTTGGTTGCATGTTTGGTTTGTTGTTGGTTGGTTTGTTGGTTGGATTGTTTTTCTGTTTGTTTGCAGTTTAACAGTCTAGAAATCTGGTGTTGCCACAGTACCCACAGCATCCATACAGCCCATCTCCCTGAAAATGGTCTGATCAAAGAAAGAAAATATAAGCAAAAGCAAAAGACAGCTTTAATCTAAATTTTTCTGAGTTGAGTAAATCTGAACATAAAACAAAATAATATTTTTTTTATTTGTTTCGCCCATAAAATATGTACATATTTAAACATGAATTATTCTACTTAAGTAACCAATTATTATTACAGAATGACACAATAGGAACCTGTATAGCCTTGAAAAGCTCTATTGCCATCACAATGCCACATTCAATCCGATTATCTAAGGTCAATGCATATGTGTAATTCATCTTAATTAATACTACAATAACTGTTGCAGTTATAGCCACAACAATATCTCACAAAGACATTATCTTTACAACAATCACTTCAGAGGAAAGGAAAAACAAGCCGTTTTGCCTGGCACAACAAGCGTGAGTCAGCAGAAAAAAAATGCTCACTATTTCCTGTACAAGTGTATGTGTGTAGGGGGTGGCAGTGTGTGTGTGTGTGTGTGTGTGTGTGTGTTTGTGTGGGTGTGTGGGTGTGTGTGTGTGCGAAACAGAGAGAGAGAGAGAGAGAGAAAGAGAGAGAGAGAGAGAGAGAGAGAAAGAGAGTGAGAAAGATTGAGAGAGAGACAGAGACAGACAGACACCTCATATATGATCCTCTGCACCAGGTCAAACTCGCCCTCCAGAGAAGCATCCAGAAGCAGCGCCAGCGGGTTGAACTTCACCCTCAGGCCGTGACCGGTTCTCTCAGAGCCAGGCTTCTTCAGGTTGGTCCGTTTCACCTGTGATTACGTACAGAGGTTGATACAGTCATCATCCTGCAGATTGATATGGCAGTAAGGTTACAGTCCCATTCAAAGCTGAATTAAAAAATTCACACTGCGCTACACAATCAGACAAGCCAGGCATCAGAATCCAGAAATGTGATCAGCAGTCAGACAATGTATAACTTTTTTATTTGGGCTCATCTGTGTTAAATAACATGAGTCTGGCACTCACACTCTGCAGAACTCTGTGCTGAACAGCCATCAGTCTCACACCAATGTGTTGCACTTTATTTTAATAGCGATGGCATGATCCACTATTCTAAGGCTTGGGGTTTAGGTTGACTGGCTAAATTGTTAATGGGTGAGAGTGTGTGTGTGTGTGTGCTTGTGTGTGTGTGTGTGTGAATGGTTGTCGGTCTCTGTGCTGCCCTGTGATGGGTTGGCATCCTGTCCAAGATTAATCAGCTGGGATAGGGAACTTCCCTATGACCTAAAATGGATAAGTGGTTTGGAAAATGAATGAATTATTTTAATAGGCCACAAATTTCTTAAGAACGTCTTTAATACTTATTTTGCTCAATAAAAAGAGCAAATAATGTGATTAATAACAAGGTTTGTGGAGAAAGTAGTGGAGATGTTCAACAAGAACATCTGGTTTCCCTGGACCTGCATAACAAACTAAAAAACCCTAATATCATCAAAAGGCTCTTACACACACATTACGTCACACGACACAGAATTACATGATGTTCAGAAACAGGATTTGGTGTGATGGCTGGAAATCGCTGCTGTTTTAGATGGTGAGCAGCAGAGAGATGCTGATATTTATAAAGAGCTTGAGGCGAGTTTAAAAGATGAACCCCAGCTTGTACTTTAGAGCAAATGGTAGAGGTTAAAGCAGCATTACCATAGTGGAAACTAAGAGCTCTGTAAGAACAGTGCTAGAGCAAAACACAGATACAATTCAATTTTTTAAATCACCATACTAAAATTATACTTATGCCAGCAAGTCTCCATGTTAAAGTGGAGAAAACCCAGCTTCACTCACATAACATTAATCATCACAGGAAAAGTCTTTTCTTTTAGATGTTTTGTTTACTATTTATAAAGATCACTTTTGCACAAAAATGAAATGGAAAACCACCTACTGTAATCTTAAAAAAAATAAAGATTGGCCAATTTTGCAGAAAATAAATCAATACAGGAATTGACTATAAAAATGAATGATTGCCCCTAACACCCCCCACTCCCAACACCCCAAGGAGCCACAAGGCTAAAGTAGCTAAAAAGTTTAACCAGAACTGTATGGGCATGTTCAGTAAATGCTTAAAGGTTATGTGGTTTACAGTTGGACTACAGATAAAAAAACCAGGCATCATGGTAGGGTGGAATACTTGAGGGAAAGCATTCTATTTAATACATTTATTTATTAATTTATTAATTAAAGAATTTAAATGTGATTATGTTAGGGGCAGTGCCCAAGATGTCGATGGGCGCTGTTCATTGAAGGCAGATACCTCTGCCCAGAGTTTTGATGCTGTCCATGGGCAGAGAGAGTGGTGTTCTGTTCATGGAGCAATCAGCACCTTTATGGAACACCTTACAGATGATTTCTTTACGTTCTTCTTTTTTTCAACCCTACCCTTTGTTTGCCAAAGAGTAGTATTGAGTGTTAAATGTAATGTGCTAGACTACCAGTCAACTCTGAATGATTTGATTTCAATACCACTATACTCACACAATTAAAACTATGAGACATAATTAAAACTCAGATGCAAATTGCAATTTCAATGTTAATATAAATATATTAATATATATATATAATATCAATATTACTGATTTTTTACCCAGTCATAATGGCTACTGAGTAATAGCCATGTGATACACTTTAGTCCATTTGTACAGATAACAGTGTGTCATAGTGTTAGAAACCACATACGCAAGCCAATAAAAGTAGAGTAGAAGCAATACTGCTCTGACAAACACTCACCACAGCGGCGCCACTTGGTTCCTCTGGGATTTCTTCCTCTGCAGGGGAATGGGTTTCAGGCACTGGGCTGGACCGGGTGTTTGCACCTTCACACTGATTATTCTGATTATTGTTATGACTGTCCTCAGGACTGTCTTTAGAAGCGGATGCTGAGGTGTCTGTGAGCGGAGGGGATTCTGCATGATCGGGTGGGTGCACCAGTCTGTTCTCGTTGGCATCAGCTGTGGGCAGCGGTGAGGCTGGGCCCGGGTCTGGAGTGGACGTTTCTGCTGAAGGAGCAGGCTGCGTACTTGAATCTAGCAAATTCCCATTGGTAGAGTCCAAGCCCAGGTAGTTTAGAGGGCTGTCGGGTTGGTAAAACGGTGGAACACCTACATTAGACTCCATACCCCCGGCCAGTGTGTTGAAACGCTGGTAGAGAAGCTTCTGAATGTTCGGCCCACTCGGACCCTCGGGCTCCGTGATGGAGCTCCGTTTTTTCAGTGGCCGTGGAGCGTTGGCTAGTTTCCTCCTCAGCACCTCCAGATCAGCATCGCTCTGGTAGCGCAGGGGCGAGTGCGCCACTGGGGTGAGTTTGGTGGGGCTGAGGGGGCGAGGGATGTTCTCCACAGCTTGCGGAGGATTTGGCGTGCACTCAGGGTCGACTTCTTCTCTGGAGGCCTGGTGCAGGAAGGGTATGGGGGAGGCAGAGGCTGAGCCTGGTAACATTGGTTTACCATAGACTGTAGAGAGAAGGAAACAGAGATAATAAACCCTCACATACTGTTCAAAAGTCTGAAATCAATTGCCATGTTAATGAATTTTTTATGAACAATAAGTACAATAATTAACAATTATAACTTCCAGTGCAAAAGTTTGATTGAAGGGCATATGTGTTGATTTTCTTAATGGAAATTAGTACAGACCCTCTAGAGAGAACTTGTGTTGTGGTTCACTAACTAATTGGTTGACTACTTGGTTGGTTGGTTGGTTGATTAAACAAATAATTTAATTGAAATCACGTACCAAAATTCCAGAAAAATGTTTTTTTGTGAGTAGGAAGATATAGGAGATATAGGAGTCATTTCTAGTCCACAAAAGATAACCTCTAACTAATATAAGCCTGAAAAACTGCACAACACTAGCATATTTGCTGTTATTAGCATATATATGCTGTTATTAAAACATTTGTTCTATACTTCTGAACATTGCAATATATCAATAAAAATGGCAAATCAATAAAATCATCCTTTAAAAAAACTGGTTATGACATAAATAAAACATATAATAATGTAACAATAAAAATAAAACAAAAAATGTATGTGGAAATTATAGCTGTTATAGGATTTATTTATTAGCATTGTATATTTATTATTGCAGTGTAATTTCACTAGCAACTGCCATGAATCTCTTTTAACACTTGGTTGCCATGATTACCTGCTTTGACCGCAGCTCTGGCGCTGCTGCTGCCGGGGTAGTTTTTGGCTGCAGGCTGTTGCAGGTACATGTGGTAAATGGAGCTGGAGTTCATGGTGGCGGGACCTTTCCTTGGAGACTGGGGTCGAGACCCACGGTCCGGAATGAAGGGACGCACGGCGACTGCCAGCGGAGGGTCGGTCCTGTCACCCTGGGGGAAGAAGAGTGAGCCAGACTGGGAGGTGGGGCTTGGGGGAACTGTGATCCTCTGCTGGATCTGTTGGGAGGAGGAGCCGCAGGCAGGGGGCACTCTCTGCCAGGACAGTGTGCCCGGAGCAGAGCGGGGCAGCGAGCTGGTGGCACACACTGTAGAGTGGTGACCCGCACTGGGGTAGGTGCCATAGATGGGGTGCGGTTGTCTGGACAAGGCTGTCACTGTCCCCAGCAGTTTGGGGGAGTCCTGTGGGAAAGACAGACAATGGCAAAATATTGAACGGTCACATATACCAAGTTTAGGAGGACAGGAACCAGTCCAGGTTTCTGACACTTGCTTCCTCCAATCGCAAGCAGTGTAAACTGGAGGATAGCAGTGTCTGGACAAGTGAATAAATGTAAATGATAAAACAATACTGAAGTAAACATATGGTGGTGATAAAAGGCTTTAATATTTAGAATTTTTTGCCAAATTTTTTTTTATTTATAGCATATATCATTTTATTAATGTGTAAATAGGTTGTAGGGTTGTGGGGAAGCTGGAGCTGATTCCAGCTGACTACGGGCACAGAGCAGGGTTCACCCTAGACAGGAGGCCAATCCATCACAGGGCAACACATACAACTATGGACAATTTAGAGTAGCGAGTCAACCTAAACCACATCCCTGAGGGGGAGAGTGTACACACACACACACACACACACACACAC
>JBBIGC010000001.1:13201317-13218360 GCA_037576955.1 Lepidarchus adonis
ATATATAAGATATATAATAACATACATTAAGAAATAATTAAATAAATAATCTCACTTAAGCTCACTAACACTTTTGAGATACAATTAAGTCAGAAAGGGATCAGTCTGATCTATGACAGCTGTTATAGTGTAGTGACGATAAGAAATTAAGAAGTTGCAAGGACGCAGAAGATGAGACACGTGACGTGCAGAAAGGAAGCATATGACGATCACATTGAATAAACCAAACACCAAAACACAGAAACAGTAAAAATCCGAATAAAGGAAAACTTTTTGGGGGATTGGAGCTGCCAGTGTTGACTCTATTATCTTATGGCTGTAATTTAAAGATCAAATCAACCGCGATGTAAACAAGCCGCAGTTTACCTGTGTGAATGTTAAAGGACTATGCTAAGCTAATCTAGAACTTAAGTTGCACAGCGAACGGTCAAGTACCTACACCTCATTATAGTGTACCATTAACCTCAAGAGAGCCCTCTTTTCTAACTTTAACATAAAAATTCCTCGCTGTAATATCATGTAAAAAGTGTTTGGACGCATTTATCATGTAGAGAAGTCAAAGAATGAAGTTAAAGCTGACGCCGCCCATCTTCTCTTAACTTTCTCCTCACTAACATGCGATGAGGAGCATTTTGAACTTGAATCCTTGGATAATCGTTACTTACAATTCTTTAATAAGCATCTTCTGGACCTTGTATCGTTGCCTGTAACATTCAGAAGATTCAGACTCGGCACTATTCGCTCGCCCGCCTTCAAACCGTCTCCTGTCGAGTTCCTGGATTTCCTTTTGCTATTTCTTTCCATTCGTTTCCTGAAAGATGTCGAAAAAGGCGGGGCGTTGTCAGGGCAACTACCCCCATGCCTCGGCGAAACCGATCGTGATTGGATGCAGCACGTGAGTAACGCGTGAAAAAGGTCACGCCCCTCCGTGTGATTTTACAGGAGGGGAAGTTAAAGAGGCAATGGGGCCTTCTTTGCCTTATGTTCGCCCAGTCATCATTTATTTTGCGTGCAGGCGTTTACAGAGAAGAAAAATACTGGGTGGAGTTAATGTGCAGCTTTTCAGAGTGAACCCGTTCTCGATCCAAACCAGCCTTTCCTGTGCTTCAGTCTCAACAAACACACCAGACTGGTCTTCCCCCATTCCCCATGAAGCTTTCTGCTGAGAGAGTTAGGTCTGACACACAGGTGTGGAAACTATGCAGCTCTGAACCTGGGACGTGTGTTTACATTGGTGGACAAAGCACAGAAATCCTGTACTTGACTGAAACTAGAAATAGTCTCCTATGTATCTGCTTGATTTGAAGTGCAAATGAACTTTAACAAACATGGTGTTAAGAGTCCAACATGTAATTATTGTTTCTTTTATCATCTGCATAATTTCACTGACAAAAAACAGTCAACAATTTTATATATTTTTAATGCTCTCTAAAATAGATTTGACCATTTTGTTTGTTACTGAGCCTTTAAGACTGGTGGAACATGGGCACCCAGGGTTCACTGATGTATGTTGGGAGTCAAAACTAGCCTACTCACTACGAAGCAGGTGGTCCTAATGTTATGGCTGATCACGAGGGGGACCTACTATTAAGCAGGTGGTCTTAATGTTACGGTTAATCATGTATGTGTGTATATATGTGTATATATATATAAAACAATGTACCGGTATGTGTGTATATATGTGTGTATATATAAAACAATGGTCTACAGTATATAGAACACAAGGTCTGTATATAATGTGCACAGGATAGAATAGATAAGGTTATATCGGTCTATTTAGTTAACTGATGCTCAAACAGAAGTCATAGAGGTTAACACTATGTTATACAGTGGCTCAGTATTGTTAATCCATCATACACATAAAGAGAAATGACTACATACTTGCAGATATGCATAGCTCACACAAGTCTGATTCTTTTTTATCCAAATTATTTCACGTTTATTATTCATATTTGATTTTCTGCTGTAACAATAATCAAAAAACCAACTGCTAAATAGTGATAAAGTAACCAAAATGCCATACACAATATAGACAACATATTTCAATGCACACACATAACAGAAAAACCCCCAAAATGAAGACCCCAAGATGATGTAATGAACAAAAAAAAGCTACATTAAAACTATAAAATATGTCAGGGTAAAAATGTTTCTGCTGAATTTTTTTCTTTTCAGCAACTCACAACCACGCATTTACACTTTTTCTGCTGTCAGTAATCAAACAAATGGACTGGTGTGATTCAATGTAAAAAGAAAAAAAGCTACATAATTGCATTTTGGGGAAAAGAAGGATACAATTTTAAGGTATGGCAGTGAAAAAGTGCTGCTTCTCCCAGTTTGGGGGCATGAAGGTCGTACTTCCACATTCTTTGCACTTCAGTACAGTACTGCATTGATGAGAAATTGCACCTGCAATATCTAGGCATTTTCAAGTTTCAACTCTCAATTCGCAACTACTCTCCATTTTCATGCAGACAGATAATAAAGCTAGGGCGTGAGATAGATTAACCTGTTTTTTTCTGCACAGTTCTGTTGTTTATGTGGGTAAGAGAGACAAAAGAACAAAGGAATGTCCATTCCACATGAAAATCACAGTTGAAACATCTCCAGTTGGGGAAAAACATACAAATCCATAGGATGCATAGAGATGTTTGGAAGAAGACGAACAAGAAAAAGGATGAAAGGGTCATAGTTCATATATTCTACAATCACGCTGAACCCCCAACCTGCTGTCTGTTTGTACGTCCGGTAAGGGCACATTTTTCCGCCGAATCTGTCAGCAACCTGATAAAAACCTAAGGTGCACTAGTGCCATTAATTAATCACATCATTCATTCACTAAGGCCTGGAAAGGTGGAAATGTCTCTCTGTGACGTACTCATGTGTCTAGCAGAACTGTGGAAAAGAAAAACAGGTCTATCATCACAAACAGCCAACAGGACAGTCGTTTCAGTGACAATCACACACCCAAAACCGTCCCACATCAGCCATACACTACTTTTCAAGGGCATCTAAGGAAACATTGAGGTAAGTCAACTGAATTTAAGAGTGCGACACTGAACCATTACGCTGCACTTCGGCCACATGATCAGCTTCAAGAACGTGGGTCCAGAGGTGAAACACCATGAAGCGTCTCCATCTCCCTTTTCTCCCTTTTTGATGGTCAATGTAATTTCAAGTTTCTATATTTTCGCTTACCAGTCGGCGTGACTACCATGGCAAGAAATACTAGAGACGAACGTATACTTGTAATTATATTCCTGTCGTTTTTTCAAAGCACCATTTAGGTAAACACTGTAATAGGCCAACACCCTTGAACACACATTACTACTGCTTGATTGAAAGACCTTGTGTGCTGGACTTATATGGCTGTGTACTGGGACAGGAATACAGTATAGATGAATGAATGCTCTAGGAAGAGGAACATAAGCACTTTGGGTCTCACACACACACACACACACACACACACAGTCATTAGAATAAACCTTGAACAGAGTGATATTGCAGGTAAATACCATTGGACAAGAATTATTACAAGCCTACATCTTTTACACAAAGAAAAATATATAAAGAACACTCATATGTACACCTAATGTTGAGCTAACATGTAAAAACCTAGCCAGCAGCAGGCCACCACTGTGAAGGTCATTGGAAACACAACGATCAGAACAGTTGCAAAAGTTTTAACACTCCTGGTCAAGTGTTTTGTGGATTTTCTTTTGCACACATCTGTACATTACCTACAATCTATAACTGTGCAAACACGGTGTGGCACATTATTGCTGGTGAAGTTCAGTTACACTGTATGTGCGTCACTGTGAATCAGTGTATTTTACTCCTAATACTGCCCCTCACTATCTGTCTGCTGTCACTCTATCGGTATTAACTACTCAGCACAGCAGTGTTTATGGCTACTGCAACATTCTAAATGGACTCAAGTCATATATGTATACATACTGGACAGAAATATGTATTGCCGTCCATTTTGGCATGTGTAATATTCAGAGAAACAGCACTTTGGTTTTGTACCTTTTCCTGAAACTGCTGATAAGTGATGCCACATGCCAAACTCAAGTGAAGCCTTTAGGCTTTGGGATTATAGAAAATCTTGGAAAAGATAAGAGGACCACGTTGGATTCTTTTACTATTCCACTGATTTGTTATGACTATTAGGCCTTGTCCACATGAGCGTCTGAATCAAGTGTTTTTCTGATGTTGTGGCGTCAGATGAGCACGGATTGAAAGCTCACAATGTTTCTGCACATTGGAGCGAATCTCACACTGGCTTTCAGGACTAGCGGTTGGTCGGCTGCGTGTTCAGATGATGTCAAAAAACGTCACGTCGCGTTTCCGTTTATATATATAAAGAATATTGAAACCAATAAAGGATGAACCTCAAAACCCATGTTACAGAGATGCCTGGACTCCCTCATTACTGCCTCCACAGGTAGAAACACAGCATTACAGTCTGTGCTGCTGGTTGGCATTCAAAAGATGCGAAAAAAAGTGAATGTAACATCATACTGAAGTTAATCTTGCATCGCTACAAAACACCTAGGTCGCTCAGAGCATTTATCCAAGATTTGAACGGACTCCCTCATTACTGCCTCCACAGGTAGAAACACAGCATTACAGTCTGTGCTGCTGGTTGGCATTCAAAAGATGCGAAAAAAAGTGAATGTAACATCATACTGAAGTTAATCTTGCATCGCTACAAAACACCTAGGTCGCTCAGAGCATTTATCCAAGATTTGAGGCCTTATACTGAATATGTAATGAAGACCTATGTTTGGCCTGGTCTCATCTAAATGCATGCAGCTAGTCTGATTCTAGTTGATTCTAGTTCAGCCCAGAAACACTTGCAGCCTCGTGCTCATGCTGTGCTGTACACTGCATGCTGCTGAATCAGAGCTATTCATAAAGACTGCATCTCAGGTCGTACTGTGAATGTGTGTTCACTGTAAACAGGGACCAGAGATGTTGAGCGGGTCATTTCAGAGTCTTACTGAGGGCTCTCACTCAGGATGGGCTTTTCAGTCAAGAAGAGAAGGGAGGACATGTTTTTTTGTTCGGAGTAGAGAGTCTTCTCACTGTTTCTTTCTTCTTTCCTAACTTGTTGAGCTGGATGGGCAGTGTATGTGTGTGTGTGTAAAAGGGGATGGTTAGCTTACTGATGAGCGCAACATGAGCTCATAAGAAGGGTGTGAGTGTGTAAAGAAGAAGAGCTCTTCTAGCTTTTTGTGTTTCACAGTTTTCATCCAGCCCACTTGAGGAGTTTGTGTGTAAACATGTGGCACGTTTGCTGCTTTGGCGGCGCACCTGTATTTGTCTACATGTGTGTAAGTGTTAGTGAGGCTGAACACAGTTCACAAATGCATGAAGGGGAGAAGGAGGAGGTGGAGTCATACTGCTTGTAACTTTCATCACTCTTCCCATTCTTCCCTTCTTTCCCCTGGCTGTCTCTCTCTCTGTCTCTCCGCCGTCCGCGAGTGTGCATTCAGACAAAAGCGTCTGAGTTGGTGCCGTTGTTGATCTGAGTGTAGATTTTGGGGTCGTCCTCCCGCTCCTGTTTCTGCCGACGAAGCTGGTTGCCGTAGCAGAGCAGGTAGCAGGGCAGGCAGAAGCCCAGCATGCTGACAACCAACAAGCCCACATTAACCTGCACACAAAACCAACAGCGTCAACAGAGAACACAATCCGCTGTAGAGACAATGTAACTGGCTGCACAAACGAAGCCTAAATTAAGAAATATTAGCATATTATTGACTTATGTCATGTAGTGTCATTGAGATTAAAATATATTTAATGTGTATTTCAGAAACTTTGTAGGAAAAAGGAACAAATGTATGTTTTTCGGGACATTTCAATTGGGCAGGTAGTGTTTAAAGCAGCACAAATGCTAAATGGCGTAAAAGATTTAAAAGCTGAGAGGTTATTTACAACAGCTATGACAGCTACATAATGTATAATGCTAACATATATAAATCTCACAGCACCTTATGAACCTGGCTTTAAACTCACTCACTCACTCACTCACTCACTCACTCACTCACTCACTCTCCCCCCAAATCACTCACTTATTTACTCACTCACTTTCTCTCTCGCTCACTAGCTCCCTCCTGCCCTTATTCACTCACTAACACACTAACCTGCTCCCTCACCCGCTCCCTTACTAACTACCTCCTCCCCTCAATCACTCACTTATTTACTCATTCACTCACTCACTCACTTTCTCCTTCACTCATTAGCTCCCTCCCTCCAGACCTTACTCACTCACCTGTTTCTTCACTTACTCATCCACTTCCTCACTCATTCACTGACTCAATCACTAACGTGTTCCCTCACTCACTCACCCACTTCCTTACTCACTATCTCCCCCTCAATCACTTATTTACTAATTTACTCATGTACTTTCTCCCTCACTCACTAGCTCCCTCCTGACCTCACCCATTCACTCACTTGCTCCCTCACTCACCCATTTACTCACTGTCTCTTCACTCACTCACTCATCCACTTCCTCACTCATTCACTGACTCACTCACTAACTTGTTCCCTCACTCATTCACCCACTCCCTTACTCACTACATACCTCCCTCAATCACTTTTACTCATTTACTCCCTCACTTTCTCCCTCACTCACTAGCTCCCTCCTGACCTCACTCATTCACTCACTCGCTCCCTCACTCACCCATTTACTCACTCACTCACCTGTTTCTTCACTCATTCCCCCGCTCCCTCACTCACTTTCTCCCTCACTCATTCATGCTTTAGGTGGTTCATATGAGGGGTGCATCAAATCAGTGACAGTGTCTCTTTGTACATTGTACAGCTGTGTTGACAGTGTTGACTGTACAGGTGCTTGCTCTGATATTGCAGCATTATGTTAGTGTCCGTCAGGTGAACATTGTACACGGAAAGTACTTGATTATTTCCATAATCCATTATGTAGTTTATTTTCTTTTGCCAACAGCTATACTGTTGTAATGAATTTTATCTGTGTCAAACTGATGCACATATTTAAATCAAATTATTGCAATGTATTACTGCTGTTCACACTCAATGGAAATGTTACTATTGTGTCATAATCCTGCTCACCCAGAGAGGATCGCCCTCTAATGGGCCCATCATTGCCATGAACATAGGCTGCTGCAGAAGAGCGAAGAGAGCGCTGATCAGAGACTGCATTCCTGTCAGACTGCCAAACTGAGAGGAAGGGTACCTGCAGAACAGTAAACGCAAGCATTCATAAACAGCTTCCCACCAAACAAGCAAACAAATGTCCAAAACAGAGCATATACTCACACAGCAGCATATAAGCCGCCCACAGCAGAATGGATGAAACCTCTCACGATGGTGTGCAACACGAAGGACAAAATCTGTGGAGAGAGCAAGAGTTATGTCTTCACAGAGCAGAATTACTCAATAATTTCCCCAGGTGCCCTGTGGTGCCTTCTTGTTTCCAGAAATAGTTTCTGTAATGAATAAGTAATGATTTGAAAGCATAGGCATATCTTGCATTAAAACTGTAGTAACATATTCATCCACAAGGGGTCTCACTACATAGTCAACACTGCAACAGCTGCAGCAGCTTTGCACCACTTCCTCCCCTGTGGGCTTCAGTGCGCTCTGCAGACTACAGGACATGGAGAGTGGTCTTTGTGGGGTTTTTGGCTTTGTTTTTACCTGGAGTGGCAGGTTGGGCACCAGACAGGTAACCCCAAAGCCCACTAGCAGCAGATTGGTGAAGATGAAGGCGCGGGTGGCATTGCTGATCTTCTGAATCTGCCGATCACGCTTTTTTGGCTGTGTGGGGTCCCTGAGAAAGAAAAGAGAAAACGGAGTATGGTTACCTACTGTTATGCACTGTTTGAAAAATGTGCTATAAAGGCTATGCTGGAGCAAAGGCAGAATCACATTTCATTCAATATATGAGTTATTTTGTAAATTTAAAGAACCTTCGTAAATAAAATTTCAGATTCATGTAAAAATGTTTGTCAGAGAACATAGATTAGGCCAGAAGTGTAAGGTGGTGGTGAGCACTATTGCCTCACAGGAAGAAGGTCCTGGGAATAATCTCTTTGTAAAGTTTTGCAAACCTTCCGCATGTTCATGTGGGTTTCCTTCCACTGTCCCAAGGCTTGCAATGTAGGTTAATTGGCTAATCTAAATCGCCAATATGCCTCCTGCCCTGTGCCCATAGTCACCTAGGATTTGGCTCCAGAGTAGCTAAGAAATGTTCTTCTTTTAGCTATATGATTTAAAATATAACTGTGTGTATGACGTGTATACGAAAGTGCACTTGTCTCACTCACTTGACTTGTTTCTCACTCTCATCCTCACAGTCTTTTAGTCTCCAGTCCATGATGTAACCGATCACTGGAGCAGTCAAGAGACACAGCAGCTGCAGCACTCCAAAGATGGAGGTGTATGTGCTCACTGAGCCAGAAAAAAGTGAGAGACAGAGAGAAAGAATGAGGCAAAGAGTAAGTATAAGGATACTTCAATTTAAGAAAAGTATAAGTAGTGTGGGTGGGTGGATGGATGGATGGATGGATGGATGGATGGATGGATGGATGGATGGATGGATGGATGGATGGATGGATATGATGGGTGGATGGATGGATGGATATGATGGGTGACTTATTAATCAGACATCTTTTAGTTCTTTCACATGACAAAGTGAATCAATGTCAAAGGGTGGAAAAAGTGTAAGACAGGGAATGAAGAAGAATGCACATAATTTAGCCTGAGGTCTTACCCTCTTCCATCTTTTCAGCTAAAAAGCCATCAAGAACCATGAGAGCAGGCAGAGAGAGAGCACAGGACACAGACAGAGCATAAACAGTAAGCATTATGCGTCTGAAGCAGACAGTGGAGTAGAAACACCACCTCCAGAATCAACAAAGCCTTCAAATCAAAGATCAGGATTGTTCTATATGAAAGATTTTGACATTTTGTAGCAAATGGAGAAGAACCCAGACAGAACCGACAATACATCTGACCTGTGTGCACTCATCCATTAGTGTGAGGTTTCAGCAACATTATGGCAAATATATACACACACCTGTGCTAAGGTCTCCATCACTGAGGGACTCCAGGATGCTATTCATGGCCCCCATGTAGAAGATGAGCCGCAGCTGGGTGACACACATGGTGATGAGGCTGAGCATGAAGATTGGACTGAAGATACTGCGCATGAATGACTGGGCTGTTTGGACAGTAGGAGAAAGATAAAACAAAGAAGAAAGCTTCACTACAGAGCAAATGGTGGCACTAATGATCCATCAACTCTCTCTTACAGTGGTGCTTTAATATCTTGACACTTTAACAATTAACCAATGGCGGACCTCTTTAGGTTACTTCATAAAGAAAAGGCTGGACCACACGTCTAACCACTGAGGGTAATGTGAAGAACAGAGCTGGAGATAATTTTACAATCTCAGAAGGATTACAAAGACACTTTGGATGCAATAATATCTGAAATAATAATCACTTACAAAACACCAGACTTTTGTTGAGAGAAATTGACAGTCATGGAATTGTCTAAAAATGCAACTAGATTAGACATTTTTGTTTCCTAGCAAAGTGGTGTTAAAAATGACACAAATGTCCAAGGGCCAATGCGTCACTGTATCAATTTATTCTGAGATTTTGTCCAAGGCCTGAGTGATGTCTAAAAACAAGTGCAATATTTTCTTGTTAACAAATCAGAATTTCATCCCCTGTGTGCTACAGTGTTTCAGTAGAACCAGCATGCTGGATTTAGGATAAGATAAGATAAGATTGTTACAGTAATACATTCAATGTAAGAACAGCAGAGTGGCAGAACAATATTTTTAAAAGTAGATATTTATAAATAATGTACAAAATATAATATAAATAGACATTTGTGTGTGTCAGTGTGTGAAATATACTACTACAGAACCCTATATATTTGTATAGGTTGCACATATTGTATACAGTGATGAAAAAACACATTTATTGTTGAATGCAGCATGAGCATGCACATTCAGAACAAATTTAAACAGATAACTTCAGCTATAGTGTGAATCAGAGCTGGGCAATATGACAATTTATTGTTATTGTTATATATTGTGGTCACAATACAATATTCTGAGCATATTGTAATATCTTCAGTACCTAAAGACACTGTGGAATGTTTCATAGACAGCTTTATTAGTCTCAAATAAGTGAACTCATACAGTAGTATAAGAAACACCACATAAGAATGATTTGTACTCAAATTCTTTTTACAAAACCGTACATTTTTCATTTGATTATTCTTAACAGATGATGGAAATATAGATCTTTTATCAACCAAGACAGATGTTAGAGTGTGTATCTTTTTCTATGTCTCCACTATTTCAAGTTACGATGACGGCATCGGAACGTATCTCTGTCGTAAGTCCACCTGCTGTTTTTGACACCAGAAATTGTGTTTTGTGCATTTCAAAGACACTAACTGAGAATTTTTTACAAAAATAAGTATTTTTGGTCCTAGCCTTAAAGGGTTAAACACTGTTGTAGCTGTTGCTAGGTCTTCTTGACCTAATAAAGCCAAAGCCATGTCCATCACATGCCTTGTGTTGAGAGATGGTTAGGAATGCTTTTTGATTACAGGAGGCCTCTGTACAAACAGAAAATAGTTCTACAGGTGCTCGGATGGCAAGGCAACAGCTACACGCCCCATGGTCCATTATATGCTGAAGATTTCTAGCGGGTTAATATTCAGCCAGCTTTACGGATATAAATTCATGGTGCCTAGTATTAGAAAGACTTTTATGATGGTGACCACAGCTGTGACCAATGTTTATTACCTAGATGTTAAAGAATCTATCTTCCCATTCCCTCTAAATGCACACAGACCCCAGGTGTGACAGTACACAGGGGGGGGGAGTTGAGTTGTCTTGACATTGAGACCGACTGTAACTGACAAGAGCAGTGGAATCAAGGGTGTTTAAGGTCATTAGCAGTAGGAACGGATCAGCATCATGCCCTCCTTTCCAAAACCTCCCACAGTCTACAGACTGGGCTCCTGCTGAGTGACTAAAGCAAATCAGCCCCTCTCCTCTGACCTGGCCCATTACTATCTGCCCTTTTTGGCCACCCCCTGCCAGCTCTGGCCGTTGATACATACACAACTGCTATAAGGTTTCTAGGAACATAGTCAGAATCAATTGCATGGTCTGTTTGGCATAAAAGAGTCCAACATGGGACCCCAACTGCGAATTAAAGACCCTCAAGTAGGGTGAAAAGGGCTGTGAGGAATTGAGTTTGAGAACAGTTCAGACTAATTGTATGGTACAGATCTAGGTTAGTGTAGACAAAGTGCACACGGTTCCTCTGCATTAAAAGCTTGAGACTGGCCTCAGTGCCTCTACCATGGGCTTCACCCTAGACCTGAGACCACGCCTTCACATTTGACTCCATTCACAAGAAAGACCATTCATTACCCCTGGTCTTGTTTCTTACATATCCCCCACTTCGCTCTGGATCAGGACTCTAGGACGAAAGGAAAGCCTTTGCAAATCACTTGGCTTGAGGCAGCCTGCTGGCAAAGGGCCTCTCTCTCTTTCTCTTGTCTGGATAAATGTGAGATTGAATAAAAGTGCCATTCGACAGGATTGCGTAAGTAGCCTGAAGTTTCACTGGCAGTTAACAGGTTGTGTCATGAGTAGGGGTGGAAATCAAAACCGGGATCTGATCATTTAGAACCGGTTTTAATTTTGCTCCAACATTATCGGTTCCTCTAACAATTCTTTTGGGCTTTTTCCTGCACGTGATGACGTCACACTCTGCGACTCTAATTATTATGGTGTGAAGAATGCGGTCCAAGGCGTGGTTGCAGTTTAGCAAAAAATGACAGTTGTGTTCTTTGTAACCAGTGTACTGCCATTTCAACTTGCAAGGGTGGTAACACAAGCAACATTTAAGGTCTCGACACAGCATTAAAATTCAAGAATGCCATGTGTTCGAGTCTCAGTGTTCAAGTGCAAGCTCTGTGGTTTCCACAGACGAGGGCAACTTGAACAACAATGCCTTAACCCTACCCTTGTTTCATCCATTTTAGACGACAGACAGGGCAACAATGATAGCTCCTCTGAGGCAGCAAGAGCGCCAGCTCCAGAAAGACAAACCCCATTCACACTTGCGGCCCAGGCAGCGAAGTTCAATGCGCAGAGAGAAGACGAGTGCCACCAAGCTGCGACAATGTTCGTGGTAAAAGGTTTGCATCCTTTCCCCACAATAGAGCAGGAAGCTTTTTGGGTATGCAGTAAAATGCTTTAATTTACGTTAGTTTTATATGTGCCTATATTGTAAAGTAGATGTATAATGTGAAACTAGATTGTTGTCCCCTTTAGTTAGTGTTTAAAAATCTCAGTATGCTTTTTGTTTAAGTTCTGATTGAGTTCCGATTGAGTTCTGACATCTAATAAAATGATCAAAGCTAAATAATATGTAGCAAACCAGGTCTTATTACCCATCCACAAATTTATGATGAGTTAAAAAAAAAAATTATACGGCTTAGTAATCGATAATAAAATCGATAAGGAATCAGATCGATAAGAAGAATCGATAATGGCATCAACATCAATAATTTCTTATCCCTAGTCATGAGTCTGTTTATGATTAGGGTTAAGATACGGAAACTAGTCCTTCACTTGAAGAAGATATTCTGTTAGCCATACTCAGAAGATATGTATAAAAACAAAACAACACTTACACTCCTCTGCAGCCTTGCACTGCACCTCCAGGTCAACAGTAGACAAGCAGAGTTTGTTGCCCTCCTGAGTGGCCAGCATTTTGGGCTGATTCTTCATGGAGTTCCCTACACTCAGTCTGCGGCCTACAGTAGTCACCTGCCTGTAGAACTGCTTTCCAGTGATCTTGTGGTCGAATCCCAGCCAGCTGAACTTGATCTTCACACTAAAGACACAAGAAGCAGACAGACTGTAAAGCTAAAGATTGACAAGCTGACAACAACTAAGTGAAGTAGACTTGAGCTTGATAAATGGACAAGGCCAAAATCAATATTTTGTCTTTGCAGTCTACTGGGCATTGTACATTTAACAGATAAGCAGATAGAACATAATGTAGCAGGCCATGGAGAAGACTGGTCAGGCACAAAAACCTATTGAAACCACACTGTGCATGCAGCCACATACGTATAGTCCATGTCCTCTGGTCCAGGGAAGGGCTCCAGAGGCCAGTTGAAGAAGCAGTTGATGAAGACGAGGCCGGCACAGCCAGCCCAAACCAGCAGGATGGTGATGAAGGCCGCACCCAGGTCATAGATTACCTGCAAGAACATCAGATGAACCCTAAGGGTACATATGTGACCAGACACTTTAGTTCCTCACTGTTACTGTAGTTAACAACAACCCATTTTATAATTAATAACTAAATTATATGCCTAGTATTCAATAGGTTAATGCTGACAGATTATCTAAAGCTTTATTTTAAGCATGATTTTACTGTGGATGTTCTATACCTTAATGCCAGGGAAGGTGACAGCAGAAGAGGCGTAGGATCCAATCATGAATGCAATGAAAGTTGAGCGAAGATCTCCAAACATGTTGGGAAGCTGAGGAACACAGAGAGAATATACAGTCAAACCCCATTAGCTCGCACCCTGTTATCTCGCCAACCTCTCTTCTTGTCCTTGCCACAACATGTCCAGTGTATGCATTTCTCCATCTATAGCTCACCAAACTTGAGCCTGTATTAGCGCTGTGGCCTAGAACACGGTCAATCATGCTAATTCTATAGGCCTGCTGCTGCTACTGCTAATGCTATGGCTGCTAATGCTAATGCTAATGCTGTTTTCTCATTATATTCATGCATGTAATGATGCTGCTGAGTTTTTATTAACAGCCAGCAACATGCTAGTTAATATAGACAGTATATAACATCTTTTGCATTGATATTTGCACATACTTTTATTTATTTCATCCAATGTTATGCATTCTTGACCTATGTATATTTCATCCTTTTCTATTGTACTTTATTGTTTATATTATTCTTATTGTGTCCTTGTGGGTGCTGTAACAACAGAATTTCCCACTGGTAATAAAAAAGTGTCTGTCTGTAGGGACGAACTGTTCTCATCACCACAAATCAAAACTCATGCCAGAATCTCTGAACTTTAACAAGCATATAAACATGGTGTGACAACACTTGTTAAATCACATGGCATTAATATTATATTTATAATTATAAATATATAATATATGTTATTACATCAGAGTGTAGTGGATGGGTGAGTGTTGGGGGGAGCTTCTTCTTCGGGATAAAAAATATTTTTAGCAGCGAGAAAGAGTGAGTGGGAGGTGAAGAAAAACTTGCATAATGATATTTCCTTTCAGTAGGGATGAAGAACTGGAGAGCACAGGCTGTTCTAAAGTGGAGGTTCAAGATAAACAACTGTCAGAAGCTTACAGCCAGAGGTGAAGAGAAGATCCAAACAGAGGCATGAAAAGCAACAAATGATGTTTGGTATTTTCTGTGTGCAATACAAAAAGTTATGCATTTAATTGACTCATTTGATTTAAAAGTGTGACATTTCCATATGAAAATTATTTAAGAAAATAAATATATACTTTTTTGCCTTCAAATATTTAAATGTTTTCAATGGATATATGATACAAAGTAATATTTTTTATAAATAATTTATTTACGTTTCTTAATGTACATACATATGTAATACAAATTAGAACTATGTACATTTGGTAAGATATTTATTGCTATATATATGTGAAATGTATGTGCATGTTTGAACCAAGTGAACTCAATGCATTACTTTTACTCAGTGCACTCCCAGAACTTCAAACTTCCATGAATCAATGTCGTCATTCATATGTGCAAACACTTCGTGGTACTCTTAAATGACTATTGTTTGCAGTTCACGTCAGTATTTCCAAGAACCTGTCCCTCCTAAGTGTTCTTCTGGCAACACACCCAGTCCACCCTGTCCCCCCTTGCTCCCCCCTTGCTCCCCCCTTCTTACACCACCCACCCCCTCCTCCGGAGGTAGGAATCCTGCCCAATACAGACATCATTGACTGCCTCCAAATTGAGGAAAAGCCATTGGCACTAAGAGTCAAAAAAGGCCATATAACACTAACAATAATAGTCAACAGTAGCCCAATGCAGAAAAATGGTATTAACAGCTCAAGAGCTGTTTTTGGTCTGTGGGCTACAGAGTGGACCCTAGCCTGGCAGAAGAACACATAATACAAGCCCACATGAAGGACTTGGCAGGGTGGCAGGCAGAATGCTGCTCTTACGCAAGGCTGAGGAAAGCTGAATGAGCAGTAAACAGGACAGAGCAAGTTCAAAACAGAGAACACAGATTCATATGGAACACGGTGGTGTTTCTACACCACCACTGTTTTTCTAATTCCTTATTCAGACAGCGACAGACAGAGAGACAGCACTGGAAGAACTTTGACCCACATTTTTAATCTGTCATACACCCACTGTGTTCTTTACGGTCCTTAAGGAGCTTTTTCCATAACTTTTCACTAACCCAAGGCATGGGATGATCAGACAAAACATGTTTTAGTATAAATCCGGCTGTTTTTAATTTAGTACTGTATGTCCTGATCTAGGAAGGGTGTCATGGTTGATCAGCGGGCACATTTTGTAAATTTCATTTTCCTTGAATTATTCCTTTAAGACACACTGTACATATTCAGAGTCCTCCATCTGGGTCAATTAACATAATTTAATGTCTTGGATATTATTTAGTTCATATATTCTTGCTGGTTTTACAACATTTGAGAATTCCAGTTGATCTTGTGTACACACACAATGAATGGTCAAAAATTACGTTAATTAATGTTAAGGACTAAGAAGCCAAGGAGTGGTTATCATATGCCCATTTGTGCATGTCTGCTAAAAGTGAAAAGTGAATATTTTTCATGGTAAACACACCCCATCTGCCCTGAGTGGGGACCTTCAGATCACAAGGCTAAGTTCCTACCCACTAGTCTATCACTGGCCCCATGTCTGATAACTCATTGACTTAGACCACAGGCTAACATACATTCTGCCAAATATAAATATTGTATACAGCATAGTTACTAAAGATCGGACTGAAGAGTTGGGGCTTCTGTGATCAGTGAACACAATGAGAAGCAATACCGTGGTTGTATTGTTTAAACTAGAATATTTTTTTGTGTTCACTGGAAACACATGGGAGAACTCTGGGACCATAGTGTTAATTTTGTACCTGGCTCGGTTTGAACCTTTTGTTTGGGATCAATGTCTGTTTACAGCGACTTCACCTAATACGACTTCTCAGTGAATAAACATCCCCGGTATTATTCGATATATGGCAATTTTCACAGGAGGAGTTAGCAGGAAAAAAGCTCTGAAAAGCTCTGAAACAGACTGTTTGAAAGATTGTGTAGGTGGTATTAAAAAACTCAATGGTGTGATTGATGATGAAGCTTTGAAAACTGTTTTTTTTTTAGCTCCCAGTTAATTAAAATCAATGCTTGGTCACCCTCCACTCAACATAGTATGACACAGTAACACAGAATACTGCCAGTTCCTCTCAGTCTGCCATCTGAATAGTGATGAATGTGCATTAAGGAACAGAATGAGTCATAGACACAAAGCTGTATAGAGAACAGACATTAGCTAGAGGCCTGAAACAAAAGGACAGAGAAGTGCAAAAAACTGTAGCAAACTAGTAGAAACTGGCTCAGTTCTGAGAGGACTAAACGTGAGGCAGAAGACAGTGATGTTAAGCGTATCCTCTAATGTCCATTATGTCTGATATGGCAGTTAAGTGCTTGGTTGTTATCAGGATGGTAAGGATGGTAAGGAGAAAGCAAACATTGTCAGATAACTAACAATGTGTAGCACCATGGCCCCAATGTGACAGGGTGAGTCAATTTGACCTTCAGATAAGTGCCAGTCAGACTGTAAGCATGATTGGAGCAGCAATTCTCAATAACAGCCAGAGGTGTCAAAAGTAATCACATTCATTACTCAAGTAGAAGTATAGATACTAGGGTTTAAAAATACTTCTGT
>JBBIGC010000001.1:13223086-13237617 GCA_037576955.1 Lepidarchus adonis
GTTTCCACCAGCTGCACTTCGACACCTTACTAACCCTGTGTCACCGTTATTTAGGATTTAGCGCTGTCCGGAATTTAATATAAATTAAACCGTTGGCCAGGAGCCACCAAAAACACGTCCTACGCCATTGCTTGCTCTCTAGCGCCCCTTTTTTACATTTCTGCTGTAGATTTCAACTGATTTTTTGGTCAGAGATGTCAGGAGATGTTATAGGCAGAAGACAACAGCTTGACAGACTCTTCGCCTTCGCTTCATGCACAGAAATGCCTCTACTCATACGCCGGAGACTCCGTAACTGTGCTGATTGAAGTAAACTAAACTGCTGATAAAGGGCAGATGGAAGCATTTGGTCAGTGGAAACATGTGAGACAGAGGAAGATGATAGCGATGAGCTAGACACAAATCTGAGCTACACTCACCACCCGCCTTCTAGTCATGTGACATTTGACACACTGTCATGTCAACTGACCAGTTTAAACTAGCTTTCAGGCTTGGTGTGTTTATACCCTTCAAAGTAAGGCCCTTAAAGATTTCTGGGCTTATAATTGATATACAACCTTTTATATTATGTTGAATTGTCAAGAAATTTTTTAAAGGTCCCATATTACAGCAAAACTGCATTTTTAATGATTTGGCGTCAAGACTTTTTCATGTAGGTTGCAAGCAGTGTTATAAAACATACCATTCATTCTCTAGTCCATGCATGGAAACTAAGCTGAAGAAATATTTGCAGTATTTTGCTCACTGTTTTTTTACAGATTGCCATGGAGTACATCTGACTGTTCAGCAGTTTAGCTCCACCTACTTGTGCAGATGTAATACTGCTTGAATGACATACAATAATGAACAGCTTATTAGAACAAAGCTCATTAACATAAATCAATCTTAAAGGCACAGCTTGTGTATACAGAGAAATTGTTAAAATGATTTATTTTTGGTGTATGAAATTACATTAACCTTACGTAAATATCCCCCAGAGAAAATAAACTAGCTAAATGTACAATATGGTGCCTTTAAACTCTAAACAGATTCTCTGTGGCAAAAAACTGAAAGATTAATTCAGTCTATTAATTTCTACAACAAAACAGCTTTACCAAGTCAATGGCAATGGAGGCAAGAAAAAACTTCCTGAACTGAGGAAGAAACCTTGGAAGGAATCAAGGCACGGTAGAGGAACCCATTCTCCTCTGGTCGACAACGGATGGTAGTAAAGTAAACCAGTCAAAAAATGAATGAAGGAGAAAAAAGAGTCTCATGTTTATGGAAGTACTGATACATCTAACAAAAATGTAAATATCGTGAAAAAGTTAAATATTTCTTGACATTCCTTTCAGAAAGTGAAATTCATATATTATACAGATTCATTACACATAGAGTGAAATATGTCAAGCCTTCAATGCAAAATTCAATGTCTCAGAAAATTTGAAGTTTGGTCATGGTATCACAACCTAATCAGGTAATTAACTCAAAACACCTGCAAAGTTTTCCTGAGCCTTAAAATGGTCTCAGTCTGGGAGACTGAGGAGGGTAAGGGCCGATCCTAGTGTAGATGATGATCTAATGGACTGTATGGGCTGGCTTGAAGCATCTGTGATGGAATGATGCACAGCAGTCGCTAGTGTGAAGGTGGGCCGTGATGAGGGTCAGTCAGGCAGAACACATGGGCGGCAGCTCCCATTGGTTCTGAGCGATAGAAGATAAGAATAGAATGAACTGAAAGGTCCTTTAGGGAACTTAAAGTAGTCTGTGGTGGTATCACTCCAAAACCTCCAAACCCCTTCTTGGCCCGTTTATATATCAGTACAGTGAAAGACAGCTCTAGACCTAAGCACTATGATGTCCTCTAAGCACTTGTAATAGAACAGGTAGAAGAAGAATGGAATGAAATTAGAATGTGTTTCATATGAGGACTCAAACTTTGCACAGCCTTACAAACCACCAATTATCACCCAACAAATAAGTGAGACCACCGTCGAAGGGTGTGCCTCCCTTTGGCTTGGCACCATTGTGCCACACTGAGGCGAATGACACGTGCAGCCAGGTACAGTGGTAGGATGCTGCGAGTGCCATTGGAAAGACTGCTGTCAGGTTTCCTCACAAGAACGTGTGGAAGTGTTTTAGAGGCCTTCTGATGTGACACTGGGATGTGAACCCAAACAAACACACAAGCAAACACTGTTGAGAATGTAGCGCTCCCCAGAAAAACAGCTCCACCTCTCAGAACGGAGAAACCACAATCTAGTGTCTGAAAAGTCATTTAGGATTTATAATAAAAATAGTTACAGCAGCTGCATGATTGAAACTACTCCGGAAAAAGAAGTTTCATATGAACCAAAAATATATAATTTTCTTTTCTTTCACTTTATTTACCATTTATTTTAATTTATTTATGTGAAAGTGATGCACAATTTCAACGCATTCCTTTTTTTTTTAACTCCATGGAGTGTCTTCTTTAAAAATAAATAAATAAGGAAAACTGAACATTCAGTATATCATTTCATGCAATAACAAACAACGGTTCATTTGGATCTTTAGGAAAAAACCTACTAGAGATTCATCACAACCCTAAGGTGGATAATTCTGGAGAGTATTGATATATTTTGTGATGATTTAGAGCCCTTGTTTTTATGGCTTTTAATTAGTGTCTTCCATTAGTGGGCACAGACTCTCACAGAATTACAAAACATAAAGACAGTTAAATAAAATGGAGAAAACATTCAAACTGACCCACATATCTGCACATGGAATCAAAGAGTTCTGCTTGCCTTTACAATACACTGCCTGAAGTGTTCATCTGAACAATACTGGGTTTGCCTGAGCTATCAGTGAGGGCTGACTAAAGCCTTGTTCAACCAAAGCCTTGGAGATCAGAGAGTGCATAATAAAAGTCTGAATTTGGATAATAATCACATTACTTATATTTAAGAATCTATATACATGAGAATTCAATGGTTGAACATTCATAAAATGCTATATTTGTTTCCAAAGACATCTAGTCATCTAGATATCTGGTATTCCTTTTGTATTTATTTTCATCTTTTCATAACTAAAAATAAATTCAATAATAGAATGTACTTCTTAGTTCTAGAATTAGTTATTAGCTTCACTTTCAGTGCAACAAGAAACTCAGTCTTGTGGAGAAGATTTCCACCCTGAATGTACTGAAAGGACTGTAAAGCAAAAAAACTTTACAGCAGTTCTTTGCTGAGATCACGTGTTTACAATGTTTACAAAGGCATTTTGGGTGTGAACCTATAGAAATCTTTCTAGAAATTTCTCAAACCATGAGGATAGTTTTTATCTTTTTTAAATAAATGCCACTAGATTTGACGTGGTTTCCCAAATACTAAGCTCAATACACTTTTAAGGAAAGTACAAATGTTCAAATATTTTTTACACTGTAGTTGCAGAGCAGTTGTTCTGATTCAGCACTGCGATGCTAAATGGCCTGATCGCTATTAAGTTGTTTGTCTCCAGATTAACTTTGCGGGTCTGAAAACAACAACATCCCGAGGCCTTGCATAAACTCCCTGGTCTGAGATTTCTTCTTTTCCAAAAAAAGGTGGTACCATTACGTTGTACCGCTTTCACTCAAGCGGGGACTAATCAGTGATGTGATTATCACAGCTATCAATGCTCAACCTTCAAGATAACAAGGTGCTGCAAAAGGAGTGGAAGCTGCAGGTGGGATTGTGCAATTAAAGTAAATCATCATCAACATGTCAAAGCACTTATGGGGCAAGAACATTCCAAGACACATTCCCAACCAAATGTGATTACCTTTAGCCCATTTCTGTAAAAAGCAGAGTTAGTTAATAAGGATAGACAGATAAATACAAAACCCTCTTAATAAGTAAACACCCTCTGGATGGCCATATGCTCTACTCGGTTCAATTTTAAATAAATCTGGCAAAATGGTGCATGTTGTTTTAGATTAAATATTAATTTTGTCTGATTTATAAGAATTTGCTGCACAATTTCTGCCTTCCCTCTGCTCATGAAGCATAAACACAGGTCACATACTAATGTCTCACCTTTATTTATTAAGTTTATTTGATAGGGACAGATAAATAATAACATAACAACAAACTGAACAAAGCAGCAGTCCCATGCATGCATCATGGTGCTTATAGCAAGAGCTAATTTGCAGCACTTGTCCCTAGATGGGCTTTTTTGACCAGTATATCCAATATACAACAATTAACATGATAATAAAAAAGTTGACAATGATACTAACAACCTATCCAGTTATAGGCAGGTACAACAGAGATACAAATATACTTTGCAACCTTCTTACCTGGTTCTCTGCAGAGGAAGGAGTAGAAGCCCTCTGATTTAAGCATGATAAGCAGTGAGCCCCATCCCAGCAGCACAGCTGAGAAAAGCAGGTTTTCTATCACTGCAGTCACTGCCATCCACCAACGGCGTGAAAAGGCTGTGGCCAGAGAGGGAGCCATGATGCTGCAAACTGTCACAGTCAATGGCAGGGAGAGTCTTCAAAGCTTTGGTGGTTAAACCTGTAAAACACAATATGCCGTTAAGGAGATCATTTTTTCATGGGTTAGTACTTTATATTGTAGAATGTCGGATGAACAATGCACCACATAGACACTGTTATTGACAAGTAAAGATTCAAGATGCTTTATTTGTCACATACTAGGTTATACAAGTATGACCAGCAGTGAAATGTAACCCAATGTGCTCAGTGGACCATACAGAGTAGAAATAGGAAATTAAGTTAATAGAAATAAAGATCAAAGTAAATAGAAATAGAGATCAATAAAGCTAAAAGAAAAAAATATTTATGTAAACATATTTATACACAAGTGCTGGTTTATTCAGTGTTTTGAGGATGAAATAATAATGAAAAACAGCCTTGTTACATCGCATCACTTATTTTAATAATAATCTTAAAAATCTATATTTTGATTTGTTTTTAAAAAGCTACACATTCATTTTTCCCGTTGCTTTGATGCATATTTTTCCATAGACTACTCCGTTATACGTGGTTTTACATCGCTGTTATTATTAGATCACATAATATAACGTGAATGCTCATATGTTTTTCAACACTCGAAACACGGCGATTTAAAGGGCTTCGTGTCACTTAACCTACTTCTTTGTTCCACTTTTTCTGCAAAAGCAGCTCATAAACAAAATAGCTGAGCTCAGACGCGTGCTTCTCGTAAGCCCCGCCCATTGTCCAGCCCACGCACGGCCTGATTGGACTACTCAGTCTGAGCCGTTCTCCTATTGGCTACACAATCACCGTTACCAAGACCAGCTCCACGTGAGACCAAGATCCAGCCGGTTCGAACCAGTGCGGCGCGAGACTACAGATGTTTCCTTTGTGCCCTTATACCGAGTTAGTCGAGAGGAGCAAAAAAGTACGAAGAACGCGTTGACAACAACTGAATTATGATGCTTTATTCTGCCTTATAAACAAAACTTTTGTTTTTGTTGGGTTTTTAGCCGGTTCTATCACAGGCTGCCATTGCATTTGAAAAACAGTTATAGTACCCGGAAATATAGCATTTATTAATATCTAATATATGTGAATGGAATGTCGAGAAGTGTCAATGTATTTGAATATTATGCATTATCTTGCGGGAAAAGAGCAGCCATAAACTGGTCTGAACTGGCCAGAGTAATCAGCGCCTCCCCTCTCCTCTCATCTCCCCCCTCCCTACTTCACACACAAACATACACCTCCTATATGGAGCTGGAACAACACCCTGCACTTCCTGGTTGTAATTTTGTTCTCTGTGTATCTGATCGTCCTTTTACTGCATTCGGGGAACATGGTGTGCCTTCACCCATGTGTCTAAGTGTACTGATGCACAGGCTGTCATTTTGGATGTGCTTCAAATATGGCTATTTCTCCCTGCTTTTTGTGAGCTGCTTTGTCAATCTCTACAATGTACACGTTTAATCGTTTTCAACACTATATGTAACATGTATACATGTTTCTAATATATTATGCACCCAAGCATTTATGATAAAGTAACCATCTGAGCTGGATCTTGAGCATCCCACCTGTAAGGACAGCGTATCTACCAACTTACAGCTCAAGATTCACACACCAATATGGCACAAACATTACCCCTCCACTGTTAAACCGTTAAAATGGGTTTATTTCAACATTTTCTGTGGATAACCGCTCTGCCCCATTCCCAATTTAACATAAAGCCGCTGATTTTCAACGCACAGTTACTTGTCACGGTTAATGCGAATGTATTACAATTAAATAAAAGTGCTGGATGCGATGTCATCATCCATACGAAGCTCCACGGTCTCTTTAACAGGCAGAGCATCCCTGTATTAAACAAAAGTCATACCTGTTTTTCACTGTCCTTCGAAAAATCGTGTCTTCTTTTTCTTCTTTTTTGTCACGACAGCAAGCTGGCTGAAGAAAATCTTCCCCTACTATTAATATTTTTTGGTTTCTGTGCATCAATATACTTGCGAACATCTCAGGTTCCTGTTTTTATCTTCGCACAGCTCGCTTCACAAACAAGCCAACTTCCCCATTGGCTGGTTCCTGAGCTAGAGACGAACGCAAACCAATCAGGACGCGCCAATCATGAATTCGTAATGACGCATCATATTTGGATCCCCGTGTTCCTCGTGAAGCAAGTTTCCTGTGAAGCAGCTGTTTATCGTGATGTATGCGCCGTTTCTCAGGTTCCTGCGATCATAGCACGTGTCGCAGTTCAAGGATACGGTTGTCTCAGACTACCCCCCCCCCCGGATTAGTGAAAGCTTAAGAACATACTCGTATCGTGTTGTAAACAGAATAAATCGGATATAAACAATAATACAAAATAGGAATACAAAATGTTGGCAATAACAGTGACTAAAAGGACCAACTTAAACCCAGTTTTAAGCACCACTTGACAAATATTTTCTTCTTTTTAAACTTTTCAGGTGCCCATAAGCAACTCCAACACTCCAGCCTGCCCGCACGTGCAGTGGAAATTGTTTTATAAACGTAATGTTCCATTCACCTTACTGCCCCAGATCATGTGTACCCTATGTATATCCATACAACAAATAAACAAAAAGACTGTTAACGTTGATGCCACAGATGAAAGCTTCCTATTGAACAGCCCTGAAGAAACAAAGGAACAGTCCCAGAGAAAAACAAGTTCTACCACACCCCTAGTGGTGGAAGGCAGTAATTACAAGTCAATTACAAGCTTAGGTCCTGAGCTTCTAGGAAAAATATTGCTTTCACTTTAACTACTACATTTAAACACTCCATATGCACGTTCTACACTGTATAATAAAGGGATGCCCACACGGTTTGTGTATATATATGGCTATTACCCTACTAATGTTTTAAACTGAATGGAATGAGACTTTTTGTTTCTTGCTTGGTCTAGCTCCCCACTCATTTTACACCCTTTCTTTAGAAGTAAATAAATGTTGTTGGCTGGAGTTTTGCAGTAGCTTGAGCTTACAAAAGATGAGATGTCAGTCTGAACTGCATGTCAATCAACTGCCAAACGCCACAGTGGGGATGAATGATTGGCTACCACCCCTTTTTTTAAGTGTTGTGCTATCTACCCACATTACCTGTACTACAGTGTATTCTGTGTCTTGCAGTTCACTCTTTTTCACTCATTGCATCTGTATCTTCTGTGAACCAATGTATATTGTACTATTCTTTAAAATAGTAAAAAAAAAAAAAGTATAACATTTCTCTTTACTATTTCAGATAAAAATGCTTAATAATACTGATGTATTAGACCAGTGGTGCCAATATATCACAGATGGTAATGGTTCACAGAACCATTTTACAGTGTCTTTCTGTACAATCAATTCTGTACACCTGCAGCTGACCACACACACACACACACACACACACACACACACACAGTCCCCACATACTGACAATTGAAACTTCACACATGTAACGTGCAATATTCACATTTAGTCATATTCATATTCTCTTCTGTGCAATATTCATCTGTGCAAAACATTTTCTGTGCAATACTTCTTGTCTCCCTGCACTGTCTACACTTTTACATTTGCCTTATTTATTTGTGTAGATACTTTTCATATTTTTTGTATTATTATATTATTTTATTTTGCCTTACTTTATCTTACCCGTAACATTCTTAAAATTGTTTTTTCTAAGTACTTCGTTTGCTGTCCTGCTGCTGTAACACTGTGAAATTATCTTAACTTATCTTAATTCATTACAACAGCAGGCAATGCTGCATATAAGGTACCATTCCACACACTTCTGCACTCAGTCACTGTGGACTGTTCAGTGGAACAGTGGTTTAGCGCATTAGTCTATACATAACATTTTAATGAAAAAGTTAATAGAAAGAGATTCAAGATTTTTATTTGTCACATGCTTAGTTATACATGTACAACAAGCAGTGAAATGTATCCTGATTTTATGAGATAAAAGAAAAAAGAAATTAAGTAAAGCTAGGTAAAGAAAACTACTAGCTAAAACTAAACTAAAACTAAGACTAAATTAAAGTACCAGTAATATCCATTACAAAAATATAAATAGTATATATATATAATACATATATAATAATATAATAATAAAATATTATTGTCCATAAACTTTATTTCGGGTCGTAGGGAAGCTGGAGCTGATCTCAACTGACTATAGCCACAAGGCAGGGTTCACCCTGCACAGGAGGCCAACCAATCACAGGGCAACAGAGAAACAGACAACCATTCACACACACTTATGGGTATTTTAGAGCAGCCAGTCAACCTAAAGCACAAGGACAGTGGGAGGAAATCCATGCAAACCTGGGGAGACTCTACACAGAAAGTCTCACCCAGGGATTGAACCCAGGACCTTCTTCCTGTGCGGCAACAACGTTAACCACTGCACCATCCGGTGTAATCGATTACTACTCAGGCACGTTGAATTCCAATATTCCAATATATTTATAATATAGTCTATATTTCAAGTGATGTCAGAGTTCTTCTAGTGAAGTATGAACCAAAAAATCCCAGAATACAGTGAAGCTATAGAGCATTAGACAGGTTGAGAGTTTGTTAGCTTTAGGAAGCTCATCATATCAGCCTTCCTCTGGAAATTACAGCAAAAGTCTGAAGCTACAGTCATGAAGAAAACTTCTTTTCATTAGTTGAACAACACAAAAGTCCAGATTTGTGAGAATGCAGCTTTGGAATGTACCACCAGGCCAAGGCAGATAAGGGGAGTTGATATTGGTGTGCATGACTAACTTTTTTTTAACAATATTTTTTGTCTTAATGAAGTGCCTTGATCACCCATAACATTAAAATCACATTTTTTTGCCTTGCTAAACGAGCCCACTGCCATTAGAATACAATTACAATTGCCTTTAAGCAAGTAGTGCACTTAATCTGAAAAAATTCTTAGGAAAGTGGTACGACCAAAGGTTTCCCAGCAGAACCCAAGAGTTCCCTCACCTTAGCCCCGCCCACCACACACTGGGTCATTTACGTAATTTGAAACAACACAAGTCGTCCAACCAGGCCACCGTTTTTCCATGACTCCATGGTCCATGACACTTACTATCATTGTAACTTTTTCAGCAATTTGTAATACAGCAGCTCTTCTGTGTGATCAGACTTGGTGAGGTAGCCTTCCCGTCTATTGAGAATTAATGAGCCTTGGGTGTCCATGACTCTGTTGCAAGCTCATTGGTTGCCTTTCCTCTGACCACTTTTTGTCACATAATAGTGATGAGAATTCTTAAGTGGTTCTGATGGCATGGGTTGGTTGTTTAAATTATTACCAAAAAGAATGTAAAATTCGGAGTAAAATTAATTACTTATACACAAAACATCCATTATCCATCCATTATCTATACCGCTTAATCCATTTCGGGTCCAAACTCAGCAGCAATATTTATTATTTAAAAGGCTTATTATAGTCAACATAAGATGCTGGTGCTTGGAGGCAGTAGTATAGAGAGGAATACTGTAATCTCTGCATTCAATGCTGAGGCTCTGAGCTTCCTGTTATATAGCTCCACCCATAATCTTGTTGTCATGTTAGACACTGATTTATCACTCAGATCACATGCTGCTGTATCAATTAAAGTTGCGGAACAATTCCTCCCTACAAAAGATGCAAAAAAGTTTATACATGAGTTGGCAAGCAGTAGAATGGGCGACTGTAATGTTCTGCTGTCAGGTTGCTCACAACATACATTTAACACCCTGCAGCACCACCACACATCTCCAATAACTGACTGTTCACTTTCAGTCTCATGTACACCATTGACAAGTGCTACTGTAATGACATAAGCAGTGTTTCTCACCTCATCTGTCAGTGGCTGATCATTGTATGTTTTGAATTCGTAGTCATAGATTATTCACAAATGTCAATTAAATGTTAAAGTAGTAAGTGGAACTAATAAATTGTAGAGTGTTTATTTTATGTCTCTAAATAATAAAAGTAACAGTTCAACATTTTGTCACAGTGGTGATATTGAAATGTTACACACATATACCCCTGTTGGGTATTTTCCTTTAATACATACAAGGACATTGCAAAAGTGTCTTAGTATATGAATAAATAAATACAAATGTTATCTTTGATTGTAACAGAGTGCAAAATGAAAATTGTCATTGTGAACACATTCAATCACACACAAAGTGCACCACCACAAAATGTGATCTCTGCATTTATTCCAACCACATGTGGAGCAGAGGGCGACTATTAACAGCGCCTGGGGAGCAACTTGCTCAAGGGTACCTCAGTGGGGCCTGGGCTGGGACATGAACCTGAAACCTTCTGATCCCAATGGTGAGGTCCTTGATTGTAACAGTGTGAAAACTGAATAAAATGCTACGATCTGAGTTAAAGTACTTTCTGAATGCTCATCTAGTGAGCTGAGAACAAAGTTTTGTAAAGAAAAACCTGTTTTCCCAACAGTTAGTGATCTCCTTACTGTGCAACAGATAAGCACATGTGCAAGAAACCAGCTTTACCAGCATACACAGAAAACACATGTGCAATTTGGATGATAGAAACAATATAAAAACACTGTTGTAAAGTATCAACATTTTTTGTACATAACATTTGTAAACTTACTTGCTTAAATATTTAAGCAATTACCTCCAGGATAATACAGTTTTTCTGATTCTGATTGTGATAAACCTGCATACTGTTGAAACAACGTTAATTACTATTGTTCTAATCATTGCAACTATATAAAACTCAGTACAAGGTCTATGAAACCACACTAGTAGTTAAGGGGATGCTGGGAGGTTGTACCTGGGATAGTTCAGTGAAAATTCACTATAACGTAACATAGTAGATAAAGTTAAATGCCTACATACAATGTCACAGTAACAGTAGCCCCGTTTATCACATACATTTTGAGATGGACATCAGTAACAGACTTTGATGTCCAGGTTTGATCTGCTCTTGGAAAATTCCTTCAACTGCTGGACGCACTCCTTGGAAAGTTTGTTGTCAAACAGCCTGAAACGGACAGATAAAATATCAAATATCTGTGTTGACATTTTAATTTAAAAGCTGAGCAACTATGCGGTTAAACTAGCAGGAATGGAACATTTTTCTTAACCAACTTATTTTTTAACTTTCATCCAATAAATCCAATGTTCGAAAGACAGCAAGGTTAATATACTTAAAAATATATATTTATAGTATTCATATTTATCACTGTAATTACTAGTAATTAATCAAATACTTTTAAAATGTATGTTAATGTATATAGCACATAACAATTTTTTATATAGATTTTATGTTGTGTTGTATGTAATGAGACCAAAGCTGTATCATATTGAATTAAATTCAATTCATTCCATTTGTTCATTGTCTAAACTGCTTTTGCAGTTTGGGTCGCAGGGAAATTGGAGCTGATCCCAGCGGACTATGGACAGAAGGCAGGGTTCACCCTGGACAGGAGGCCATCCCATCACAGAGCAAGGTTTATCTCCCTTCTTGCCCAATGATACAGAATTTCTATTTTTTCCTTCTTAAGTACATTTCACTGCATATCGTACTCGTATGACAGCGTGAGGAGACCTGAGCACCCAAAGAAACCCACGCAAAGAAAAAAATGGCTGACCTGGTGATCAAACTCATGATCTGTTTGCCGAGAGGCAACAAAGCTAAACACTGCACCACAATTCCGTGCAATTCAATTCAGTCTGATTCTATCAATCCATCATTTTGAACAATAAAATCTCCTAATAGCAGATTCTGATTACAAATAGCTCAAACTTACCAGAGATATTCTAATGTGGTGTTCTCCATCAGGGCTTCCATTAGGAGCTCTGCCCCTCTGTCTGTCACTAAATTATCCCGAAGCCTAGAAAAATCAACCAAGCACACGTGGAATCTCAAGTGTTTGCAAACTGATCAAATTTGTGGTTTCTGCAACTGCCAGACTTACTATAACACTAAGGTTAATTATCTTACCTGATATCTCTCAGAGTGTGATTGTTCTTCAATAGTTCTGCCAGGCAGCCAGCCCCAACATCACCAATATAATTCATTGCCATTCTAAGAGAATAATGTAAAAAAAATTTAATGACATGCACAAAATGATGTTACAATGCGCTTTGTGTACAGGTATGAACACTGAAGAAAACTACTTACCTGAGGTCAAGCACAGTGTGGTTGTCTTTAAGCCCCTCTGCTAAGATCCGGAGTCCTTCACAAGTCAGCCCTGTTGACACCACCCTGACACACACACAGACACACACAGACACACACAGAGAACAGAATTTACTGCTGTAAATGAAGTACCTCTTTAATAACAAGCAATGATATGGGCTGTTTAGTGCATTAATCCCTTTTAAATGCAGCATACGAATCAATGTTATATTAAGTTTTAGACTGATTAACAATGTTGTTTTTGGACTATTTTTTAAATAACTAGTTTCTAGGTTCCTCAAAACAATATTTTCAAAATATTCCATAATTTGCTTGATTTGACTGACTTGTACTTTCAATAAGATTCAATAAGGCCTTTCTGCTTATCGGTCATCATACTAGTCCAGCTACCAGAGACCATCTCCATACTCTCCATATACTGTACTACCCACTCCCTAACCAAAAACATGGGCCACTAACTGATATAGGTATAGGCCTTAACTGATGCCACTTTTCTAAACTCAGACTTTTTTGGTTAGTGCAATCCGGTGTTGACCAGAGGAAGCTGGATTCCTCTTGTGAGTTTTGGTTCCTCCCAAGATTTCTTCATCCAGCTTAGGGAGTTTTTCCTTGCGTGTGTTGCCATTGGTTCGGTCATTAGGGCTTTGGGCACAAATTCTGCAAAGCTGCAAAGCTGCTTTTCTCTATAAGTTAATAACTGAAATTAGAATGGAATTGATTCTATTTTCCCCTGGCTTATGTTAAGTGTGTAAAAAGTTTTGTTTTGACAAAAGGTGTCTGACTTAACTACGGTTGAAAACAGGCATTGCACATTGTAACTTAGTGGTTAATGTCTGATTGTGTCATCACTATTCCAGCAGCTAAAATAGGTCATACATATGTAGTGCAGTGAACTGAATCAGTAATAATAAGTACATTAAAATACACCTTGAATGGCCTTGATATGAAATATAATATATATATATATATATATGCGCTCCAATACTGTTCCATGAAAACATACATTCATTCACTTCAATACCATGATGTGTGCAGTGGAAGCCTCCATGTGAATATTTCAGAAGGGATATAATGTATACACAGAAATATAACTCACCACAGCTTTTCAATTTGGCAGTCTGGACTCCGCAGTGCCATAGATAACACCTCTGCCCCCTCTGGACCAAACGGATTATGTGCAAGGCTTTGGAAAAATTAGCAGATACAAAACAGACCAGTCAGCTTGCCTGACAAACATACAAAGCTCTGTAGACATATCTAGAATTATGAAGATACCTGAGGGTGTTGAAAAGGGGGAGAACAGGTAGCAGTCTACGAAGTCCTTCTGCATTCAGCCCCTGACAATCCAGATTCAGCTGCTGCAGGTCTGGGCTCAGCTGCAGTAAAAAAGCCAGCTCACTCCAGTCTTTGTTCATCACATCACACTGATCTGAGGCCTGCTGGGACAGAACCTTCAGCCAACGTTGCATTCGCACAGACAGACCTGGGTCCTGGGCCTCGTAAAGGCAGTGGCACACGTTCAGCTTCCTCTCTGGACTGAGGCTAGAGCGGTGAAGCTGGGAGCGGAGCAGTTGCAGGACAAAGGGAGGGGTCGCGGAAGGCAAAGGCACACATGAGGATAAATGATGCCTCGCCTCACCAGAGAAAAGGCCGTCCAAGATGAAGCGAGTCTTGGAGACTAACAGGCCAGACACAAATCTGTGTGCAAGGTGAAAAAGTCTTATTTCTTCATTTAAATCTTGCAAAACTTTAATAACGGACTTGGCTCTTATATATAAAGCAATATATGAATAATTCAGCTAATATACAGTATATTATCACTGGACAGGTGCTTTGGTGAAACTGAGATGCTGAGTGCTATATATATATCAACATATTATAACAACAATTATTTAATTATTTTATTACT
>JBBIGC010000001.1:13257642-13273222 GCA_037576955.1 Lepidarchus adonis
TTTTGTAAATATAATAATAAACGTGAATCCACTGTGTAATTATGTAACTTTATTAGCAGCGTCTTCCTGAAATGTGCCAACAACGATCAACGTAACATCCTCCTCTCTGCCCCTTATGCGCTCGGGTCGCTATGGTAATGCATAAACGTTTTCAGTGCTGTTGGGGCAATCTCAGGGTTTTCTGCCATGACTTTCATCCAGAATACTGGCAAAGTTGACGTCTTAAACATACTTGGATGCTACGGATTGAGATTGTATTGTAGTGGTTCTTTGGGAAAGAAGGACAGCCAACAGAAACACAAAAATCACCAGCTCTGAACAGGGCTAATCTGGTACCGGTGAGGCTAGGATGCACACGAGCATGAACCTGTGAGCGAGGCATGGAGATGGATGATCAGACCCGCTGAGTCACTAATCTCTATAAGTCTATGGTGGGTCTGATCATCCACTGCCAGCTCGCTCACACAAGCACACACAATGAGCGGTACACATGCTCAAGGCTGCTCTTCTTCCTGAAATGCACAAAGCATGAACAATAATGCATAACAGTACACATCTCCCCTGCTCCCATGATGCACCCCTCCCAACAGCCAATAGCAGCACCCGAGGACCATTACAGTATTTTAAAAAAAAAAGTTAACATTTTTTGTTTGGCCCAGTACAAAATGCTCCATGGCCCGGTATCGGTCCAGGGCCCGGTGGTTGAGGACCACAGTTCTAGATGAACCAGAGGCCAATATACGTGGCAACAACTTCGTCAGCCGCACCAGAGGCCCCAAAACCAAGTGCCTTAGCTTTGCAGGGTTAATCCTTAGCTGCTGTCCTATCGTGCATGCTCTCTCTGCCTCTCCCTCCTTCTGTTTCCACTCTCGCTCTCTACGCATGTGTGGTGTGTAACCCTCGCCCCACCTACATGCGCGAACTCACAGATGCAATGCACATCATGAAGTTGACCAATCACGTTCAGTTTTAACAGAAAAAAAACAACAAAAAACGGCTCCTGCTGCAGGTCGTTCACTTCAGAGAGTCGTTGTGTGTTATGTGTGTGGGAATTGGTGTGTGGCGTGTGGGTGTGTTTGTGGGGGTGAGCACAACGTGTGGAAATTGGTGTGTGGGGTGTGTGTGTTTGTGGGGGTGTTCACAATGTGTGTGGGAACTGTTGTGCGGTGTGTGGTGTGTTGTGTGTGTTTGTGGGGGGTGTGCACAATGTGTGTGGGAATTGGTGTGTGCGGTGTGTGCGTGCAGTTGTGAATGGTATGTGTGGTGTGAGTGGTGTGTGTGAAATGTGTGTAGGGGGATGCATAATGTAAGTGATGTGTGTGTGTGCACTATGTGTGTGGAAATTGGTGTGTGTGTTTGTGGGGGTGTGCACAATGTGTGTGGAAATTGGTGTGTCGGGTGTGTGTGTTTCTGGAGGTGTTCACGATGTGTGTGGGAATTGATGTGTGGGGTGTGTGTTTGTGGGGTGTGTGCACGATGTGTGTGGTATGTGTGTGTGAACGTGTGCACACGTGTTCTTAAACACTGAAATTCCACCTAAAAAGTGAAGTGAAGCTTTAACACTGATGTTCCACCTTAAATAGTGCAGTGAAACTTAAATGCTGATGTTCCACCTTGTTTCTGGACCTGTTTAATGATCGATTGATGTTTCTACGATAAAGTATGGCGAAACACAGGATGCATGGAGGAATGTTGATGAAATGACTCCTCCAACTGCCATTTTTTCACCAAAATATGGATTTAAAATATGGATATGGAAACTTAAATAACTTTTTAAAAATCTAATATTTTTACAAGAAAAGTAATAGCACACATGCCGGGAACAAACCAGTCAATTTGATATATAATTTGTGTGGGTTCTCCCTTCCTTTCAAGTCTCACTAATGTTGTTGGAAGAATAAGATATAAAGCTATAAAGAAGCCAGTTTAGTGGATAGTAATATGTGCCTCCATTGAAACGAATGACTTCACCATGTAATGCATTGCCTCCTATTCATTTTCAATGGCAGGCACCGGTAATAGAGCCAAATTAATTCATTACACAAACAACAACCTTTGAAATAATTCAGCAGAAAGTGGAGTGCAAGAGTTACAGCTTGAACCATAGGTAGGAGTTGTTATAGACTGAGTGGTAAGACATAGAACAGTCTTTTAATTTAATTTAAGTATTATTTTAATTTAATTAAATTAATTCCTTTACAGTTCTGAAAATCTTTCCAACCTCAATTCATAAATATGATTTGGGCAATTAGTACAAGTGTATAAAGGCAGGCCAAATTACTCCAGAATCTATAGTGTGTTTCTGATGAAAATTAAAAAAAACGAATTGTTCTGAATTTAAATGAGGGAGATATGAGCTTCTCTTACTATGCGTTAGGTGTCAGCATTTGCAGATGATGTTTCTATGAGTGGAAGACATTCAAAATCATGTTTTGCTAGAACTTGTTTGACTACATTATTGTTATTTTATCTTGTGCTCCTCTCCTCCCCACATAAAAACGGACTAAATGCAGAATCTTTTTTTAATTGAGTAATTTTCCTCACAAGTGCGGGTCGGGGAAACTGGTAATTAGGGGCGATGCTGAAATAGGTGTTTCTTTCTTACCGTTTCTGGTCGTTTCTTGTCCGTTAACTCTTCCCGGTCGAAGCACTGAGTGAGGATCTTGTTTTCTGACATGCACATAACCTGAGAAGCACAGTCACACACCCAGATCTGATCAGGTAATTCAGTGTTAAATCAGTGTGCACAGTTGAAAACGGAACAACACAGAATGCTAAAGCATTGTCCTGACATATTTCTTTCTAGTCCCACACACTCACCTCCTTCAAATTTCTGAAGAGAAGGTCATTGTTCTTGTCCAGAAAGCCTGGGAGTGGGAAAGAACACAGTAAACATGCAGCCTGAGCAGAGGCATCAGCCTGGGAATCAGCTTTGGACTAGTGTGCAATCAATTTTCAATTTCGGTCATTGATGCTGATAATTATAAGCAGTCAATACCTTTACCCAGTAATGTTAACAAATTGTGTCTACTGTGTGATCAAAAATGAAACAATCCTAAATTTCCTTTGAGACCAATAAAATGTCTGTCTGTCTTATTGTATTTCCATCTATCTGTCTATTTGTCCTTCAACCAAACTACCAGTCCATCTTCCAATCTACACGTCTCTCCATCTGACTATCTATCCGTCCTTTTACCGATCTACCAATTCATATATAGATTTACACGATCTACTGATCTACACGTCCATCTCACAATCTACCCATCCATATACCTATCTAACCGTCCATCTCTCCATCCACTGATCTACACGTGCATCTCTCCATCTACTGGTCTACATGTCCATCTCTCCATCTACCAATCTACCCATTCATCTCTCCATCTACTGATCTACCTGTCCATTTCTCCATCTACTTATGTACACATCCATCTCTCCACCAACTGATCTACATGTCCATCTCTCTATTCACTGATCTACATGTCCATCTCTCCATCCACTGATCTACACATCAATCTCCTGATCTACCCATCAATATACAAATCTATGCATCCACCTCTCCATCTACCAATCTGTGTATTTGTCCATCTATTGATCCACCATCCATCTACTGATTAAGCATCCATCTCTCCATCTACTGATCTACACGTCCATCTCCTGATCTACCCATCCATCTATTGATTTACGTGTCTCTCTCTCCATCTACCTGTCCATCTCTGCATGCATTCATGTAACAGTAAAAAAACATAGATATGTAGCATATTAACCTCCTCAAAGAAAACTCTATAACTCTATAACATTTATATATGTGATGCTAAATAATAATTTTTCACCAAACTAGAGTGTCCTTGGTGCATGGAAATGTGAACATTATGTCATAAGATAGAATGAAACAGACAAAATGATTTTCAAAATCTAAGGCTGAAGTTTTCAGTTATCCAGTTAAACTCTATTGTAAACTTCATTGTATTCTACACTATGATTGTGTGATTTGGGCATTACATCCACCTCTCAGCTTAGTAGTTCACTCACCATTCACATTGTAGTTCACTTCGCCGGCATAATGCAGCAGCCTGAACTCGTCTCGGCCCATTACCTTCCGGGTCTTTCCATCAGCCAGCTTATGACTGTAGAACAAACACAGGTGTTTAAAGGTTAATATGGGCCAAAGGTAGACATGAATGTAAAATTGTGTACTGAGCTACATATTCAAAGGCTCTCCAGTGATGACTGTAATATATGATAATGATATACGACTGACGTTAAGAAGTGGGCATGACCCCCCACGGTGTCCTCCAGCTTTTCCAGAAATGTGAGATCGCTGGCATCTCCCGGCCTGAGGCATTCCTCATCCTACAGAGGAAAAAAAAACAATAGTGGTCTCAAAATTTAAAGATGATTTGTAGACTTCCATTTATCTATTTAAATTTCTCTCTGGATTAATAAAATGTCTTCTTATCTGTCTGTCTATTGATCCATCCATCCATCCATCCATCCATCCATCCATCCATCTAGCCATCTACCTAGCTTCACCTATCCAACCAGCCATCTACTTATCCATCTATCTATGCAGCCATCCATCCACCTCTATCATCTATGCATCCATCCAAATATTTATTATTATGCAAAATAAAACAAAATACAATTTCAAAATAAAATGTCTTCCACCCAACCAGTAGTACATGACACTAATACCAAAACTGTTAGAATGCTTTGAAACCAGAACGTTTCAGAATGTGTGGTCAGAACTAACTGTATAAACTCTAGGAACCCAAGTGTGTTCAGTTTAGACAAGAAGCAGATGGGACGGGATGTTCTGAGAGAGCTCACCAAGATTGAGATGATGCCTTTGAACTTCTCCTCAACAAGATCACAAATGATCTTGTTATTGAAATATTGCACAGGCTCCCACTGGGAAAAGAAAGAACAGCAGCTTAGAACTCGACTACTTATGAAACAACTGATATGTATTCAGCTCCTCCATGTTGCCGTTATAGTTGTAAAACCAAACATTTGCAGAATGTCAGGAATTCAAAAGCGGCCCACTCGATGCGTGTGGTCACAAACAGGCTTTCTTTAAAAGCAGCAATGCCGAGATGAGTCACACTGCTGCCAGAGGTCAACATTATCATAGAAATGACACAGAACACACTCAGCATCATGTTACAGCCCATAATGAGGCTTTTAAGTGGGGCCTTAAGCCAGCTCAATCCCCTCTCCCACGATCTTGTGTACAGATGGCCATACACTGAACACTGTGATGTGTATGTGTGTGTGTGTGTGTGTGTGTCTCACCGTGATTCCCTCAGCTTCATACTCCTCTTGCTCTGATTTCAGAGTGAGCTCTATGAAGAGCTGCTGCAGCTTCTCGTTGCAGTAATTAATGCAGAACTGCTCAAAACTGCACACATAAGAAAGGACGAGTATCTGTTACCACTTCAGCGACAAAAGTAATTGCCACTGTCCAAAGAAAACTTCTCTTAATAGTAGAGGGTAAAACTTCTTAATTTTCAATGTACAGTTTACACTTAATCTTACTTTTACATTTATACATTTGGCTGAAGCTTTTGTCCAAAATGACAAAATGTACTTACAGTTCAATGTTTACAAGATTTCATTCACAGTAATTATGAACCATGTTTACTGGTCCATTTGTGATGATGTTTAGGCGGCTGCTAATTTGTACACCATACAATGTAAATGGCACTTAAAAAATTCAAAATATTTTTAAAAAACAGCCCATATCGTAACATACCACTGTAGCCTGAATATGCAGATATGTATTTGTTTTGGATAATTTAGGCCCATTACTCAGACCACTTTAATGCATGAATGAGTTGATCAGATATAGGTAATAAAATAAATACTGACTTATTATTTATACATAATATTTATAGTGGTGCCTGAAAGTTATAGAACCCTTTGGAATGTTCTATATTTCTGCACATAAAACAAATTTCAAGTACTACACACAGATAAAGAGCACCTAATTATACAAATTAGAGATTTTTTTACACATTTTCTACACAAATTTTTGTTTGCACACTATTTATTATTTCTTTTTTTATTATTATTTCTCTTCTTTATTTTCTTTCTCTTCTTTATTAACTTTTTCTTATTATGTTTATCTTGTATGCTTTCTCTTTTTTGCTCTATGATGTACTCATTGAACTGCATGTGATAATTAAAGAACTTGAACTTCCTGAGGAACAAGACCCAATATTACATATCAAAGAGTATTTTAATTGTCCTGTCAGTATCTGGTGTGATCCCTTTCCACATGGACTTGGAGGAGGTTTTGTCCATATTTTCAATTTTTCCATATTGAACAGCTTCAGCTTTGGAACATTGGTAGGTTTCCACACAAAGTTTGTGTTTCACATTTTTTTTCTCAATATTGTTACTGGACTATAATCAGGACTTGGTCATTGGTTATTCCAAAACATCACCTATGGTCTTGTCTAAGCATTTTTAGTACAATCACTTTTGTACTTAGGATCATTGTCCTGTGGCAAGAGTCACTTTCTCTTGAGATTCAATTCACAAACATCACTAACATTTTCCTTTAGGTTTCAGTGGTAAAATTCAGATCTTATTTTAGATGTCCTGGCCCAGATTTTTTCTTTAGCAAACTGAAGAGGAGCAGCAGTGTTCTTTTTGGAGGGCAGTGGCATCCTCCTTGCAATCTCACAATGCACATAATTGCTGGTGTTCTCCGTATGGAGAAATAAATAAATGACCAACAATAGTATTTATTGCCTCATTTCTTGAGTCTTAAAAAAAAAATACTTTTAGGACTTTTTGAAGATGTTTTGTTTTTAATAATGTTTTGTGTTGTATATACAGAACTACAGAACATTCCAAACAGGTTCAAAAACTTTCAAGCACCATTATAGTTCTGAAAATTATGATCTGATAAATCAGGTTTCTACAAAACATCACTTTAGAGAAGCCAGAAGCAGGCAGGAACTGAGAACACACCTATAACAGTTCACATTATTAGTTTTCCATATGCAAATTCAGTACTGAAAGATCCAGCTAGCTGTTATGCTAAACAAAGCCAACAACTTTATAACACCTAAAGACAATGAGACTGGTTAAATGACTATATGCATAGTTAACCATTAGTATTAATGATTAGTTCTGAGTTCAAGAAAATAGACCGTAGCCAGATTACACTCACCTGTTGTTCTGGAAGACTTCAAAACCATAGATATCCAACAGGCCAATGACAGAGGCATTCTTACTGCTGAAGGAGTCGTCCTGCAAATCAGCCAGGAAGAAAAATCAATGACAATCCAAATGTACAAATAAGACTGCAAAATAATTACAACAAAGGGGACGCCAATAAGTAAGGAATTGTAGGTTATTATGATGTTTGTCCAGAAGGTGGAGCCAAAAACCCTTATTTCAACCAGAGCTCACAGCCAGCACAGTGATCACCCCATAGCTTTACCTTGAAGGCAAGTGAGTCATTGATTTTGTTGACCAGCCAGGTGAAGGTGCGGCCATATATGGCTTTAGATAAAGCATCTCGTGCTGAGGAAGCCTGCTCCTGATTCAGTGGACTCATTAGCTGTAACACACACACACACACACAGTTGTAACGCATGGATAATACATACTTTGCAAATATCTATGAAACAATCTTACCCTAAAGAGAACTTCACCATTATTCTTTATTTAACTGACAGATATCTGTGGGCATTAGTGTGTTCACAGCAATAACTGCCCTACCTCCTCTCCTTTGGCTGTAATCTTCTTATGTGTGAGAGCCTCTTTCAGTGTTGTGCCATCAACACCCAACAACTATGACAACACAGTAAACAAAACATCTGCTTTGTTCGATTAAATAAACCATTTGCATTTATTCACTGATTTAGACTCGTTTTAGTCCAAGATGAGTTATTGCTCATGTATGGTGTCAGATTAGGGTCTGTGCTGTAATGGGGGTTGGACTCTTACCCTGGCTAAGTATTTAATCTGTGTGTCTGTAGTAATGTAGGCATTGCCGCTGTCCTCGCCACCATACTGCACATTCCCCAAGTGTAGCACACTGGCAATAATGTTCAACAGCTCCTGCAGTGAGTGAGTGAACGAGGGAGGGAGGGAAGGAGAGAGGGAGGGAGGGAGAGAGGGAGACATAAACAGACAGACAGGAAGTACAGAGTTATGCCTGGACACTTTACAATAAGACACTTTTTTTTTAATTAATTTTCTCAATCACAGTTAGATGCATTCTACCATTCAGAAAATACCAAGCCACAAAAAGATGGGTGCTTATTTTTCAGCATCAGGAAAAATGACAAAGAAATAAACTTTAAAAACTTGTACTTTACTGGTGACTTGACTGGGAATTAACGAAAAGAAGGATTATGACATTTGTATATACAGTACTGTGTGTGTGTGTGTGTGTGTGTGTGTGTGTGTGTGTGTGTGTGTGTGTGTGTGTTCACATACCTCCACTTCATCATCACTGAATCCAATCACACTCAGCGCTTTCCTCATCACCTTCCACTCACTACGGTCATTAATGGAGCTCACTTTAGGACAATTACCCTGAAAGGCAAATACACATTCATTAACAGACTTAACCACAAATTGAATTTCACATCATTCGGGGGAATTCTCATGCTGATGCATCCTTTGGTAGGTTTGTAGATTGTAATTATGATTACATGTTGACTTATACTTTAGATTGTATGTCTAAGGTTCAGTACATTATCCATTAATCACACAGATTACATGTATTTATTTTAAGTGACTATTTGGGGGGAAAAAGGGAAATTAATTATGAAAAGAAATAAACACAGTGGAGTCAGAAATGACACATGATCCACAGGCAAAGAGCCCAGCAGGGAGAATCTCACACTCACACACACGGGCATACACATACATACATACACACACATGTAAACACACACACACTTATACATATACATACATATGTACACACACACTTATACATACACACACACACATACATACATATATGTACACACACACACGCACACTTATACATACACACACACATATATGTACACACACACGCACACTTACACATACACACACACACACACACACACATACATACATATATGTACACACACACGCACACTTACACATACACACACACACAGCAGACTAAAGGAAATGGAGGGAGGGGAGACTACTCCTAACTTCCTCTATTAAACACCAGGGAAGTGCAGAATGGAAAAATGAGTCTCCTGAGTGTGTGTGTATGTGTGCTGGTGTAGTATAGAAGGCACTGATCCAGTTCATCAGAATTGTGTTGATACCAACAGAAACTGAACTGGATATGGGAGGAAAAAGCACAAATCTGATCTGATTCTGTAACAAATTTAATCACAAAAGTGCTTGTAGTGCAACTTAGCAAACCCATCAGCCTGAAGTTCATCACAATAATAGCAGCAACAAAGTCCAAGACACTCACACACCCACTCTTTTTATCTTACTAACTTTGATGAGGTACTGGTATTGCTGTGTATTCCTCTCCAGGCCCAGTCTTCTCAGCAGGTCTTCCTCTCCTCCTTCAATGAGCTGGTAGAAGATGTGGAAGTTTCTCTCCCCGTGGCTCTGGTGCACCACACGAGATTTCTCCAGCAGGTAGTTCAGGATGTGACCCCCCACTGGAGCACCCTGCCAACGGGGACAGCCAAAGGGAGAGGCAAAGGGGGTAATGCGAGGATTCTGACATACAAATATGCATGCACACAAAAACACAAGCATATACAGGTGCATATACCAAACCCAAGAGAGTAAAAGGGAAAAAGAAAAGGTGCATAAAAGCATACAGTAATAATTTATTGTAAACGTATACTCTAGGTGCTTAATAAAGTGCTCATCTGTCTTTAGCCACATTCAACTAGATGGTCACAGATAAAATGACCCAAATGATTTTGGCTTGCATATACAGCACAATGGGAAATAGTACAATCATTAAAAAGATTTTCAATTACAAAAAATGATGCAAAATGGCAATAGACCACAATAAACTTTTCTTGTAACTTTTACTTAAGGTGTAAACCCCTGGGATCAGAAGGTCACAGGTTCAAGACCCAGCCCAGATATCACTGAGGTACCCTTGAGCAAGGTACCTTCCCACTACTGGGCCCTGTTGATAACTGCCCACTGCTCCACGTGTGCAGGTGTGATGGGAAGCAGAACATTTCAAAGTGGGGCACTTTGTGTGTGACTGAATGTGTTTACAACATATGTATATTCACACTGTATATACAGCGGTTAAAAAAAAGTACAGAACACGTCACCAAGGTGCTATTATAATAACCCATTTAATCCACACATGCAAAGAAGTCAAACCACAGATTTCCATACATACACAGGCCTTGGGGGTTGATTGCATTACTTATTGTTTTGTTTGAAACAATTGTAGCTGTCTTTCTGAAGATCTCCACAAGTGCTCCTTGGCTCTTGGACAACTCTTGTTTTCACTCCTCTGTCTGAAATTATGTGAGGAGAACCTGGTCATAGCCGGTTTATGGTAAAATGATGTTCTTTCCATTTCTGCATTATGTCCCTAACAGTGCTGTAACAAATGCCAGCAGTATATTTTGCAACAATAAGGTTGCTCTTGAGAGCTCGCTGGTTTTACCATCATGAGATGTTTCTTGTGTGACTCCTTGGTAACGAGATACCTTGTTATAGTCATCAGTTGGTGCTGAAACAGATTATATTAATTTGCACTAAGTGGCAGGATTGCTTTCTATTTACTGTTCGATTTCAGCTGGTGTCATGACTTTTCCAGCCTTTTAGCACCTTCCTTTCTTCATGTGTACAATACTTTTTCCTCTGTCATTCCATTTTATTACACGTAACTTAAAGTAATGATATTTATGGTTTGATTTCTGTGTGGATTGGATGGGTTGATACTGACATCTGGTAATAATTTCATGTCAATTGAAATATATTAACTTAGAAATTGGTGATGTGTTTAATACTTATTCTACCTGTTGCATATTGTTATTGTAAACATACTGTAAATATCTACACACTATATATCTACACCCTATATATATATAGTTTTCATGATGGTCACAGACAAGATCAAAATCCTGTTATTAATCCCTTAATAACACACTCAGTAACTTACCCTGAAGTCAAACTGGATGTCCATGTATTTACCAAAACGGCTGGAGTTGTCATTCCGCAATGTTTTAGCATTCCCAAAGGCCTGAAACAGGAAATATGAGAGAGAAGACTGAGCAAGACTGCTGATTCAAGCAGTAATAGTCTACAAACATGCAATTTACACATACAATCCAAGATTAAAGAGCAGCATAGACTTTAATGCACATCTGCTCGACACCTGGATACTGCACTGTACTTCCTTTTCTGCTACTCTCTCACATTCTCAGACATCCTGCTTACAGAGTCGCAACCTCATCATAAATACACCTCCCATGCAGATCATAATAGGACTATTATTACAGAAGAATCCAATGTTTAACTAACAAACAGCTCAGATTTCTTTTGTTTGGTGTTTAAGAATCCAAACATTTCTGATCTTATTAGACCTTATTAGCATTAGAGGGACCAGTGTAGATGACATTAATATCTACATGGAATTATACTGAAAGGAATGAAAACACATAGAAATAAAATTATCTAGAAATAGAAATTTTAAAATATGTTACTAAAAAGAGAATATTATTTAAGAATAGAATTTAAATGTACATAACATTATCCTGTTTCTACCCATAAAGGTGAATTTTTTATTTTTCTTTAATAATATAATTTAGTATAATCAAAAACATGTGTAGGTGTGCTTAAAAGTTTTTAAACCCTTTTAAACATTTCTATATTTTTGCAGAATTATTGTGTATTTGATTGCATCTTTTCATGAGAACTGAATTTGCATTTGAAAACTAATGCAAGTTGTTACGGTGTGGTAGTTAGTTCCTGTCTGCTTCTGGATTCTGTTTTTGTAGTAGCTATTATAGGAACTGGACTTTTCAGATTCTATTTTCTCAGAGCTGCAGTGCTACAGCCCTTTAGAATTTTCTAGATTTCTGTTTAAATATATCAAGCATGAATAGATTTTCAAAGAACCCAATTAAACAAAAAATATTCTAAATTTTATACTTATACTACATTTATTAGGAAAATAATGCAAAATTATATATTTGCATGTCATCTGAGTGGCAAAATTATGTGAACCACTATAATTAGTGGTTAAGTTTAAGGAGTCAGGAGTTTTCATTCAATGGAATGGAAATCAGGCCTGAGGGAGCACACTTCGACTCTTAAATAACAGGGATCAAAATCTTCAAAACACATTAGCGAAAGTGTATCATAGTGTGAACAGAAGACAAGTCAGAGGACATCAGAAAACAAGTTGATACTCATGTGACTGGAAAAGTTTATAAAATCATCCCAAAGAGTTTAGACTCCACCAATTCACAGATAGTTTGTGTGAATTACCGAGAGAAATGCCAGAACATGTGTCTGATAATTGAATCTCAAGAGAAATAACTGTAAAGGGCCAAAATTCCTCTAAGACCATGTGCAGAACTGATCAACAATTGCAAATGCACATTAGTTCCATTTCCTGAAAGAAAAAATCCATATACACATCTTCCTCACAGACGTTTAACATGGAATAATTTCCTTAATATATAATTCAAGTACAGGGGGTCCTCGGCTTACAACATACTTGACTTACGAAAATTAGTGGTTACAATGCTGCCCCAAATTCAGTTTTAATGGTGTGAAAATGAAAGCGAAAGTACCTTTAAAAAAACGCTCAAAAAATGCAATACACAGCCTCAGGTGAGTGAATGTCTGAATGTCTGACACAGTAGATGCTAATGTAATGGGGTTTTGGATTACATAAAATATTGACTTGACAAACGACGAGTAATGGAACCCTGGCGTAAGTTGAGGACCCCCTGTATAATGTATAATAAAAGGCTCACAATATTGACTTATAGCAATTGGGGGGTTGGGGTGGGGGCACTGGTCATTACCTCTAGGACAGGATTGGACTGCAGTAGGCGATCTTTTACACTCTGCACTTGTTCACTGGCAGGACAGGTGACCGCGTAGTACTGCAGGACCTTCTTAGATGCCTCTGTCTTCCCAGCACCACTCTCACCTGAGATCAGGATACACTGGTCGTGCCTCTCCGTCCGCATGGAGCGATACGCACTGTCAGACACAGCATAACTGCAGACAGGAGAGTGAGTGAGAAGCAGGTACTTAACGTAATCCATGTTTCCTAACATTAATAACGATTTGTCACAAACATCAACAAAATGTCATCTTAATTTCAAAATCAAAAAGATCTGAAATAGAATGGAGAAAACCTAAAATCGGGGTAAAGTTTCCTCTAACGGCAAACCTGGCCAGACAGCGGACTGCACAACAGCATACTGCATAGTTAAAAATGTACCATTTGTAAAGCATTAATTATCGAATATATCACATTTCAGTGAAGAATATCTACAGTACTGTGCAAAAGTCTTAGTCCCTTGAGAAATGTATATGAAAGAATAGTTTAGAGGCAGTAAATGTTTTCAGATCACTAATATTAGAATCAATACAAATTAAATTACAATGAACAGTACATGTTTCTCAACGTGTTGGGGTACCATTTCCAGAGTTCTCTTTGGAGAAACACGGAATTATCTGTAGGAACCATCAAATCCTTGGTTAAATCAAGTGCTGTAAGAGTTTCACACATACATCGCTGGAGCCACTGAGGCGGAATCACCAAACCTGCAATGTTCTAACAGCTCCCAATGCATATCATACTATCATATCACATACAACCTCTTTACACATTACACAAATGTAAATTTTTTTCTTTTCTTTTTTTTTATTACTGCTTTTAAGTTTCTTTGCATTTATTCTAATGATAACGCTATATGTTTTCTAATGTTTTCGCTGCAGAACGACACTAACTGCTGAGATAAATGGCAACAAATGTTTTGCACAACTGCTTAAGACCTTTGCACAGTACAGCATATCTGCAGAGCTAAATATTAAAACAATCACTTTATACATTTTATCTTTTACTTCCCCCCCCAATATGTTAGATTTGACTAATACATGTGTCCCGTAGAGGATGTGTGTTATTTCACTTAGAAATTCAACAAGAAAATGTCATTTGACATAGGGAATTGCATTTTTACAATTTATTTTTACCAAAATTTTTTAAATGAATAACACAAGTGAATGGCTTTGTACTGATAATGGAAAACACCCCACTGTTGTGAATCATAAGGTAGCTGTGAAATGACACAGGAGCATGGTGTTATTTCAGACAGCCTGGGCAGCTGAGATAAATAGTTTCAGTTCTTGCATGAGCTTGTGATCAGAGTGTGTGTCCCATTACAACAGTGCATGGAATCCCCTCCTGACCTCACACTGCCCTCATGCATCTTCTCTCAGCTCAGTCACACGTGGCAAAGCCCACTCTGCCCCTCAAACATAACGTCACAGCACTTTCCCCATCACAGCCCTCCCTTACATTAAGAAATAATCTATTTTTTCCCCACATCTCTCATTAGCTTCTCATAAAGATGGGTCAGACACACCACTACTGACAGGAATAACGTGAACAGAAGTGTGTTTTAGAGCACAGTGTGAAGTATTCCACTAAGCAGAAATGCAACGCTGGCTGGAACAATAACTCACATGTGAGGAGAAACTTCGTAGAAGTTAACGCCTCTGTATCTTTCCATGTGGTGCTTGGTGTAAATCTCAAGGTCCTTATAAGGATTCACCGAAACCAAAACTGAACCGATATATGTCTGTTAGAGACACAGAGAGAGCATAATGATTACTTTTTAGGAAAACAACTCAAAGCAAATTTCTACATGAGTACATTTTAATGAATTATTTTGGTACAATTCAAAATTATGTTTAACTAAAAGTACACTGAATACAGCATGGGTTCAACAATGCAGAGTAATGGGGACTGAGGAAGAGTGGTGAAGAAGAGAGCGCAGACAGGGTGGAGTGTGTGGAGTGATCTGTAACAGATGGGTACCAGCAAGAGAGAGGGAAGGTTTACAGGACAGTGAGAGCGGCTAGGTTATACGAGTAGGAGACGGCAGCACTGACAGAGAGGCAGACAGCAGAGCTGGAGGTGGAGTTAAAGATGCTGAAGTTTGCGTTGGGAGTGAAGAGGATAGACAGGATTAGAGATGAGTAGAGGAACAGCTCAGACTGGACTGTTTGGAGACAAAGTCAGCAAGGTTATTATACTTAACGAAAACGAACAAAAAAACTAAAACTAAAATCGAAAAAGCATTTTTGTTAACTGAAACTGAAAGTAAAAAAAAACTAAAACTAACTGAAAGTGTTATGTGTGTATACAAAACGAACTTAAACGAACTAATATTATAGCAAAAACGTCTTTCGTTTTTGTAATAAGCCTTTTAGTTTGAATTAAAATCTATTTACTTCAGGCTGCCAGTAAGCGTAGTCTGTGATTCCTTCCCCCTTTCGCGGGCACGCATGGCTCCGACCTGTCGCATGCTTCCAACATGTTTTTAACAAAATGTATTCCCTAAAACGTATGAAACGGCTTAAAACC
>JBBIGC010000001.1:13290288-13329451 GCA_037576955.1 Lepidarchus adonis
ACACATGCACGCACACACACACACACACACACACACACACACACACACACACACACACACACACACACACACACACATACATTCTCTTAATATTCCCTAAAAATATAGTTTGGCATATATTTTGTCTATCAATGTATCAATTCACCCATTCATCCATCAATCTGCACAATATCTGCACAATATCTGCACAATACGACTGCCTGTACATCATTACAATGTCACTGATAAATACTGATATTGCAGAAGGCTGTGATATGCAAATGAACCTCTAATCAATCCCAAATCTTCCATTTGAAAGGGTGCGATTAAACTGCTATAAACTTAATAAAGAGACAAATTTGTTGGTTTTGTGACGTCACATAGACTATTATTTGCTTTTATTAACTGTATGGGTGGAGCCCTATATTTTTTCCATGGACACTTACATTTTTTATTTCCTGGTGTTTTACATCACCAGATATACATCACGTAAAGTATACATTTCAGTGCAAGTTGTATCTCTGTGCATGATAAACATCTGCATGTGAACATTAATAACAATAAACAATAACAGGGCACATAGAAAGAAAAAATGAAAGTTGAAGAAGGAGCAAAAGAGAGGGAAGTCGAGAGCTTGAAGTTTACTAGCTATGTCATGACAGATCAGAAGAATGTAAGTCTTATGTACATATGTTCATATTGCACAGCACTACTGTCTAGCTATCCATCTGCGATATGACCCCTGTCATATGTTGAAAAATATCAGAATTACAATATGTAGCAGTATTATTGCAATACTGTTATTTTGTCCATACCGCACCACCCTACTATCTATCTATCTGTCTTTCTATCTCTCTTTATTGCATGTAGACTTAATTTTTTGATGCCACAGTGTCTAATTTGTTTTACATCACCAGAGATAGATCACCTAAAGTATGAATTTCTATTCAACTGACAAAGCTCTGAACAGTAACCAAAATGGACATGTGAGAAAGACCAAACGAAAGTTTAGATGGGAGCAAAAAGGAACCTTTTTTAGGTTCAGGAAAAAGAAGGTGCATGAGGAAGAGTGTGAATAAGAAGAAGAAAAAACAAGGGAAGTCAAGAGTTTGCAGTTTGCTTGCTGTGATGTCAGACCAGAAGAATGCAAGCCATATGGGTGGAAACAGCCAGTCAAGAAAGGAGACGGAGAGAAGAGCGAATGGCTGAAGACGAAGCAAGGGAAACCCCCCTGTTCTCTCTCACAGCACTTACACCATGGTGTGGTTATCAGCACACATAGGTATTCGTATTTTGGTACCAATCATGGTACACGTCAGGAAGTGAAGATGAAAGCATCAAGTTCAGTCTTAATTCATGGTTTCTCAATATGAGTACTGTATGTACTTACACAAGGCTTAAGTCATAGTTTCTCACCATCCTTTGAGGTTATCACATGCTTTTATGAGTCACATTCTTCATGCCAGTGTGAAGTCTGTTTGGATATATAGAGCACGGGTGAAATATTTCCAGTGAATTCAAAGCCTTCTGCATGGACTGTTATGTTTACTGGAACAGGAAGAGGTTTCTCTGATGGAAGCCATTAAACCAGGGCACTAGTCTCACATATCTCGTCTACTCTCACTGCAAAGAAAGCCTGAACACATGTTGAACACTGTGATGCACTCCTCTAAAAGATGGTGGTTGAGCATTTTTTTCCGCATAACCAGCAGTTTGGTTAACTGGCATTTCCTTAAGTGTTCTATAAAGAGATTATCCCGACCTGTGTACTATTCCTCTCCATTAGCAGAGCTGGAATGAAGGGGGAGGAAGCAGGCTGGCTTAGAGATACAACCAAGGAGAGTGGGGACATCAATCATACTTCTACTCTTGGAAGGCTTGAGGACAGCTGCAGAAACTGGGGAGGTTCAAGGAGTCAGACAGCTCATATACAGCCACCATTAGGCGTCGGTGACTACATGCTAAAATTAAAGATGGTTACTTTCTAACCCCAATCAGGGAAGCTCAATGATACAAAAAATCATACAGAAAGGGAAAATAAATACTAAACTGTCACCAATTTAGGTAAATATATTTCTAAAGGTGCTATTGACATGAAATTCTTACCAGATGTTGGTAACAACCCATCCAATCTACAAATGCAAATAAATCAAACCATGAGTAATAAAATGGAATGACACAGGGAAAAATATTGAACACATAAACACCAGCTGAAATGTATCAGTAATTAGAAAGCAATCCTGCACCACAGTTAATATCAGCTGGTTCATTCCAACTTATGGTTATAAAAAGGCATCTCATTACCATTGGGCAAAACCAAAGAGCTCTCTCAAGACTTTCACAACCTTATTGTTGCAAAACATACTGATGGCATTGATTCTAGATAAATTTCTAAACTACTGAAGGTTACAGTGAGCACTGTTGGGGCCATAATCCAGAACAGGAAAGAACATAATTTTACCATAAACTGACCACGACCAGGTTCTCCCCACAAAATTTCAGACACAGTAGTGAGAAAAATTGTCAGAAGAGTTGTCCAAGAGCCAAGGAGCACTTGTGGAGGACCTGGAATTAGTAGCTACCATTGTTTCAAACAAACAATAAGTAATGCACTCAACCTCCATGGTCTGTATATGTATGGACATTTACGGTTTGCTTTCTTTGCGTGTGTGGATTGGATGGGTTGTTACTGACATCTGGTGAGAATGTAATGTCAATAGCACCTTTAGAAAGACATGTACTGAGAAAATTTACGTGCTCGGTATTTACTTTACCTGGTTCAAATAATTCCATTTAAATACATTATGAGTACTGGTCCACTGGCATTCTGAATAAAAGACTTGACTATTGCCTAACCCTTGCCACACCTTTGCCCTAGAGTAAAGGGAGACTGGGGGGGGGTTGTCCTGAAGTGCTCGGCGCTAAGCTTTTTCCTCCCACGGCACTCTTTCTGCCCTCATCCCAGCTCAATGGAAAAGAAGCAGTGGTGCAGTAAACAAAGACGAGACTGGGCACGTCAAAAAGGAACTCCAAACATCCCACTGATCCTGATGGCCTCATACCCCACACCCTGCTCTGCTCCAAAGGCATGGCACTGCCTAGGCCAGAGGGGCTGGCTATATCAGCCCTAGGGCAGCTGGAGCACACAGTTCTGGCAGTTAGGGGGCAGCTGTACCGGCAGAGCTGTGGCCTCAGTCTCCTCCTCCTAGTGCTTAGAATACCCACAGGGCCTTATAAGGGAAGGTCACGCTGCTAAGAGCAGGGCAGGGGGTTCCCATAAGATTTCTCTCATCCCTGGCTTGACTAAGACTGCCCTCTTTCTACAGGCCGCAGTCAGAAATCTGTGTTTAGGGTAACTGTGAACTCTGTCCAGACTTTAGCCATTCTGCCCCAACTGGAAACGAGCCGCACAAAAGCAGCTTTGTAGATGCTGTCAGGATATCCAAGCTAGACTTTCCTGTTTGCTTTGTTTGTCATTCTTTCATAGATTGGTGACCAGCAACAATTCTGTTGTTTGTCCAATCACAAGACATTATCATGAACACCAAAATCATTTGCCCTCATATTACATAGGATTGGCTGAAACCAAAAGCCAGACACATGACGTTGTTGTTGTTGTTATAGCTTTTTATTTGAACATGTTAAAATGATATACCAACTACAAAGAAAAAAGAAACACAAACAAACAAGACAAAAGGAAAACACAACAATAATAATCATAATAACGACATGTTCAAAAGAAGTAGGAAGAAGCAAAAGCTTATTAAATCCAACCCCCTTTCCACTATTTGGTAACTAAAAAAAAAAATTACATTAGAAGGTATCTCACATTTGAGCAGTGTAGCAACCTCATTGTCCATACAAAAGAAGGCGAGTTCATAGGTCAACTGATTGCTAAACCGCTGATAGCGAAAGGACAAAGATAACTACAGAGAGTAATTACATGTGTCATGAAATACTTCTGGAATGAGGTAAAGCCAAGACACGATTGGCTCATTAGACAAGGGGAAGTGACAACGCACTGTTTATATAATGTATAGAAAGGTTAAGTGATCATCTTAAAGGGTAGGTGATCACCAAACTTTGGCTGATGGCACCCAAGACAAGCACCCATGTCTAGAATGGACATGACTCAATGCTGGAACAACAGTAAAGCTTCTCAAACAAATGTGCCTTTATACGGTTTAAGACAGTAGCCATATTAAAACGACTGTCTCAACATCACATCATTGTTTTTTCAGCCCACACAGCTAGAGTGTCATGGGAGAATTTTGCAATATGACTGGGCAGAGAAACACAGCAGCTACTTCCAGCTGCTGACCAGACAGACAGCACTTATGCAATTATGCCAGTATTCATCCCTCCCATTCCACACATTGCGACTGTAATCAGGAGATGCCACCGGTCCCCAGAGAAAGCGATAGGAGCATGGTCTCACTCAAAACCAGCCCAGACGATGGGCTTTGGATCATTACATAAACACCTGATTTATTCTTTAAGCCCATTAACAGCTAAAAATAAAATAAATAATGTATATTTATACTATTTAAAATAAATAAAAAATGTTCACCTCCACATTTAGTGATATACTCTTGAGTCTTTTTGTTCCACATAATGCAAAACTTGTTTTAATCAGTGGATATTTTCAGAGGCTATTACTCTTGCCTAAGAATGTGGTTGTTTGAATTAAGGCAAAAATAACGAGGTGCTGTAAGTATGCTGATGGCGACAGCTTAGAAACATGCTAGAACTCAGTTCTGTGCATACTCCCCTTATCTGGGTGGTGATATCCCTTGAATGCACATGGCTGGGCTAGCATTCCTAACTTTTTTCTCCTTTTTTGCCTAGAGTTCTTACCTAGTGAATTACAAGCAAGCATTATACACCTAATTAGATTAAACAGATCTGAGGCTGATACAGTATTTGTAGTACAGTGGTACCTTACGTATAACACTCTGCTAAGCTAAACTTGTGAAAACAGTGAAACAGTGTGTAGTTACCAAAGTTACCCCTTTAGGCCTAACAAATCCTACAGGTACAAATTTACTGCCAATGTCTGAGGTGGAGGACTCAGTGAAAAGAGAAAAGCTTCTCTCCATAAGGTTCAAGGGCCCATTCTGCATTTTACTTTTCCTCCCTGAAGCCCATTTATACCAATTGGTTATATTCAACCATTCTTAGCAATTGTGTCATTACCCTAGAAGCTTTTTAGTTGCTGTGCTTTTAGCCTAATGCCTAAATGTCTGCTTTGTGTTTTTTTCTCATTAAAAATCAGGTCAGGCTACAGTGTTTTAAACAGTTCAGATCAAAACTTCATTCGTCTCAGATCCTTGAGAAGGCTGCAACAATGCATTTTCTTGGAAAACCTAGGAATAGTTGAATACAATCATCTTAAATCGTCTGCAGTGACGACACTCCTTATGACTTCAGTGTTAATGGGTGGGAGAAACTTCTGCAGGTTGAATAGGCAGCCTTATGTAAATATGTTCAGGGGTGTGGCATGAATTCCAGCTGCTCCTGCAGCTTTGTAATCTCTGTTTTGAAATGGTAATGTCTAAAATCAAACTGTTTATTTTAAGAAATCAAGAAAAAAGCTGCTTTACCATGTTAAATATCAATAAAATTATGATTATTTCCAGAACATGGCAGCTGGAAAATGTAGTCTTTTTTGCACTATGTAGTTGCTATTCCTCCTGTCTTCTGGTCAACATATGCAGTTATGAAACTCTAGAAGTGTATGCTTTCCTCACATTTTCAGTGTGGTCTACAAATAAGGCCACACCTGTCAGGGTGGACAAAGCTTATCACAGTGTCAGAGTAAACCTGGTTAAAGTTTACCAGAGATTTGGCACGTCTGTGTGTGGGCGAGAATCTAAGAGAAGGTGAGGACCATCCTGTGTAAACTAGAAAATAAACATCTGCAAACCGCTGCCCATGCAATAAAAAATAATGTTGCAGGGGATGTGTCATGGGTGCAGTGTTTCTGTGCCTGAACATGAAACATACACTCGTTAAGCCTCATAAGCAAGAAAGATAAGCATAGTTTATCCATCCACCTATCCATCCATTGTCCAAACAGTTTTTCATTTTTGGATCACAGGGGAAGCTAGAGCTGATGCCAGTTGACTATGGGCCAGGGCAGAGGACACCCTTGAAAAGGGACCAGCCCAATCATTCACTCACTCACACACACGGGAAATTTAGAGTAGCCAGTCAACTTAAATCACAAGCCTTTGGACAATGTGAGGAAACCGGAGAACCCAAACGAAACCCATGCAAACACAGGGAGCACCATGACCACAATTCAATTCATGTAAGGAAATCAAATTGATCTAATGGACCTAAAAGTAAACGGGTGGTAGCTACCAAGGATGATATTATTTATAGAATGATGATTTGTTAGTATTATTTTTCATGCATCATTATCAACAGAACAGCAGAGTATAAATAGATTCTACATGCTCCTACTGTAAATGTGGCTCATGTCTAATAGGTATCACCAGAGTAACAGCATTATATAACATTAATAATAATGTAAGCATAATAACAACATTATATTATTTCTAGGCTGGACCAACATGACTTCATAAATGATTATCTCTAACCAGGGATACACACATTACAACATTACAGACACACTGTCAGATCATTTTCTGCCAAAAGATAAGCCATTTGTAGAACTAGTGTATCCTAGGTGATGTTCAACCAAACAGAAAAGCAAAGCACAGCCACTTTTGAGGCAGATATTAAAAAAACTAAAACTATGCCGGAAAGAGAAGTGATGACTGCTGTAGTTTTCAGTATGACTTTTCAAAGAGTAAAACATCTGCCTAGTTCCTCCTCTGAATCCTTCTAATGCCTCCTACACCCCAACCTTCTCAATGTCCTTGTCCATTATCATCACAATAGGTGAGCCAGAGAGAAACGGTTACAGGAGGATTAAACAACATCCAAAGCAATCAGGTTAATCTGTACAGCATGCGTGTGTATGCCAGGACTGTAAGTACCCAGAACTATCCAGTCAGCACATTACTGCTCTCTGAGCAGATACATTTCAATTACAGATCTGACAAACTCTCTTTCAATTGTGGCTGCCAACTACTCAACTCACCTTGTCACTACAGACAACTTAAAAAATAATAATGTTTAAAAGACCAAAGAATAAACAAAGACACCAAAATATTTTTTTAGACTAGATCCTGATCCAATCTCAAATATCGGTATCAGGGCAGAGCTCAATGACTATACTTGGCAGTGGTGGCCTAGTGGTTAGGCCTTTGCCCCTGATATCAGAAGGTCGCAGGTTCAAGTCCCAGCCCGGGCACCACTGAGGTACTCTTGAGCAAGGTACCGTCTCCACTTCACTGCTCCCTGGGCGCTGTTGAAAGCATGTGCACGTGTAATGGGTTAAATGCAGAGGACAAATTTCGTTGTGGTGCACTGTGTGCAGTGGTGTGTTCACAATGATCGGAAATCACTAATCACTATACTTTGTAGCAGTTTGCACTACACTCAATAAGTGCACTTTAAGAGGCCACATTGATAAACATCATAAACAAGCCCAGGGCTTACTTTTATGTCATGCATATGTACAGGTAAATAGAGTTTCTTGGCAGCATGTGGTAAAATGCCAGCAGTGTGAAATTATTTTCAACTGAAAAATGAAAGCAATCCAGTTGCCATGTATATAATACTGATTTGTTGGTAACAAAGGCTCCATTGAAAACTACCATTTGAAATGGTACTAAACACACAGCAAGTTAACTGACTGCACTGAAGTAACATGCATTGGAGGACACGTTTCAATGGAGAGAGAGATTTTCTGAGAAAGCGAAAAAGGCAAAAAAGACATTGTTTCAATGTTTGCCCAGTGTCGATATTTATTTAATCTAAAGCATGCGAGATTGCATGAGCAACAGTTTTGCTAATATAGCAAAGCGAGTAAACAGGCTTTCGATGACTTAGATGGGAAGGAAATGGTCATTTAATTTAGTTTTCAAACTCGTGCGGTAACATGCAAAATAACATTCAGAAGAAGAAGCTGCACAACATTTTGTAGCTGTAAATACCATCACCATTCCGTCTCTGAGGCGAATAATAGCTCGTCTCCAACAACCAACGGTCTGTTTTAGCCATCCAAATAATTTTTTAAATAAATGTTTGGCCAAATGTTGGACTGAGACTACGTTTCGGCAGATACTCTGATCTCTGATCAATGTAAACACTGCATAGCAAAAATAAATGTAAATGGGTGCACCCAGACTTTTGTCTTTGACCAGTAGGAGGCCTTATAACATGCACCATTCTCAAATGTAAATTAACAATTGCATTTTCATTGTGAAGGTGAAGAATAATTTTTTATTACGTAGATGTGCATCAAGATAATTTTGAAAAGATAATCTCAGGAAATCTCAGCACTACTGTAGGCAAATCTGCTGTACATGTGATCTTTCCTGATCAGTAACAGAGTGGAGTGCTAGGGTGGAGCCCTTCTGCACTGGGAAATTTCATTTGGAAAAGCCACAGCTAAATCCAGACAAGCTGCAGACCCAAGAATGACCTAATGACGCACCACCATGCAGACAAGACATTTCCACATCCCCCTTACAACTAAGTCCACATACTCAAGTGCTTTTCTTTCTCTGGGTGTCTTTGTTTCTCACCCAAATCGGCAGCCAAGGAAAAACACACACACACACACACATTTGTAAATTTGTTTGCATGTACACAGGAAACAAGTCCGGTAGGTTTACGGTCCACTTATCCTTTCCGTTTTTCTGCCTACAAAGAAAAAAATCATAAGGCACCAATATGGGAAGGGCTACTCTTAAACTATGCCATTAAGACGTTTACAGTGCAATTAAGTAACACATTTCAGCCATTGCCATGAATACTCTCCCAAGAAAGGGATCCTGCTTTGTATTTACAGACCTAAAGTGAAAGAGGTTTTTTGCCAGTTTGGTTGGTCTGGCCTGATGACTTCCTGGTTTATAGCCTTCAGAAACAGGTGTATCCCCTCTGAGATTTCTCCAGGGCCTTGGACATGTTGACAGCTGGCTGTTTAACAGAGTTCCAGAAAAGACAATGTTTTCTCAGATGCTCAGGTCACTGGCCCTCCCACTGAATTACTCTTATCATCAGCTTCTGGTAAGTTTAGAAACCTCTAACCACAACAGATAAATCTGTAAACATCTCACAAACACTGGGTAATTGGAGATAACTGCAAAGACTAAACAAGCAAGCAGTTGATATGATGCTAGCTTTGTCTGGCCCTGAGCAAAGAACACTACTGCTAGAACACACACACACACATGCACAGCATTCTGCTGACAGGCCTGGGGCTTGGAAAGATCTTGGGACAGCTGGAAAAAAGCTTATGCTCAAAGCTGCTCTGCTTTTAGTCCCAATTCTTTCCAAAAATGTCCTGGGAGTCTCCTTCTAAAGCTTTATCCCACAGAATGTGAAAGCACTGCTATCTGCTGCAGTTTGCAGGCCCCACTGGCTTTGTTTTGGAAAAATCGAAGGACATAAATGAAGCCATTTCGGCTCCAAAGTCAATACTTAATGACAGCACAACCTTGGCTTGGTTGGTCCATTAATTGCGCAGAGATGCTGGCCTAAGGGGATTACCAATCAGATCTAACTCCTGTATCTGCCTGGTCTTAATAGCTCATTTGCAAAGGATCTCCATCTCTGCTATGTCAAGATTTACAACCCAATACCATGCTGTCAATGTATTTTACACAACTTTCCCACTCCAGTAACAACTTTATGTTGTTGCATAAGAGATACGACTGTGACACTCATGCGGTGAAACAGCAAACACGCAAAGGAAGTGTGTGAGAACACTCAAGGACATGACCTACAAACAACCTTAAGGTGTCACCAACTCTCTACAGCTTGACATATCATGATGACAAGCCACATCCTACTTTATAGGGTCAAAATAATGTGCTGGAACCACCACATCCATCAGAAAGACAAATGCAGTGGAAGGTAGGCTGGCCAGCACGTTGCAGAAGGCAGGCAATGTCTGGAATGTCTCTTGCAACACGGGTTTGAGGACGTTCAGTCTGACGGCTGCTCTTCATCCCGTTGCCCCGCTGTCATCCAGGGCGTCTGGTGTCATGCAATCACTGACAGGCTAGAGGCCTGGACCTGAGACACGAACTATGGTGTGCACTATGAGTGAAGATCATGCAAATCCAAACTGTGGTCTTTGGTTTGTGTTGACCTATAAAACTTCAGTGGGAATGTTCAGGGTGAGAATTCAAGAACATAACACAACAGCTATGGATACACAGCTTGGGGCATGGTGCCAGAACTGAAGGGCTTCCAAAGGCCAATGACAAACTGAAAGGACAGTCTGTGGGTAATTACAGCCTCGGACAGTTGGGAACGTGAACGGGACCTCAAATGAAGCTGTGGCTGAAGTATAAACCATCTCTAAAAATGGATCCAGCAGTAGCAGAGCAACAGAATGGCCAACCGGTCAATTTCACCTCCAAGCAGAAACATCACTCAGAACATTATGAAAGCAGTTGGTAGGACTTTCCAGTCCAACATCAGGGGCAACAAGTTATCAGACAAGCTGCTGAATGAAGGGAACACTGGATTCAGTCCTGTGAAGGGTTTCCATGCTTACCTTAAAGCCACAAAAGCCCAAATCAGCTCCTCAGCACTTGTCTCCTGAATGCTTTCGCTGTAACACCGCATTCATTCACCTGGTGGCTTTAATCCCACGGTTTACGCACAGGTTCCTCGTCTCTCCAGAAAGCAGGCCGTTTTAAAAGGCACAAGAAGAGCGTCGCTTTGGCCAGTCGAAACCGCTAGATGTAAGGGTGGAGTAAAAGAGGTCAGAAACCGCCCATATCTCGCAAGATGAATGGGAAGGAGCTGGTTTGATGAGAATCGCGCGGACAAAATGTGAGAAACACGTTCTCCCTGGCCCCTCCCTCAGAATACACCTACAGGAAGTCGAACCAGCTGAGCCGGGTTTACAGAGACGCAGAGAGAGAGAGAGAGAGAGAGAGAGAGAGAGAGAGAGAGAGAGAGAGAGAGAGAGAAAGCGAGTGATCCGCCTCCTTCAGTTAAAACACACTCACTGAACTCTTCTATCAGCCTCTGCGCGCTCAGTCTCAGCGCGCGTGCGTCTGTACTGTACTGCAACAACACGGCCTCTAAATACTCCGAGAAGGAAAAGTGCAAAAGATACGCGTGTCCAATCAGCAGCAGTGGTTTTTATTTCCTGTCAGCAGTTCTTCGCCTTCAGATTCCCTCAGTGCTGAAGAGCCTCGCTGGTGATTGGGAAAGGAAGCAGCTCTGAGCTGCAGGGTTACATTCCCCTCTGCCGACAGAACCCATGCAAGTGCATCTGGACGATGACGCTGGCACAGGCTGCAGCACAGATGTGCACAGTTATGGGAAAAAGTCAAGAAACCCTCACTGCACATTAGATGATTTGCAAGTGAGGCTGAGAAATGTACTTAAGAAATGTGTAAGTAAATCCTGGACCAGTGGAATGGAAGTGATAGAGATAGTAATAGATGTGGACAGGGGATTTTGTTATTTAATGTAGCCCAGTTCCAGTACACAGCACTGTTTTTTGCAGTAACAAAAAAGCATATTACATTGTTTCCCAATGTTTATGCTGGACTGAATACAAGACAAATTACTTTAAAATGGACTAATGATAAGGAGGAGGAGGGGGAAGAATAAGAGGTAGAAGAAGAACATCAAGAAAAAAAGAAGAGTATTTTGTATTTGTTAATTTATAATACACATTGTGTTTGTATACATGATAAAAATCTTACAACTATCGTATTTTGCACAGGAGGGTTTATTAGTTTGACAAACAATTTAGCAGAAAAGCCCAAATTTGAGGATTGTCATTCAACTCCTATTGGACAGGCTTGGGACTTTGGGTTATCTCGCTAAACAGAGAAATCCTGATTTGTGCATTACCCTGAATGTGTGTGTGTGTCACGTTTTTCCACACCAAATTCACTCATCCATGTCTTTATGGACCTTTCTTTGTGGACTGGGGTGTAGTCATATTGGAACAATAAGGGGCCATCCCCAAACTGTTTCCACAAAGTTGGGAGCATGAAATCTCTTGGTGCTGGAGCATTCAGAGTTCCTTTCTCTGGAACTAAGGGGCCAAACCCAGCTCCTGAAAAACAACCCCAAACCATAATCCCCCCTCCACCAAATTTTACATTTGGCACGTCCATTAAATTAGCAGATAGAGAGGCATGATTGGTCACTCCTGAGAACATGTCTCCGCTGCTGTAGAGTCCAGTGGCAGCGCTTTACACCACTGCATATGACGCTTTTCATTGCACTTGGTGATGTGTGGCTTGGATGTAGTTGCTTGGCCATGGAAACCCATTCCATGAAGCTCTCTACACACTGTTCTTGAGGTGATCAGAACACCACATGAAGTTTGGAAGTCTGTAGCAATTGTCTCTGCAGAAAGTTGGTGACCCCACTTTGTTATTTTATGAGGCCAAACACTTTGTGGCTGAGTTACTGTCATTCCCAATCTCTTCCACTTTGTTAAAATACCACAGTCTGTGGAATATTTAATAGAGATGAAATTTCACAACTGAAATTGTTGCACAGGTGGCATCCTATCACGTTGCCATGCTGGAGTTCACTCCTAAGAGCGACCCATTCCTTTAATTAAGGTTTGTAGTGAAATCCCTGCTGCCTAGGTGCTTGAACTTATACACCTGTGGCCATGGAACTGATTGGAATACCTACATTTAATTATTTTGATGGGTGAGTGAATACTTTTTGCAATGTAGTGCGCATGTGTGTGTGTGTGTGTGTGTGTGTGTGTGTGTGTGTGTGTGTGTGTGTGTGTGTGTGTGTGTGTGTGTGTGTATAGCTTTGGGGAAAAAATAAGAAAGCAGTTCTGTTTTTTTCTGTACTCAGTATCTGTAAGTCTGCGCAGTCATTTCATTCCAGTATCTGTGGTTTCAACACAAGGAGACCTCACTTCACTTACTGAGGTACTGATCAGGTGATCACCTGAACCGCATTGGATTTAAAGAAGAAATCTATAAAATCCATCATCTCCTTTTTGCAATAAGAGCAGTCTGAATTGATAAAACAGAAAATAATTGAGACATTAGTATTGTGTTATTTAACATAGAAATTCATTTCTATGCATTTTTAAAGGTAATGACTATTTTTGTTATATTGACCTTTTTTTCAATAAAATGCTGAAAGTGCATTAGCTCTTCAGAATCAGAAAAACTTTATTGTCCCTGAGGAAATTGCTAAAACTCTGAATAAGAATTCTGAATAAATGTGTGGTTTATGGAATAAAACAAAAGTTTTCATTCAAGATTCAATAGGTGTTTATTGTCAACACAACAGTGTACACGGTACAAAGAGTATTAAATGCACAGCCCCTGCCCATGGTGCATTTTTAAAAGTAAAATATATATTATACATAAATAATATATAAATGAGAGAGCATATTTAAATACAAATTTAAATTAAAGTAAATTAAACTAAATAGCAATTCTGTACAAATAAATCTGTAAAGTCTTGTTCATGAGCTCTTAAGACACAACTATACACAGTAAAACCAGAGAAACTAATAAAAGTGACGTAGTCTCTTATATTTTTCCAGAGCTGTGTATACATATATACATAACGTGAACAACGTGACAACTGATTTGTTGTTTGGTTGATTGATTGATAAAAACTTTTGCAAAGGTGACCTCCACTGCTTGGTTGTCCATACTATGATGGACTGGATCGTGTTACCACAGCTAGAGGGTGAAGTGATCGATCCTGTCCGGACAATTGTCTGTGCTGCATTACTCTGGATCACAATCAATGGCAGAGCAAGTGTATTTGGGTAGGACATATGAGCTGAGAGGAAAGGTTGTATCCTGTTGACAAGGCTGAATTGGACTGGCAGGCTCTACTTCAGGGTGTGTACCTGTCTCCTGTCACCGGTTGTGGTGGAAATGGGCATTATGTCGTTCCTCCTGTACTGATAGCTTTTTAATAATAGCTCAAATGCAAATACCGTCGGCCTATGCCATCCACACACATACGCACACACACCACACAGACACACACACTCTCTCGCTCTCTTGCTCCCTAATAGGGTGATGTGACCTAGGAAGAATGTCAGGAAATGTGTGCTGTTTAGAAATTTCTATGTTCTTTCCTTATCTCAGTTACATTCCAGTGGATGTTTATCTGTCATAATACAACAAAACCAATCTGACTCACTTTACTAACTACCCTGTTTATACTATTTTTCTTCACCCCAAACATATTCAGTCAGCCAAGACATTACTTTTGTGCTGGAGCTTTATTTTACAGCTAATAAGGCAAACTTCACAAACAGGAAACTTGGCTGATTAATCATGTTTATGATCAAACTGTGCAACGTCGATTTTATTCGGAATCAATTCATTTAGGTAATTTGAGATATATCAGTGCTGTGTGTCATAATGTGTGTAATTATATAAACCGCTGAAGCTGAGTTGATCATACTGTGTATGCAACATTACACATATATACATAATTCACAGTTTTTTCAATCATCCTTCCACATTTAGGTGGCTTTACCATTAGGTGGCAGTGTATCTTAAGTGTGAGTTACATACATGGGGTCCTCAACTTATCACAGGGTTCCATATCTCAATGTCTGTCCCTTACATAAGCGTCTACTGTGTATTACATGGGTGCCATTCCACTGTCAGTCCACCAGAGGGAGACATTCATGCACCTGTGGCTCTATATTGTATTTTTAGTGTTTTATTAAAGATTAAAGACTTTCACTTTTCACAATATTAAAAAAAACATCAAAAAACCGTGGTTTGGGGCAGCGTCGTAACCACAAATGTTTGTAAGTCGAGTACTTCTTAAGGTGAGGAACCTGTTCAAATACTGGATCAAGCCCTTTATCCTCAATAGGCTGCTTTGCTTATGCTTCTGAAATGAACACACGGCATGTCACTACTAATCAAACTGTACCAATCTTTTACAAAGAGGTTTGGATAAATTCAGCCAACAGCACAGCTAGGTGCTCACATGGGCAATTTTTGAATCCCTGTAATATTCATTCAATGAACATTGGTAATGTAATCTTTTTGTTTAGCTTCTTACACATGAAACAGCACAGCTAGGTGCTCACATGGGCAATTTTTGAATCCCTGTAATATTCATTCAATGAACATTGGTAATGTAATCTTTTTGTTTAGCTTCTTACACATGAAGCAGCCTAAATGACACAACATAAAGACTGAATGGTACTGGATTTTCCGTTTACTGCTTTATTTGGAAATGACCAATCCAGCCTTATGTCAGCTTGGGAATTTTTTAGAGACCTTCATAAATGATGTTATGTAGCTATGAAAACAGAACTTCACTGAAGAGCATAGTTGCCTCTAATGAATGTGCTTAACTAAAACAGTGCTTCCCACACATACTGCCAGCTACCCCTGTGGCAATTCTTGAAGTAACCATGAGTCAAACTATACGAATCTTCAGGCTTGATTTAAACTTTGTGTTGCTTAGATTTAATTTTTATTAAATGGACAAATGAAAAACCCACCCATGCTTTGTTGCCAACTGATCTCTTTCACAAATGCTTTCACTGCAGAACAAATGTGCTTCAGTGATGATGATCTCTCTATTGTTGCTGTCTGCACCTGGTCAAATATTTGTGAGCTCATTGTTTATGCCTTGAATATTATTCTATTCAGGATTCTGAGTGAGCACTGATTGGATTTAAGTGATATCCCAGGTGTCACAAAAGTATGAACTGTTAATATCTGACTGGTGGAAAATTCCGGTAGATGTTCAATTTATTCCCACTGTAGCAGTGCATGAACACAGAATTCCAAAGGCAACAACTGGAGTAGTATTTTCATTATCAGATATGTCATGGTGTAAGCATGAATCTTATACCAACAAAATTCAGTTAGATGGGAAGTAATTTTTTTTTAAACCCCACGTCCATTAGTGACAGCCTCTACTGTTAGAAAGACTTTGCACTAAAAGAACACTAGCTTGACCATTTGATTGCATTCAGCCCCAGAAGCATCAGTGATATTTGTTCCTAATTACAAACATTGCTACATCTAATCTCAGAGATATTATCCCAAAGATGAGGGAGGTCCATCATGCACACGTTGTTCCCCTGCTATATTTTTTGAGGTGATGCAGTATCATCTCTCTGCATTGTAATTGGTTTAGATTACAGGTCAAATCCAGTATATGAACATGTTAAAATCCCTGAAGCAGTCATTAAAAGTATTCCTACCTTGGCGCAGCAGTTACAGTAGCTTTCACCATTTTTCCCTGGTGGCAGTATAATCTCCCCCGTTGGCACCAGCTGAATCTTCAGCTCCATCATGATGGTATTTGTCTCCAGGCGTTCCTCTCCTCCTCACTGTTCTTTTTCAGGGCTCTAATGGGTTATTCACCACAGAAGATCCTGGAGAAGGTGGGAACAGAGCTCAGCAAATGTGAAGTCTCTCGTCAGCAGTGAAGGGTAATGAGATACAGCGCAGTAGTGTTACCTGCCTCAGTCAGAGAGCTTATGTGAGCTTCCTCCCCTTGGCCAGAGAGATATGTAGGGACGTCCGGGCCTCTTCCCAAAGCCAGCCCCAATATAATTGATGTTCCTTCTTTGCTGTGCTGCTATGGACAACGAGAGCTTTGCTGCCAGGGTTTCCTCCAAGCTCCAGCATCCTGTCCTCGACATTCTCAGAGTAAACACCAGAGGAAGCCACTCTGCTTCCCCTCCATATACAACGTTCATGACGTCCTCATATACTCCTGTGCTTAATAATAAAAGGCCTCCACACTTATTTTCACCCATTACTTTAGACATTCACTTCTAACTGTTATATTCATAAAGGAGGCAAAGGTAGGAAGGTAAGGTAGCAGGACGTGGTGGCCAGCTTCTGTATTTGAACGCCAGACATTAAAGGTCTTTGAAAAAACATCTGCAATGACCTTCAACCTGACTGACAGCCCTGTGACCCAGACATTCCTGTTTGTTCCTGACCAGCAGTTACACCCAAGTGACTCCTTAAGAGATGACCTCTATTCTTACAGAACGAAATCACTTTCCTTACATGTGTGTAGTAACTGAAAGCCTTGATATTTATGACAATTATCATTGTGAACACACCCCGTCACAAAAAGTGCATTGTTACTTCGGCATTTAACCCATCCACATATGGAGCAGCAGATAGCTACAGGCTTATGCAAAGGTTTGGGTACCCCTCAATAAATAACAGATTTTGGTGATTTTGTAATTGAAAAGTCTCTTTAGGACATGGAAAAAATACACAACATTTTCAGCAAACATTAATGCATAGTTACTTTTTATGCCATAAATTGAACAAAAATAAAAAATAAAAACATTATTATGGCACTGGCCAAAAGTTTGGGCACCCTACATGATCAGTACTTAGTAACACCTCCTCTGGCAGATTTCACAGCTTGCAAACGCTTTTTAGAGCTAAAAGTCTTTCAGTTTTTGTACTTGGGATTTTCTCCCATTGTTCCTTGCAAAAGGTTTCTAGTTCTGTAATATTCTTTGGTCGTCTTGCATGCACAGCTCTTTTAAGATCTACTCACAAATTTTCAATTATGTTTAAATAAGAAGACTGTGATGGCCATTCCAAAACCTTCAGTCTGTGTCTCTTACCTCAGTGGAGCCTGGACCAGGATTTGACCCTGAGACCCTGTGATCACAAGAGCAAGCTTCCTACCACTAGGCCCAGACAAAAGATGACAAGCTAATATGTGTTCACTTAGTTTATGAGATTTTTGCTCATTTTTGGGCATAATAGCAAAATTAAATAATAACTGTGTTGGATAAATTTTTTATCCCATTACTTTTAAAGGTCTATTTCCATCAAGGCAGTTTGTTTGGAAATGTTTCCCATGTTTTAAGTGTATGGTCAGTCTGCTTGAAGTAATAAAGGCATGACAATGTGAGTTTGTACCAATGTACTAAATGTCTATAAAGAGTTTCTGTATGGTACCTGTTCTTGTCAGTGATGGGTGTGCCATTAAAATATAGCCTTGTTAAAGAGGAAATGACACAGGCTCACATCCTATGACCTGTGACCTGGCTGAGACATTCACGATTTCTGGGCATCAACAGGATACAGCAGCTTTGCCGCCCCACGGTGCCAGAGTGGGTCTCGGCACAGACACGACTAGCGTCAGTTTGAGATTCAGTGAGGGACGTGAGGGACATTTGCTCTTATACTCCAGCACTTTATTTACTGGTCATGAAATGAATTTGAGTTTGTAGGATGCTTCAACAATTCAGAGGAATTTTGAAGACCTTGTACTTTCACTTGGTCTGTGTTCTTGCCTTTTATATCATGTTTTCTCTTGAAATCTGTTTGACATTTGTGTGGGTTTCCTCAAACAGTGATAACTGATTTCTACATGGCCATTTCCCAGCCTCACTTTACAGCCGTTTTGGATACTGTGCTCTAAGTGAAAGACCCCAGTTACTCATTCAGAAAGCATCCTGGGAAGAAATGCCCCTTTGATTTCAACAAGGAAATGTGAGCTTAAACCAGAGGTGGGCAACTGGTGTCCAACACAGTTTGGTAGCTCCTCTGTTTAAACACACCTGCTAATTGCCAGATGTAGTAAGTGTTTCTGGAGAGGGGAAACGGCCAAACTCTGCTCCCTCCAAGACTGGAGTTGCCCACCCCTGGCTTAAATAGTCATAGGCTGAGCTAGGCAGGAATAAATAAATAAATACAAGTTTTTTAGTGACATCATAAAAGCAATAATAAATATTGTTGGGGCCAATCTACCGGACCTCAACATAGTCTGTGCCAGCCGCCTACGTAGGAGGACTGGCAACATCATCAATGACCCCACCCACAAAGGTCACAATCTATTTGTCCCCCTTCCATCAGAAAAACAGACTGAGGAACTGCTTCTTCCCAAGAGCTGTGGCCTCCATTACAGCTTTTCCTATCACACAACACTGAGGACTGTGTAAATAATCACTTCCTGACTGCTCACACTGAAATATACACCTGTAAATAACCTGTTCCATCTGTAAACAACTGGAAACTGTAAATATTGCACTGTAACTGCAGTATATTATAGTCTAGATCTAGACTGTAATATATACTGATAATTATATAAATATGTATAGATGTATACAGTGCAGTACAGTTACAGTGCAGTACAGTGCAATATAGCAATTTAAATTATCATATTGTACTTTGCACCTTTTATGTCTCTTTCTATTTCTCTATCACCTTTTGTCTATGTCTACTTTATTCTGCTGCTGGTGCCTGAGAGCTACCAAACAAATTTTGTTGTGTTCTGATACAATGACAATAAAGAATCTTTATAAGCATTTTTTTTAATATAGGACCCGTGTTGAACCTTGGACCAGGATGGTATGTATTTAACAGATTTTTTAAACAGTAAAAAATCATTTCTGTCATAACTGTCCTTTAATCTATGTTCTTAGATTATCATATTATTATAATCTGGCAATTAAAAAAAAAAAAAAAAAAGCAAACAAAGGTTGCTGTGCCCATCAAGCAGAGACATATTTGCAGGAAGAAGCAGAGAGTGTGCTTCCTGTCCTCTCCCTTTTTATTCTTTCCTCCTCATATGCCCACACCAACTATACACACAGAGGCCAGACCAGCGGAAACTTCTGTAAAAACTCAGAACAGCTCCAATCTCCTGCTAAAACACTAAGTACACTACATACAGTAAATATATGAAATTACTTATGCTCCTGATTAAAACATATGTTATTCACAGAAAGAACAGCAACAAGTTAATAATGAGTGATAAAAGTTCCATATAAAGTTCCATATGAGGCTGCAGCATGTCTGGGATGGGGGTGTAGAGGAATGGCATCCTGTTTCAGAGAGGAGCCAGCTGGAGGGAAATGGAGAAGTGAAGTTATGTCAGCTGATGACAGGTGAAGGGCAATGCACAGTATAACACTGTGATGCAGTGGTGATGATAAGAGTTGAGTTACTGTGAATAATTCTAAAACAGCAGAACCTATTTTTATCATAAACCAGGAAGTGTGCAGTATTTTAGTGTCATTCAGATCCAATAGCAATACTGAGTGTCCTACTCAGCTTCATCCGCTGGAAAAATGAGCAAAAGCCTCTATGGAGGCCAATGAGTGTTTGGTTAGTGGTCTCATTTCTGCTTAGTAGTTTTAATTCTTGAGCCAAACTCAGGTCTGCAGTGTGGATGCAGCTGAAATTACATAAAGTAATTTGATTAAATAAAAAAATGTTTCTGAAATATCAATGAAACACAGATAAGATAAAATTACATTTCACAAGTTGCTTGCTTTAGTCATTTTAGTTCTTTAAAACTCAGTTTAATAATTAATAACTCTGCATGTACAATCATGGCCGAAATTATCAGCACCCCCTGGAATTTTCCCAGAAAATGTACCTTTTCTCCCAGAGGATTATTGCAATTAAAGATGTTTTGATATACATATATTTATTTCCTTTATGTACATTGGATCAACACAACAATGCAGAGAAAAAAGTCAAATTTGTCATAATTTCACACAAAAAACCTCAAAATAGTGGGTAAATTGTTTTATTTCAAGTGTATGATGCTTGTTTAAACTTATATGTGCCAAGAAGCAGGTGCTGGCAATATAGCAATCACACCTGAACCAGTTAAAATGGAGAAAAGTTGACTCAACCTTTTTGTTGTTTGTCTGAGTGCCAGTCTAAGCATGGAGAACAGAAAGAAGAGCTGAGAACAAAAATTGTGGAAAAATATCAATGATTTCATCTAATGGCTATAAGTCCATCTCCAGAGATCTTCATGTTCCTTTGTCCACTGTGCACAACATAATCAAGAAGTTTACAACACATGGCACTGAGCTAATCTCCTTGGATGTGGACGGAAGGAATAAAATAACAAAAATCAACTTCTAAACAAATTCAAGCTGTTCTGCAGACTCAGGGTGCAACAGTGTCAGCTCGAAAGATCCGTCAACATCTGAATGAAATGAAAAACTATTACAGGACCCCACTGCTGACAAAGAAACATAATAAATCCAGACTGGAGTTTGCCCAAATGTACTTGAGTAAGTCAACATCTTGTGAGACCATGGTAGAGCTTTTTGATAAATCACATCATTCTACTGTTTATAGAAAACAGAATGAGTTCTACAAAGAAAAGAACACTACAGTCAAGCATGGTGGAGGTTCAGTAATGTTTTTAGGATGATTTGCTGCCTTTGGCATTGGGTGCCTTGACTGTGCGCAAGGCATCATGAAATCTGAAGACTACCAAAGATTTTGGGACGCAATGTATAGCCTCCTTTCCTCTTAAAGTCAGAAATAGTTGAATTCAAAGCACTGGAGAGTTCTGAAGTGACCAGCAATAAGTCCAGATCTAAATCTGATTGAACACTTATGGAGATATCTCAAAATTGCTGTTGGTAGAAGGCACCTTCAAATCTGAGAGACCTTGTGCAGTTTGCAAAAGAAGAGTGGACAAACATTTCAGTTGAGAGGTGTAACAACCTTGTTGATGGTTATTGGAAGCATTTGGTTTGTTATTTTCCCAAAGGGTGTGAAACCAAATATAAGGTTGAGGGTTCCAGTAATTTTGTCTGTCCCAGTTTTTGTGAAATTGTCAAATTTGGCTTTTCTCTGCTTTTTTTGTTTTGATCCAAAGCACATAAAGGTAATGAACACGTGTATACCAAAACATTTATAATTGCAATAGTCTTCTGGGAGAAATGAAAAATTCCATGGGTGCCGATAATTTTGGCCATGACCGTAAGTACCAACACCAGAATTAAGTACACCATAGGTGACAGGTACTTTAAGGAAGCAAACAAACAAGCAAAAAACACAAATAAACACAACATCCATCTGCTTCTTTATTCAAGATATAGGCAAATGCTACTACTCTGGATAAACAGTGATAAAAATGTGTGTTTTAACAACTGCGCCATCTGTTCAGTTTAAAAAAAGTTTACGCCCACGACTGTACAAATTAAAAGTCATCTATTTAAATAATGAACTCAAAACTGTAGACATAAATTAGATCAACGCTTTGTCTTTAATGTTTATTTCATGCATTGCATAGTACTTTGTACATCAAATCCCAAACACTCTTGATTTGTATTTTATTCACGAAAATATTTAATATATTTTTTAAAGTATGCTAACGCTAACAGCAATTGTAATTTGATTATTAACCCGATAAAGGTATAATTGAGACTTTAAACTAATTTCAAACATTAAAACTAGGAACAAAGTCATAACATTTATAAGCACCGAGTAAAAGTGAACGCATTTCCTTATCCGGTTATCATCCGGGTCTTTGATTTACGCATGTTTTAGTATTCTGGCGTAGCTATTACCTTTTTGCGCTCAGTTCGTACTCGAAAAGTTCTCACATTTCGGCGGTGAATCGCGTGTGTCTACGCACAACGTGTAGCATCGTTTATCCAAGCGCCATTCTACAGGAAACTCTAAAACAGGCCCTGGATTTAAACAAAGTAAGACCTATTTATTCATATTACAATTACTATTTTCAGTTAAAATACATTTTCTGAATTTTAATTTGTTAGTGTGTTATGTGGCGTTTGAACTAACTGTAGCTAAGCCAGCTATTGTGAACTCTGCATTGTTTCGGCTCTGCGGACTAGCACGCTTTATTGCACGTCGCCAAAAAAGTATAGTCTTGCACATGTTTTCATGTAATCTGATAGCTACGATAAATATAAATGTTATTTATGTAAGAATGTAGCTCATAAAGAAAAGCACAGACAGTTGTAGTTAACAATTTTGCCAACATTTCAGTGTTGGCTAATGCGCTAGCTACATGGCTAACGATTGCTAGAGTGAATACTTGGAAAGATTGGTTTGTTTTCGACCGTTTGTGCATGTTATTTCTCACTGTTGTTGCTTAATAACGGTGCCAGAGAGGGCTGTTCTGCGCCTGTGTAATTTTTAAAATTGTTTGTGAAAACAACGTTGTTAACTAGCGTCAACTAGCTAGCCAGTAGCCAACTGTTTTGTCGGAATGCGTCACCAAGGACGTGTTTCTGTCGCATTTAAAAGTCTATTTATTTTGAACTGGGTGTTTGCTCATGGTAAGCTAAACTTTACTACCCCAATATGCTCTTTTCGTACAGTAGGAGCTGCTATGGCAGCTACATTCCCTTTCAGAGGTGTCCCTGCAGGGTTGCCTCCAGGTATTCCTCCTCCTGCACAGGTGCCAGATTACATGTCCGAGGAGAAGCTACAAGAAAAAGGTTTGTATACATGACCCCATCTTTGCTGTTAAGAAATCTCCATATGTACGCTTTTGAATTTATTAATTGCTAACCTTTTTTATTATTACAGCTCGAAAATGGCAACAGCTTCAGGCCAAACGCTACTCAGAGAAGAGGAAATTTGGTTTTGTTGATGCTCAGAAAGAGGACATGCCACCTGAGCATGTCCGCAAAATTATCAGAGACCATGGAGACATGACCAACAGGAAATTCCGTCATGACAAGAGAGTCTATCTTGGGTAAGTTTACACACTAGAAAGAAATATTTTGTACTAACATATGTATGTTCCAAATGCATCATTGGTTATAGGAATTATTTCTTGGTTATACCAGATTTCCTATAAATTGTATGGCTTGTTAAGGATAAAAAAAAGTATGTAACATGCTCTTTAATGTGCCATACTAGTCAATTTATATGTTAAGTGATTGCCTATTCGAGTAATGTGATTCATATTAAAATATTTACAATTGCATTTTTAGGAAAGCTTAGCCCAATATTCATGTACAGTACTGCAATATAGAGCAGCTAAAATAAAATAAATTATCCTGTTGGATTTTTGGAGTTAAAATCTGCCAATTCCAGTTGCACATTCATAGTAGCATTTTAGCAAAGTATTCATATAAAAAGATGCTGTTTTCTGCAGTGCTGTCTTATGTACTTTAATGAATGAGCACCTGTTATTTTCATTTTCTGTAGGGCTCTAAAATACATGCCACATGCTGTGCTCAAGCTGCTGGAGAACATGCCCATGCCCTGGGAACAGATAAGAGACGTACCTGTGCTCTACCACATAACGGGAGCAATTTCCTTTGTCAATGAAATTCCTTGGGTCATTGAGCCAGTCTACATCTCACAATGGGGGTAAACATTTTCTGTTGTGTACTATAAAATGTGTGAAAACCATGTTGGATATTTTAAGCAACCAGATTTTTTTTCTCTTTCTAACAATTGCTTTTTTTCATTAGCACTATGTGGATCATGATGCGTCGTGAAAAAAGAGATAGACGACATTTCAAACGTATGCGTTTCCCACCCTTTGATGATGAAGAACCTCCACTGGACTATGCAGACAACATTCTGGATGTGGAGCCTCTAGAGGCCATTCAGATGGAGCTGGATCCTGAAGAGGATTGCTCTGTGGCAGAATGGCTTTATGAGCATCAGCCCCTGAAGGATACCAAGTAAGTTTTGTAGAATACTTTTTTTTAAAAATCTGTAATTTCACATTTACACTTTGCATCTCATGCCTGCTCTTTTCACAGGTATGTCAATGGAACTACATACAGACGTTGGCAGTTCACTTTGCCTATGATGTCCACACTCTATCGATTGGCCAATCAGCTGCTGACTGATTTGGTGGATAGGAACTACTTCTACTTGTTTGACCTGAAGGCGTTTTTCACTTCAAAGGCATTGAACATGGCCATTCCTGGAGGACCAAAATTTGAACCCCTGGTCAGAGACCTCAATCTACAGTATGTGTACTCACATTCATCAATTTAAACCTTTTTATTTAAGGGAACTGAGTTGTCTCATGTCTCTCAGGTATCAAAGTCTGACTGAACATCACTAACTTTTGTTACAGGGATGAAGATTGGAATGAATTTAATGACATTAACAAGATCATCATCAGACAGCCCATTAGGACAGAGTACAAGATTGCATTCCCTTACTTGTACAACAACCTTCCACATCATGTTCATCTCACTTGGTAAAAAAAAAAATCTTTAACCACTGTTTCTGCATATTTAAAAAAAAAAGTGCATTGACATTTAATTCATTTTTTAAATAGGTACCACACTCCTAATGTTGTGTTTATTAAGACGGAGGATCCTGATCTGCCTGCCTTCTACTTTGATCCCCTGATCAATCCCATTTCTCACAGACATTCTGTTAAAGTAAGGAAAATGCAATTGTTATGTATTTACTGTAGTGTTTATTATAGTGCTTATGGCTGATTTTAAACAGAATAGTAAAACAATAGAAGCAAAACATTGTTTATTGTTCCTGTTTTCATTTCAAATAGAATGTGATTGAATAGTTGAAGACAAAATAAAGTTTATTGCCATTGTAAAAAAACAAATTGTTTGGTTTTGCCTTGTTGCCACTCAAAGATTTTTTTAAAATAATCTTTTCTCCTCAGAGCCAAGAGCCATTGCCTGACGATGATGAGGAGTTTGAGCTTCCTGAATATTTGGAGCCTTTCCTCAAGGAGACGCCTCTTTATACTGACAACACTGCTAATGGAATCGCCCTTCTCTGGGCCCCCCGTCCATTCAATCTGCGCTCGGGAAGAACTCGACGTGCCATTGACGTTCCTCTCATCAAAAACTGGTGAGCTCTGAGCAGAATGTCTTGTAGTTGGAAAAACTTCAAAGATTCTTAGTTGCTGTTTTTTAAGAGGAACAATAAGGCATAATTTTTGTGAATAAAGTTTCATTTTTCAAATCCTCTCAGGTACAGAGAGCACTGCCCTGCCGGGCAACCAGTAAAAGTACGTGTGTCTTACCAGAAGCTCTTGAAGTACTATGTTCTCAATGCTCTGAAACACAGACCACCTAAAGCACAGAAGAAGAGGTGAATACTGTACTAATTACATTGTGCATAGGACTTCCAACAGATGATTTTTGGTTTAAAGATATACTTTTAAAAATGTGCAGTAATGGCTTTTTTTTTTGCATACAACAGGTACCTTTTCCGTTCCTTTAAGGCTACAAAATTCTTCCAGTCCACAAAGTTGGACTGGGTAGAAGTGGGTCTTCAGGTGTGCCGACAAGGTTACAACATGCTGAACTTGCTGATTCACAGAAAAAATCTCAACTACCTGCACTTGGACTACAATTTCAACCTGAAGCCTGTCAAAACCCTCACCACAAAAGTAACCCACACATCACAATATTAAGCCCGAAATCATTGAAAGATTATTTTTTAAATTGCAACATGAGCGCAACCTTATGACTTATTTTTTTGATTGTTTCAGGAACGTAAGAAGTCTCGATTTGGGAATGCGTTCCACTTGTGCCGTGAGGTTCTGCGCCTGAGCAAACTCGTAGTAGACAGCCATGTGCAGTACAGATTGGGAAATGTTGATGCGTTCCAGGTACATTTTATACTTTACCAACACAGTGCAAATTGAGTTTAAATTTTGTCTTGTTAAATGTTGTTGGCAATGGCTTCCTTTTTAAAGTGTGGGTTTTTTTTTGTTCCCCCCCCCCCCCCATTGTAGTTGGCAGATGGGTTGCAGTATATCTTTGCCCACGTGGGTCAGCTGACTGGCATGTATCGTTACAAGTACAAGCTGATGCGGCAGATCAGGATGTGCAAGGACTTGAAGCATCTCATCTATTACCGCTTCAATACAGTGAGTGCAGTGTTGTGGTTTTAGCACTGTTGTGGTTTTAGCACACTAGGCCTTATTCATAAATGTCTTTTTTCTTAAATTTCTTGAGCAACTTCTTTACAGTCTACTTCAGACTCATTATGATTTATTTTGCACAAATATGTCCGTACTCAAATGTGTATTTTAAAAGCACACACCCACAAGAACAAATCCCAAGTAAACACTGGTGAGCATAAAAACCCATCTGAAACCAGTGGAAATACAATTATAATTAGAAATGACCTTTTACAAATGTTTGGGGAATGAGATTGAATGGTTTAAAGTACACAGTACTCTACATTTTACACCTTGCATTCAAGTCAGTATGTATTTTGTGTTATTAGGGTCCTGTTGGGAAAGGGCCAGGTTGTGGCTTCTGGGCTCCAGGGTGGAGAGTGTGGTTGTTCTTCATGAGAGGCATCACTCCTCTACTTGAGAGATGGCTTGGCAATTTGCTGGCAAGGCAGTTTGAAGGTAAATACATTAGTAAACAGGTTTTAAGTTGTGTTGTAACAAAATACAATTTGTGAGAGTGCGGATAATAACTTTTTTTCAATTGTAAGGGCGTCACTCTAAGGGAGTTGCAAAAACTGTGACCAAGCAGCGTGTGGAGTCCCACTTTGACCTGGAACTTAGAGCTGCTGTGATGCATGACATCCTTGACATGATGCCTGAGGGCATCAAGCAAAACAAGGCAAGGACCATCCTGCAGCACCTCAGTGAGTCCTGGAGATGCTGGAAGGCTAACATTCCCTGGAAGGTACACACTTGTAATTCTTAATATTTTGTATTTTACGTGGCTTTTATATATTTGTTTGCCACCATGTACTGTCAATAATTTCAGACTCCTGGTACCTCTCTGAATGTTTCTCCTGAATATCTTGTCTTCTGTTTCATTTTCTTTCATTGTATCCATCTACGCTATTGCTAGTTGTTCTTTTCCTCTTTTGGAATAATGTGTAATTTAACGAGTTTTGTTACCTGAGCTGTTTTTGCTAATTATCTCTAGGAAGATATATCAATATCATATCATTTTTTTTTTGTTGTTTTTAGGTCCCAGGTCTTCCCACCCCTATTGAGAATATGATCTTGCGCTACGTGAAGGCCAAAGCTGATTGGTGGACTAACACAGCCCATTACAACAGAGAGCGAATCAGGCGAGGTGCTACTGTTGACAAGACTGTGTGTAAGAAAAATCTTGGGCGTCTTACGCGACTGTACCTGAAGGCTGAGCAGGAGCGACAGCACAACTACCTGAAGGTATTTCAGAAGTGGTACTTCAGTTCAATACTGTGCAAGGTATGGTTAGACGAAATCAGCAGCCCAGGTTGTCATGGATATTTTGATCTCTTTTAGGATGGTCCATACATCACTGCAGAAGAAGCAGTGGCCATTTACACCACTACTGTGCACTGGCTGGAGAGTCGACGATTCTCTCCAATTCCCTTCCCTCCTCTCTCCTACAAGCATGACACCAAGCTGCTAATTCTGGCTCTGGAGAGGCTTAAAGAGGCCTACAGGTTAGTGTGGATACTTCAGATATGACACAGTTAACTTATCAAGCTGTTTTTGATGTATCATTTTTGCTATTTAATCTGAGAATTCTGTTCTGTTTGTGTCTTAGTGTAAAGTCAAGGCTGAATCAGTCTCAGCGGGAAGAGCTGGGTCTAATTGAACAGGCTTATGACAACCCTCATGAGGCACTGTCAAGGATTAAGCGTCATCTGCTCACACAGAGAGCTTTCAAAGAGGTCAGTACATACAGATGTGTGCACCTTTTATTCAGTATGATGGTATCAGTCTTTACCTGTGACTTTTTGGTTCTACCATGTGTGTCTCAGCTGTTTGTATGTTTGTAATCTCTGCAGGTGGGCATTGAGTTCATGGACCTGTACAGTCACTTGGTACCGGTGTATGATGTAGAGCCTCTGGAGAAGATCACTGATGCTTACCTGGATCAGTACTTGTGGTATGAGGCTGACAAGCGCAGACTATTCCCACCCTGGATCAAACCAGCTGATACAGAGCCACCTCCACTGCTAGTCTACAAATGGTGCCAAGGTGAGGAATAATACTATTTGTTTCCAGGGATCAGTGGCTTGTGCTGGCCATCTGATAACATGTGTTTTTGTGTGTAAAATGATTCTCATTTGTCTTCTACAGGAATCAACAATCTCCAGGATGTGTGGGAAACCGCTGAGGGAGAATGCAATGTCATGCTTGAGTCACGCTATGAAAAAATGTATGAGAAGATTGACTTGACACTGCTGAACAGACTTCTACGTCTCATTGTTGACCACAACATTGCTGATTACATGACGGCCAAGAACAATGTGGTCATCAATTACAAGGTTTGCTTTTTGCATGATTATTATCACAATTAGTTATTTATGTCTACTTTAGTGGACTTGAGTGACCTTTGACTATTAATATTAATCTTTGATTATTAATACTTTTTTTCTTTCTCCCCCCAGGACATGAACCACACCAACTCGTATGGCATCATTCGTGGACTGCAGTTTGCTTCCTTCATTGTGCAGTACTATGGACTTGTGATGGACCTGCTTGTTCTGGGTCTTCACCGTGCCAGTGAGATGGCAGGGCCACCCCAGATGCCCAATGACTTCCTAAGTTTCCAAGACAGTGCTACAGAGACTGCCCATCCTATCCGCCTGTACTGCAGATACATTGACCGCATTCACATGTTTTTCAGGTCAGTCCTGTTGAAAAACATGAATTATTTGTTGTGCAACATGCTGCTTTAAGTATATAACGTGCTTTTTATGCTGGCCGTCGTATAGCTGCAAAGCCTTCATAAATAAAAAGGCATTGTATGAATAGCATATGACACTTTTTTTCCCTCTTTTCCAAAGGTTTTCTGCTGATGAGGCCAGGGATCTGATCCAGCGATACCTTACTGAGCACCCAGATCCCAACAATGAGAACATTGTGGGCTACAACAACAAGAAATGCTGGCCTAGAGATGCCAGGATGAGGTTGATGAAGCATGATGTTAACCTGTGAGTGCTGTAAAACATGTTTCAACCAGGTTCCTCAAAATGCTCTTACAAATTTATAAAATACAGTGGTGTTGACTGTAGTGTTTGACTTGTTTAGGGGTCGGGCTGTTTTCTGGGACATTAAGAATCGCCTTCCTCGCTCTGTGACCACTGTGCAGTGGGAGAACAGCTTTGTTTCAGTCTACAGTAAAGACAACCCCAACCTGCTGTTCAACATGTGTGGCTTTGAGTGCCGCATCTTACCCAAGTGCCGTACTAGTTACGAAGAATTTACACACAAGGATGGTGTGTGGAACCTTCAGAATGAGGTTAGCAGCTTGAAGACCAGACTGATTGTTATAGGTCAGATTTATTTAGATGGATTTTAAGACAGGTTTTCTTACTTTTTCTTTATTTTTTTAAATTTTTTTCTGAAGGTGACTAAGGAAAGGACAGCTCAGTGCTTTCTGCGAGTGGATGACGAATCCATGCAGAGGTTCCATAACCGAGTGAGACAGATTCTAATGGCTTCTGGATCTACCACCTTCACCAAGGTATAAAGCCACAGTCTACATCAGACAGTAAAATTGAGATTCTAAAGTACACCATATGACTGTTGCAGTGGCTAAATTTATGTACTTTCGCTGCTTCTTTATTTCCCCCTCTCAGATTGTGAACAAATGGAACACAGCGTTGATTGGTCTAATGACCTACTTCCGTGAGGCTGTTGTCAACACTCAGGAGCTGCTGGACCTCCTGGTGAAGTGTGAGAATAAAATTCAAACACGTATTAAGATTGGCCTGAACTCCAAAATGCCTAGTCGATTTCCTCCTGTGGTCTTCTACACTCCTAAGGAACTGGGTGGTCTGGGCATGTTGTCCATGGGCCATGTGCTCATCCCACAGTCTGATCTGAGGTGAGTCATTACACATTTAGTCAAGAATAATGTGGCACAAACTCCACACACCAGCTGTATCATTGCAAATGGAAGTTAACAAGATTGTTAATGAACTAAGTTGACATCTGAATTGAAAAGTGTTTGTGTATCATTAGGTGGTCCAAACAAACAGATGTGGGCATCACTCATTTCCGCTCTGGAATGAGTCATGAGGAGGATCAGCTGATTCCCAATCTCTATCGCTACATCCAGCCATGGGAGAGTGAGTTTATTGACTCTCAGAGAGTCTGGGCTGAATATGCCCTGAAGAGACAGGAGGCCATTGCCCAGAACAGGTACTGTATTCTCAAATTCAAAATAATTGAAATTTTCTTTTCACTTTATTATAAATGTTAATTTCATTTTGTTACAGACGTTTGACTCTTGAAGATCTGGAGGACTCTTGGGACAGAGGTATTCCTCGTATCAACACCCTCTTCCAGAAAGACAGACATACACTGGCATATGATAAGGGTTGGAGAGTCAGAACAGACTTCAAACAGTATCAGGTTAAGAACATTTCCATTCAAGCTGACCAGTTGTTGTGCTTTTAAGTTTATTTATTTTTTAAACGTGTTATCACGTAAAGTAGATAAACTTCTACTTTATCTAGTGAGTTCATTTTCTACAATCTCTTGATGTGTTGCCTCTACAGGTGCTAAAGCAAAATCCGTTTTGGTGGACTCACCAAAGACATGACGGGAAACTGTGGAATCTGAACAATTACCGCACAGACATGATACAGGCTTTGGGTGGAGTGGAGGGAATTTTGGAGCACACTCTCTTCAAGGGAACATACTTCCCCACCTGGGAAGGTCTCTTTTGGTCAGTTTTGGTTTGCTTGTTCTCTCTCTCTCTCTCTCTCTCTCTCTCTTTCTGGTTCATCTACAATCACCATTTGAGTGTGTATTCAGGATATATTTAGCATTTGTCATTAAGGTCTCAATTTATTTTCTTAGGGAAAAGGCCAGTGGTTTTGAGGAGTCCATGAAATGGAAAAAGCTGACCAACGCTCAGAGATCGGGTCTGAATCAGATTCCCAATCGACGATTTACATTGTGGTGGTCCCCCACCATCAACAGAGCTAATGTATGCATTTTTTTTAATAGCTGCTGTATGTATTTATTTTCAGTCAGTTGCTCTTGCTTACACCATCTCCATTGTTTTTCAGGTATACGTGGGCTTCCAGGTGCAGTTGGATCTCACAGGAATCTTCATGCATGGCAAAATCCCAACTCTCAAGATCTCTCTAATCCAGATTTTCAGGGCTCACTTGTGGCAAAAGATTCATGAGAGCATTGTTATGGATCTGTGTCAGGTAAAGATTGTTTTGCTGTCTTGTGCTTCAGAGTTATTTATAAACATTGCATATCAGACACACTTTATATTGGGGAGGGAGTATTTAACCCTGAAATCTGCACATTCAAATTGAGACCCATCTGTTTGTGTATAGGTGTTTGATCAGGAACTGGATGCTCTGGAGATTGAGACTGTCCAGAAGGAAACAATCCATCCTAGGAAGTCTTACAAGATGAACTCTTCCTGTGCCGACATCCTACTGTTTGCCTCCTACAAATGGAATGTTTCACGACCATCGCTGCTTGCTGACTCGAAGTGAGTCTTTAAAGCAATGAGGATCACGGATCTCCTTTTTATGGTTTTATATCTGGTGTCCTTTTTAATGTTGGCTGTTCTCTACTCCAGGGATGTAATGGACAGCACCACCACTCAGAAATACTGGATTGACATCCAGCTCAGATGGGGAGACTATGACTCTCATGATATTGAGAGATATGCCCGAGCCAAGTTCCTGGACTACACCACAGATAACATGAGTATCTACCCATCCCCCACTGGTGTGCTGATTGCCATTGATCTGGCCTACAATTTACACAGGTCAGTGTTTAATTAGGACCCTGTACAGCATCAGTAAGTAAGCTGAATGCTTTGAATTCTGTGTTCTATATAACATTTAAGCCTTTACACACATCCTGCTGTTGGTTCTGATGTGCCACTACTGTTTTCTCTATAGTGCCTATGGAAATTGGTTCCCTGGAAGCAAGCCTCTGATCCAGCAAGCCATGGCTAAGATCATGAAGGCCAATCCAGCCCTGTATGTGCTAAGGGAGCGTATACGCAAAGGTCTGCAGCTTTACTCCTCTGAGCCTACTGAGCCCTACCTGTCTTCTCAGAACTATGGAGAGCTTTTCTCCAACCAGATCATTTGGTTTGTGGATGACACCAATGTGTACCGTGTCACCATTCACAAGGTAAGAATCCCCCAATTGTTTTTCAGTTAATCTTGGTCTATAGTGGCTATGAATACTGGTTCCTGTGGCTCTGTTTTATTGCATGGATCTTTGATTAGCTCTCACAAAATGTAATTTGCTTCCCAATCAGACATTTGAGGGCAACTTGACCACAAAACCAATCAATGGAGCCATTTTCATCTTCAATCCAAGAACTGGGCAGCTCTTCTTGAAGATTATTCACACATCTGTGTGGGCTGGACAGAAGCGTCTGGGACAGGCAAGAAATACCCTCTCATTTATCAGACAGATCAAAAGCTCTGGTTACCTGAAAATACCATGGACATTTCAAAATCTAAATTCTTCTCTCACTAATAGCTGGCGAAGTGGAAGACCGCTGAGGAAGTGGCTGCTCTTATTAGATCACTGCCGGTTGAAGAGCAGCCCAAGCAGATCATTGTCACTAGGAAGGGCATGTTGGATCCTCTTGAGGTAAGCTTTTTTCTATGCTGTTCGCTGTATAGGACACTGGCTATATGGCATCAGATTGAGTGCTTATTCACATGTATTTTCTGCCATTCTTTAGGTGCACTTGCTGGATTTCCCCAACATTGTGATCAAGGGTTCTGAGCTGCAGCTGCCCTTCCAGGCCTGTCTGAAGGTTGAAAAGTTTGGAGACCTCATTCTGAAAGCCACTGAACCTCAGATGGTCTTGTTCAATCTGTATGATGACTGGCTGAAGACGATCTCTTCATACACTGTATGTTTTACTCCTGTTTTGATTCATTGTAGTTTCCTATCTGTAAAAACACATGTTCCTAATGGAGTGTTTTTTCATGGTTTCTTGCTTAGGCTTTCTCCCGTCTCATCTTGATCTTGAGGGCCCTCCATGTTAACAACGACCGTGCAAAGGTGATCCTGAAGCCAGACAAAACCACCATCACTGAGCCACACCACATCTGGCCCACTTTGACTGATGAGGAGTGGATTAAGGTGGAGGTGCAGCTCAAAGATCTCATTTTGGCAGACTATGGCAAGAAGAACAAGTGAGTAGGCCAGCTGAGTGCAATTTAATGAATTCCAGCTTAATGGAAAGTTCAATGAGGGAAATTTGGTGAGAATTTTCAATTTGAAAGTGTAATTGTTTCTATTTACTTTTTCCTTCCAGTGTAAATGTGGCATCTCTGACGCAGTCTGAGATCAGGGACATCATCCTGGGTATGGAGATCTCTGCTCCTTCCCAGCAGAGACAGCAGATTGCTGAAATTGAGAAGCAGACCAAAGAGCAGTCTCAGTTAACAGCCACACAGACCCGCACTGTTAACAAACATGGTGATGAGATCATCACTTCCACGACAAGCAATTATGAGACGCAAACCTTCTCTTCCAAGACTGAATGGAGAGTCAGGTAAGAACTGACCATTTGACCATTGAAATTTCATGTTTTCTTAGTACAACAATGCATGTGCTGTACATGACAGTAATTATACATACTTTTCTCACCTTGTAGGGCCATCTCTGCTGCCAACTTGCACTTACGAACCAACCATATCTACGTGTCATCAGATGACATTAAGGAAACTGGATACACTTATATTCTACCCAAGAATGTGCTGAAAAAGTTCATCTGCATCTCTGACTTGCGTGCTCAAGTAAATCACACCGTTGTTCTTTTCCTTTGTGGCTCTTTAAAATAGCTGTCATTATTGCCTTGTATTTGGCTGTGACTGATTTTTTTTCCCCCACCTGTCTGTCTATAGATTGCAGGCTATCTGTATGGTACTAGTCCTCCAGATAACCCGCAAGTGAAGGAGATTCGCTGCATTGTGATGGTACCACAGTGGGGTACACACCAGACTGTTCATCTGCCTAGTCAGCTTCCACAGCATGAATATCTCAAGGTCCACTATTAGTTTTGTATTATCTGAACTTGCTGTTTATATGCTTTTTGTGTTGCTGTGATTGCAAGCCTGTACTCCAGGCATAGTGGTTCTTTTCTGATGGCTGTCTTGTTATTTTAGGAAATGGAGCCGCTTGGCTGGATTCACACCCAACCCAATGAATCCCCTCAGCTTTCTCCTCAAGATGTCACCACACATGCAAAGGTCATGGCAGACAACCCATCTTGGGATGGCGAGAAAACGATCATCATTACATGCAGGTAAATGCATACAGGCAGTTGTGTCTATAGGTGATTGTTTATGTCCTAAAGGAATTGATCCAAGTAAAAATTATTTTATTTGTTTAATCCTCGTCTCCTGTGTAGCTTCACCCCAGGATCATGTACGTTAACTGCTTACAAGCTGACTCCTAGTGGATACGAGTGGGGCAGGCAGAACACAGACAAGGGCAACAACCCTAAGGGTTATCTGCCTTCCCATTACGAGAGGGTGCAGATGCTGCTGTCTGACCGCTTCCTTGGTTTCTTCATGGTACCTGGCCAAGTCTCCTGGAACTACAACTTCATGGGTGAGCATAGCTTTATTATAGAGCATATTTATCCTGTACTCTCACTCCTCCAAATTCTTGATCAGTATTGGTGTATTAATAAAGCCTGCACAAGTTATCAGATAATTTGGTTCTTTTTTATTCTTCACTAAATATTTAGTCTCACTTCAAGTCCCTCTCTTAAACTGCTTTTTATCACCTCTGCAATATTGCTGGTCTTCGACCTTTCCTGTCCAGCAGTGATGCTCATAGTTTAGTCTTTGTCACGCATTGACTACTGCTACTCTGTTTATCAGTCTCCTAAAGGGACTTGTAAGGGAGCTACAGTATATTCAAAACTCTGCTCAGAAGTTCTTACTTACTCAAAGCACCCTGCTCATTTCTCCCCCATTCTCTGTGTTACACTGGTTTCCTATTAAAGCAGCATCGAGTTCAAAGTTCTACTACTCACCTTTAAAGCCCTGCCCCAGTCTTGCTCCTCTCTACTTAGTACTTACACTCCCTCATGCTCTCTGAGATCTTCTGTTCGCAATCTTCTGGTTCCACGCACCAGACTTTCCTCTCTAGGAGGCATGTCATTCAGTGCTTTGGCTCTATATATATATAAAACATTTTTATTTAGTATGCCTCAATTTTTAAAAAAAAAATGTCTTGCCCCTTTTTCTTCATTGCAGGTGTTCGTCATGACCCCAACATGAAGTACGACCTGCAGCTGTCAAACCCGAAAGAGTTCTACCACGAGGTTCACCGGCCTTCTCACTTCCTCAACTTTGCTTCTCTGCAGGAGGGTGAGATCTACAACGCTGACCGTGAGGATATGTATGCTTAGTGCCCTGGACTGCTGCTGTTGATATTCAACAAGCACCAAAGAGGCTTACGTTGGCAAAGCTACAGTGCTGCGACCTTTCACAGCATTAACATGTTAACAGTCGTGTCAGTTTGGAAGTAGTTTCAACCACCACATTTTAAGATTTTGTACAATTGCTTTCTTTCCTCCTTTAGCACAGTTGAGACACCGTACACATGTTCATGCTTTCCCTATGTTTACACCTCCACAGTAAACTCGGTAAGTGAGGGATTGTTAATGAGCTGATTAGTTAGATCAGCTAAGTGTGAAATTGTAAAGAGCAGTGAGCTTTCAGGACCAGCACTGCTTTTAGCATGATCATTTGTACTAATGTGTTGATGCACATTATTGAAATTGTCACTGTAGTTGTGTGTTATGTGAAAGATCTTTAGTAAATCTGTGCTCCCCCCCCACCCCCTAAAATGTATTGCATTTTTATAAGTATGCCTGTACCCAGTAACTATGTTGTGCATTTACCATGTACATGGTAGTTCTGATTGAAATAAAGATCAACAATTTATTTGCCTTTTCTGTGGATGCAGTTTTACTGAAAGTCATCTTTCATCTTTTATATGATTGTGAGCAAAAGGGCCTCCTGTGTGTAGTGAAAAGCACTACATCCTGATTACACTGCAGTAGAGTAAAGCCAATTTGCCTCCTGTCTCATACTGTCGGTCACAGTAGACCGAGCACGAGCCCTGAGCGAAACTCGTGTTGCATTGGTCAGGCGAGGAGGAGGGTCCAGCAGTAGAAACACTGGGCCTTCAGTGCGTCCAGTATTTGGATATTTTGGGCAGTTTGTGCACATTCTTCCATATTACGTTGGATGCATAGCGTGTGGACAAGAAGAACCTGCTGAGAAAACTAAAGTTCTGCTCGTTTAGAGGAATACGCACACGCCTGCGCCCTGGACATGTAACTGTAACTTGGTTAAATGTGCAGGCGAAGTGAAACCCGAAAGAGAAACCACACGACCGGCGCTGAAAACATGGCAGGCTAATCCCGGGGCAGCTTTCATAAACGCCGCGCTCTCGTACGATGGATGTGCTCGAGCAAACCCAAGGAGCCCAGAGGATTAGCGAGAGCTTCGGCAGGACGTTCTCGGCCCTCACTGTGGACGACGTGTACGAAATCGCTAAAGTCGTCGGCTCTGAGGTGGAAAAACTAATCGACCACTACGGCAAAGCAAGCGCCGAGGGGCTGGTGCCAAAAATAGTGAAAGTGTTGGAGCTGCTGGAGAGTTTCGCCGCCAGGAACCACGCACAGCGGTGTAAGGAAGAAGAGCTGCTCAAAGCTTTCGAGACGCTCCAGATCCAGCAGCAGCAGAGGAAGAGGAACGAGGAAGGCGGCAGCAGCACGGACTTCAGGGTGAGTCGCTACCAGCACGTAGCCTAGTTAGCATTAGCCACGTTGAGACAAGAGTGCGATTTGTCAGGCCTAAAAGCAATAAACATGATATTTAAGTGTTGGCAACGCAGCAGGTATAACGATATTTTATTTTGCAAATTCGGGCAATTCACATAAAAGCTCATAACATCAATGTCTCTTTTCTCGGCACGTCCGTGTTCTGCCAGTATAGTGAATCTGACGGACCATGTGTGATTCTAACGCGTCTGTATAAAATCACGCTGCCCATATGCTGTGGGTCATCGGAGGTGAGCAACGGGGCAAGTCGCTTATACGTGACCTCACTTCCGAGGCGACGTGCCGTGACTTCACTTCGAGTCCACACCCTTTCAGTCAGAAAAAAATAGTTATGTCTGTTGCCGTTCATACATTTTCTGATTCAAGTGCAAGGGGTCCTCTTATGCATGCATGCATGCAATAATTACATATTTATTAAACGAGTAGCATGCATATAGCTAACATGATTCTCTCTCATAGGCGTTTGTTGTGCGATGTTGTAGAACAATGCATTGTGGTCTATGTAGTGTCTGGTTTTGGAAAACCGGTGGGTAATACAGATGGAAAAGGTTGAAAGCGAGTTGCTTTCTGGTAGTCGTAGTTCATTAGAGGTGAGAGAACAGATGAAATAAACACGTGGATCACATACACAACAGTAATGAAGTGAAACCATTCCTGATCTTTACTATAGAGTATTCTTCATGTAGGTCTTCACCAGGTTTGCACACACTGTAGCTGGTATTTTGGCACATTCTTCGATGCAGATCTTCTCAGGAGCTGTGATATTTTGGGCCTGTCGCTGGGCAACACAGACTTTCAACTCCCTGCACAGATTCTCTATTGGATTGAGGTCTGGAGACTGTCAAAGCCACTCCAGAACCTAGAAATTCTTTTTACATAGCCACTCCTGCGTTACCCGGACAGTGTGTTTGGAATCATGTCATGCTGGAAGATCCATGTTTCATCTTCAAGGCTTTCCTTTAATGGAAGGAGGTTTTTGCCCAAAATCCCATGATACATGGCCCCATTCATCCTTTCCTTAATACGGATCAGTCGTCCTGTCCCCTTTGCAGAAAAGCAGCCCCAAAGCATAATGTTTCCACCATTATGCTTTATTCCACCATCCACAAGCTTCACAGTGGGAATGGTGTTCTTGGGATGCTGCTCCGCATTCCCCCCACCTCCAAACACAGGGAGTGGTGTTTACACCAAAGAGTTCCATTTTTGTCTCTTCTGACCACATGCCATTCTTCCAGTCCTCCTCTGGATCATGCAGATGGTCTCTGATAAAATGTAGATGGGCATGGACATGTGCTTCTTAAGCAGGATTTTAATCCATTACGACGTATTGTGTTACTAATAGTAACCTTCTTGCTGTGGTCCCAGCTGTCTTCAGGTCATTGACTAGTTCCCGCCCTGTAGTTCTGGGCTAATTCCTCACCGTTCTCAAGATCATTTGTACCCACAAGGTGAGATCTTGCATGGAGCTCCAGGTCGAGGGAGATTGTCAGTGATCTTATACAGGTCCTTCTCAAAAAATTAGCATATTGTGATAAAGTTCATTATTTTCTGCAATGTACTGATAAACATTAG
>JBBIGC010000001.1:13339046-13350584 GCA_037576955.1 Lepidarchus adonis
CGCCGAGGGCGTTCCCCATAGTGAGATACCTCACTCATGTTATCAGAGAACCACGGTTACGACAGTAACCAAAACGATTTGTGTGTCTGTGGCCAAAAGTTTTAGAACACTGAGTTTTTCCAGTGCAATGAATAAAATAAAATCCCCTTTCAATTTTTTGCATTTTCAGGAATTAAGGACCTGATTAATTTCAAGCCTGTACTGTACTAATACTGCATCAGAGGGTGGAGGATTACATTACATTAACCTTCAAGGCTTCTTTCTTTGCTGCAGGAAAAGCTGTAACTTATGTGGATGCTTCATTTCTGAAAAAAATATTTTCAAATTTAAAGGATGTGTATTTATGAATTTATTTCTCCTTGTGATTGGTTGTAAGGTTAAATCCTAGCCCAGGCACCACTGAGGTTTGGTTGAGAAAAGCATGGTCCTGTTACACTGCTTCTGAGCGCTGCCTGCTGCTCCATGTGTGCAAGTGTGATGGGGTTAATTATATATTTTTAAATTATATAATATTATATATATACTATAAAAACTTTTTTTAACAGTTAATATAAACCTGTACTCAGGTTGAGACTACATCTGGACTAAATTTCCTAGACGGAGTGTTTCATGTCTGACATTAGGCAATTTGTAAGGATGTAAGACGGGATGATATCCCATGCCCTGTCCGATGGCCATTGGACTACCCCCCATTATAAAAAAAGAATCAACAAATCACCTACTGTGCCCATGTTTCTCACCCTGTGAGACCGAATCAAATTTTTGGTTTGTTGTGAATAAAGCTGATATTGGTGTATAAGTAAAAACAATGATTAATTGCATTCATTAATCATTGTTTCATCCAGGCTATTCCTAAGTAACATCAGGGAGATGGAGTTAAGAGACTTCCCAATTCTTTCCAACTTACTATACTTGGATGCATTTCACTGCTTGTTGTATGTGTATTACTAGGCATGAGATGAATAAACATCTCGAAACAAATAATATAATAACATTCTTCATTAATCTGCTGTTACCATGTTTTCCCACCCAGTTCTTTAGTGAATAAAGAAAACTCAGCGAATCACTGGCTTCCTGTGTTTATTTTAGGCCTGAGCTCTTTTATCAGTATACAGGCTGAATACTGAATAGGCCTAATTGACCAGTGAAGATTAATTCAAAGAGGTTATAGCATTTTACCTTTAAAATGGATTCAATCATCTTTGAACTTTAATTCATTATTTAATCTTTTGAAATGTTAGGACTTGAAATTGCACGGCCCTTTGTTGCCTGGTCAAGGATCAAGGGAGCTTATAATGGAATCCAAAAAGCTTACATTCAGGAAATCATTTCAGACTGCTATGTTCATGATTTAACCTCTTAAGAAGTTTTCTGCCAAACACACAAAGACTTATACTGTAAAATGCAGATTAAATTGTTCTGTGTAATTTGTCCAGATCCATTACTCCTAATATTGCACGTTTAATCAACTTATAAGTATTTATACAGTTTGTGGCTTTCAGTTAATTCTAGCATAATAAACATGTTAATGTTGTTTTTCATAAACCACACTAAAAGTGAATCATCACATTTTCCTTCATGAGGTTATTACTGCAGATATGGAGAGATTCTTTTGTCATTGACTTAAGAGGCTACAAATATCTTTTTTTCTATTAATTGAACTGTAATCTGCTTTAGAGCAGGGATCACTTTTTGATGTATCAAAAACAATATCAAGTCATCATATCATAGATATACATCATTTATTATTTTTTCCTTTTTGTAAACATGAGAATTCTGCACTCTGATCCATAACCTGAAAGTCCCACTAAGGTGGAACTGGAATTATGTTCTACTCCTGAAAGCTAACTTGAGTCTACATTGTGTTGTGTTATTCCAAAAGACCTGAACTTTGCATAAATCTTCACTGGCAATTTGCAGTCTTCCTCTGATATTTGGAGAGAAAAATACTTTTTGATTGCTGATTGCACTTTCAGTTACCAGCAGTATGATGCAATATATAACATCCAAATGAAGGCTATCACAGCTGCAGTTCAAAAGAATAAAAATAAATTAATAAATAAGCAGATTAATAAAGGATCACCTCCTTTCTAAAAATATTGGTAAGCATAATCAGGTGTAAGTAACCACCATTTTGCAGACCACGGTTACTGGATTCCATCTGTGGAACAGCTGTTCCTGGAGTATTCCTTTGCTTATTCATGCAACTGACAACAAAGAGCTGATTATGGGTGGCAACAAAAAATGGATACAAAAAAAAACTCAAATGCTTTATCAATCCCACAGCACAATAAAGTCGATAATACAGACGTGGCAAGGGTTTGGTACTACTAGAACCCTCGCTGGATCTGGCCATCAGTTACAGGATTTACGTGTGCATGTGACAAATAATTCACAAGTGCTCCACAATTGTGGCTTGTTTGGGAGGGTTGCAAGGGAAAAGTAAACTTCTCATGAAAGGCCACATTAAGACTTGTTTGAGCTTCGCCAGAATGCACCTTGAAGATTCTGATGCCAAGTGGAAAAAGGTCTTATGGTCAGATGCGTACCAAATGGTACACCTGGTGGAAATCCAATGCAGCTCACCATCCATAACTCACCAAACCTACAGTAAAGCATGGAGGTGGCAGCATCCTGTTGTGGGGGTGTTTCTCTGCCACAGGGCCTGGGGCTCTCGTTATGGTAGTTTACATTGTTTTGAGGAAAACCTGCTAACAAATGCTTACCATTCAATTTGACTGAACTTGAACAGTTCTGTAAAGAAGAGTGGGCAAATATTAGGGGTGGGACAAAATATAAAGTTATTTGAGGGCCCCTTCTGCAAAACACACATCACTGATGTGATTAGTGGAGACACGATGCGTTTTCAGGGGGTGGGGCCTCTTACATTTACATTTACATTTATTCATTTGGCTGACGCTTTTATCCAAAGCGACTTCCAGGTTCAGGAAACAATCAAGCATAAATTCAGACACGACAATACTGATGTGCGAGTTACAGGGTGTTCAATACAATCTTCATCACACATGCCTCTTAATCACACATGCCAACCTAATTGACTTTTGCCTTTTCCTGCTGCTCTAATAAAAAGTTATAATAAAGTTTCAAACTGAGAAAGAAGTTACTGTATTTATATTACTATTTTATTGTTTACTTATTTATTTTAGGATTTAATTATATTACTTGGTTTATGTTTACTATAATGTCTGGTTCCTTTTTCAGTTCTCTGTAATTTTATAAATTACAGAGAAATAAAATTTATATACTGATTGAAGATATGTTCTGGCTGATGTAAAGTTACTATATCTTTATTTAACTGCCCCTGTGTCGCTCATTAGTTACCTTTAACATTACAGAATTAATTCATTAACATATTATTGTAATCAGAATGGATTTATATTGTGTTACATTGTGTTTTTAATATTGTTATTTTATGAAAATAGCATTGCTATTATTTATGTAACCCTCTCCCCCATATTTCTGTAATGTATCGATATATCATTGTATTGCAATATTTTGATTATCACAGAATCTTTTTATTTTGACATTATCATTATCGTGGGCCATGTATCACATATCGTATTGTGAGATACCCTGTAATTCCCTCCCCTAGCAAATATTGCTCAATCTAGATGTGCCAAGTTGATAGAGATGTATCCTAACAGACTCAAGGCTGTTGTTAAAGCAAAAGGCGGTTCAACAAAATATTGACATTTGGGAGTGATCTTTTATTAATCTCAGTATGTCTTTCAGTTGCATGTTGTAGGTTGCATTGAGTAAGTATTTTTTGGAAATATTTCGAAGGTGTTGATTCTTATCTATACTTGCTGTACATGCTCTCTAAGCAGCAGTTGTGTGCATATTGTTCCATAGTAACCAGGTTTAGCAGAGATATTATGATTCTAATGACAGGCCCTGGGGTCAAAGTCATTCCTCAGATGTAAGCAATAGCATGTTGCCCTAGAGTTAACAAAACAAGAGAGTTGATGATGAAGTGCAAAAGTGCTCATTCTGTCTTCACTGATTCAATTGAAAGGGTAGAGGATTACAAACTCCGCTACTCTGTGGTGTATATGTGGCTCTTAGTGTTTTTGCTCTCTATATACAGTCAAACCCTGTTAGCTCGCCCCCATTGTTCCAGGCCCTAAATATAGCGAGAAACGGGGGTTGCGAGCTATCGTAATGGATCACGGTGGGTCGTGGTTACAACGCTGGCTCCCTTTTTGTTGCGCCGTTTGTCTGTAATATACGGTAGTAGAATGTAGATGAATGCCTACTAAATGCTTTATGGTAATACCGTGCTCCCACGAGAGAAACTGGCATTTGCTATATGTGCACTGCTCGTTCATGCTGCATGTTGCCGCATACTGCTAGCATGTTGCTGGCTGTTAATCCACAGCATTATTACATACATGAGTTTATCAGTCATGAGTTAATAATGAGAAAATAGCAGAGACAGCAACAGCAGTATCAGTAGCGGCACTAGCAGCAGCAGCCAACCTAGAATTAGCATGACTGAGTGCGTTCTAGGCTACAGTGCTAACAAAGTTTGGTGAGCTATAGATGGAGAAATGCATGCACTGGACACATTGCATGTTGTGGCGAGGGCTAGAGGTGAGGTTGGCGGCTTAACGAGGTAAATAACATGGAAGGAAAACTGTCCTGCAGCCTTTCATGGCAAGAGGCGAGGTTGGCGAGCTAATGGGGTTTGACTGTACAAGATTACAGGTCTCACCAGTGTATTCTCTTAACTATTGTATGTGTAACTGGAAATGTTGTCTAGTATCTTTGGAGTGTGAGAGATGTTTTTTTGGGGAAATATAAAACAGATGTGCTTTAAACGTAATAGTATAATATTGCCAGCTGTATTGTGGTAGCAGTTGTTCGAAAAAATTTTTTTCCCACATTTCTAACTCCAAAACCATATTTGGCCGTGTGACCTCACAGTAGGCCAATGGAGGCATGTCATTTACATGTACAGGGTCATTCTCATTCTCCAAACAATCAGTCCTTGGCTTATAGTTTCTTAGGTGTTCCGATTGCCTTGTTGTCTGTTCTCAAGTCCAAAATGCTCTAGAATACTCTATCTACCAGAGTTCATGGCCCCAGCACCCAATGCAGTGACAGTTTGCTGAAACTTGTTGGGCAGGTGGCTCACACCAGATCACCCTAAAGTTTGTATAAAAACTTTTATCACCAGAAGCCCAACCAGCACAGAAACTCAAAGACACTTGTCATGATTCTGCCTTTCTCTTTGGGATCTACAAAGGGAGAATTTCTCCTTCACTAACTGCCTTGCACTGTTGTAATTTGCTCTGTCTTGAAGTAAAACTTGGTCACCTGACCTCTCTTTGAAGACCTGTGATCATTTTTCTCTCTCCTTCACCTCTAACCCACTTCTCAGGCAAAATATTCAGTAAATAGAAGAAAATCAAATAATTTAAATAGCACAGAGGTCTTTACGGGTTCAAATATGCAAGAAAATAAAAACATAAATGATAAAAACACAATTAAGAACATTTAATATAATTTTAGAAAATGCAGATAATTGGAAATTATTGCAAGTATGTCTTCTATTGATGGGAATGGATGTCCTGTACCCCTCGATACTTGTTAAACTACTGTACTCGTTGACAATAATGTATATACTTATGTATCTATGTACTTATAGCTCATGTTGCAGAATCTTCTGTCTATATCTAATTACTTCACTTATCTGAAGAACTTAATGACAACAAGGAATGTCCTGGACTCTTTTATCTCTGCTAGATAGTAATAGTATATATTGTTCATGCTGTAGCACTTGCTGTCTGTACTAGACTTCCTTATAAGCACTTAATGATAACATGGAATGTGTTATTCTCTTCTAGCCTCTCACTTGTCATCTGCACTGTTGTAGCACTTGCACTGTATTCTACTAAGAGGAATGTGTTGATCTTACGCTTGATTGTTCCTGTACCTGGAAGTCACTTTGGACAAAGGCATTATGAATAATATTTGATCCATGCTGTGCTATACCTGTAGCTTTTTTGTGCTGTGTAGTTGACTGTCATGCAAGTTCCGGTCGTGCAAGCCATGGATAGGATTAGAGGTCCAGAGACCCTGAATGGGCTGGAAAAGGTTGAGGGGACAGACGGCAAATCCTTTCAGCCAGGGAAATGAGGTGGAGGTAAAGGGGATGAAAGTAGGGAGGAGAGGCAGCGAAATTGGATTTGTTCCCTTAAATAAAATGTACTAAATTATGAAAGTTATACATATGAATGTGCTGTCAATATGTCCCATTATCTAAAAGGACAATTCTATGATGTCTGCATAAAAAATGCATATTTTAAGCATTGCATTTGTAAATGGGTCGTCTGTGATCGAAATGGTCAACGGTACCCTCTGGATGACCTGTGTAACCCTGACTCATCCAGGTTTTACCAGTGGACTGGACGTTGGTCAGCTGTTGTATATAAAGTGAGTAAGTCAGAGAGAAAGCAAGAATGAGAGAGAGAGAACACTGGAATGTAAGATCTGACATTATGATCGCTAAGTGAGTTCCTCCATTCAGTTTTCAGACTTCACAAAATTCAGCAGCTGGTAAGTGCTCCTTATTTTCTGTTAAATGCTTCATAAATGTCTTCAATTGATAGATGTTTGACAGTTGGCACAGGCATGGTGCTTAAATAGTAATGGCTGTAGGCAAATCAAATTATTAGTTTTTGTTGTATACTGAATCTGCAGTATTTGTTTTAAGGACATTTTCTTTGGGATTTCCTGTTGATTGTTTTACAGCATCCAATTAAAAAGGTTGGGGCATTTCTTTGGCATGAATGCTTTTGGGGATGTAGCCTCCCTCACTAATGCAGGAACCTCACTTCACACCTCAGACACAGCAGCTGCTAAGGAGATATTTTCGAAGATACAGAATTTTATTACCTTCATCTAGAGCTGAAAGTGAATCACCAAGATCATAAATCCAATTGCCTTCAGGATGTTTGCCTATAAATGGTTCATGAAGTCATAAATCTTTTTTTAAAAGTACATTTTCCTCCTTTGAGTTAACGTTCGCATTCCTTCTCTTTCTCTATGCTGCAGCTTTTTTATTCACTCTCTGTGACCCAACGTCTGAGTCAACAGCGAAACCCATCCTTTTGTATTCGTTTGCTTTCTCTGAATGGCATGCATCCAGACATTACACGAGGGAACTGCCTGTTCATTTGCAGTTATTAAACAGCTCAGTTGTAAAATTGTCAGATTATGTGTACGCCAGGAATGTTTGGCTTGAAGTGGTCTATCATTGAGAGAGAGGGTGGTCTCTAAAATGTCTTGTCTGATCCTTGTCTGTGTTTGGCAGAATTCACCAGCTTTAGTATGGAGCATGCAATGATTGTGAGCTACTCAAGCTTTGTCATGCCATGTTCACCATAAACTGTGCCCACCCCGCCAACAGTGTGTTCAGGGTTTGTTTTTACTGAATTTTTACTTAAGAAAACACTTAAACCCTCGTTTTTCAAATGCAAAGCAGCAATGTTGCAATGTGACTTGGTGTGGTTTAATTACAATAAGAATCTGACAGCTGCGCATCAGTGTAGATTAAGTCCCAGTGTTACAGTGTTGACACGGATTTGTTTTTGATGATTATCCCACATTTTTTGTATATTTGATCTTTTATCTTCTTCATGCATGTCTAATCTCCCTTGACTGCTGGATTTATGTCTGCTGTAATCATTGTCCTTATATGCACACACACACACACACACACGCACGCACGCACGCACGCACGCACGCACGCACGCACGCACATGCACACGCGCACGCACGCACGCACATGCACACGCGCACGCACACACGCATGCACACGCACACACACAGGGAAAATGGTAGCCTAGTGGTCGTGGTAGTGACAAATACTCACTTTCAAACAAAAAAAGAAAATAGTGGGTGGACCACTTGTCCAGTACAGGGTCTCCTTGACTTATGCTGTACTCGACTTCTGAAAATTTGTGGTCACGTCACTGGCCTTTTTATTATCTACTATAATATACGGTAGTAGACTGCAGGCCTACTAAATGCTTTACGGTAATATGCAAGTGCCAGTGTGTGCACTGTGTGAGCCTGCTGCTTGCAGAGACAGGTAGAAAGAGGGGGTTGCGCTGTTTTTTGCTGTTATTGCTGTTATGTTTGTGTTTTATTCACCGTTAGTGTTGAATAAGAGTTCATGTGGATTTGTGGGTGAGATGGGGGGTTAATAGCGCACTGTGTTAAGGCACCGTCAGTGTGGTTTTGCCACAAGTCTCCTCTCCAATGTGTTTACTGCTGTGGTGAATGTTGAAGCATTAAAAGGAGCATCTCTATCTGCAGCAACATTTCCCTTAATGTAATATGAGAGTGTTCATGCATGTTGCTGCTGTTAATAAAGCACAGTGCTGTTCAATAAAGATTCTGCAGCATCATTACATGAAGGAGTTCCAACTTACCTCAAAATTCGAGTTAGATCACACTGAATTGAACCCTAAAGTAACTCGAGGGTGTCCTGTATTTCTTTTGATGCTTTTCTCAGGAAACACAGGACAATTGCAGCCAGAACACATAAGTGATTGTTCCCTGGATTGTTACATTTGTGGGCAGTAGAGGCCTAGTGGTTAGGATCTTGCTCTTTTGATCAGAGGGCAGGTTCAATCCCAACCCAGACACCACTGAGGAACCCATGAGCAAGGTACCGTCCTGCTGCACTGCCCTCTGTGTGCTGTTGATAGCTGCCTGCTGCTCTGTGTGTGGATGAGTTAAATGCAGAGGTCACATTTCATCGTGGTGCACTTTGCGTAATGCGATGTGTTCACAATGACAAATAGACACCTTAACTTAAGTTTACACACTATACTAATGGCGATAGACTATTCTGGCATAATATTGTTTTCTAAGCCCAGTCTTTTCTAGCTCATGTTTAAGGCTTTAAAGCCACAATTTGCTTCCATAGTTTTGACCTGCAGTGTAAGTTTCTTCACTCAGGTATGGATGTTCATGTGAGAGTATATCAGTGATTATAAGCTGACAATTTTGAAGCTAAACTCCTGGCTCTGACATAGTATCTCCACTGGCACCTGGAAGGGCACTGTATTCTTACAGGCCTGCCTCCACATGGGTGAAACCCTTGAGCTGATATGAAGCTCAGAGAAGGTAGAAGAAGAGTGACAGATGGGCCAGAGGAGGGTGCGGACAGAGGCAGGGCAGCAGAGGGAGTGCGCAGTGAGAGTTTTCAGCAAGGTCACCCCCTCAGGTGCTGAGTTTGGGCAGCAGGCCTGGTCTCTGGAGCAATGGGATGTGATTAGGGCTGTATCTAGTATCTCATTTGAAAAAACAAAACAAAACACAACAAAACCATCCCTGAGAGATCAGCTACTGGAGACTTCAGCAATTGTGTGTGAGTGTGTGTGTGTGTGTGTTTATATGTGTGTATGCTGGAGAACCTGTTGTAGCAGGTCCCTCTCCCATGGCTCGATGGCTCCTATAGGTTGGCTCAGCGCCAGAGGGAGATATCTGTTAACACTCTTTCAGCTGAAACTTCATCAGCACAGCGAGAAAGCGAGAGACGAAGTCTTAGAGAGAGAGACAGAGAGAGAGAGAGAGAGCTAGGAGCTTTATGAGGGGGCGTTTATGTTTGTGGGTGTGTATGTGCATGACATGCTTATTATGGGATGACTTTTGTGAAAGTCTGAATGAAAGAAGCTTTGAGGAGGGCACTTGGAAGGACATAAGGTAAGTCATACCAGTGATGATGAATGATTTGAGAAGTGTTGGCACTAGAGAACATGCATTGTATTGACGATTCATTAGCAGGTTAATATATAATGTATTCATGGCCTGCTTTATAACAAATTATGGTACGTTTTAGGTGAAAAAGGTCCTCTGATTTGTTATACAGTATCTTGGCACTGTCATCCCATTGATTAACAACATACTGCAGCTGCACTGTACGTGGACCCACCTACAGGCCGATGCATTGGCCCTTAAGACTTGACTCCATGCACAAGTGTAATGCTGTAGCTGTGCAGAACTTTACTGATTTCTGATATCGAAAGCAGGTTTTCTATGATCAATCATGTATTTTTCAATATGTATTGACAGTGCTCTGGTACTATGAAATATATGATTAAAATTACAGTGATTTGTTTGTTCTTTACATAAATTATGTGCTCCCTTGCCGCAACTGTCACATGCATTTCTCTTGTTTGAGGTGTTATCCAAAATCTCAAATGTACATTAATCATGTTACCGCTTTAATCAGTGACCCATGTGCTAACCTGCCATATACTTTAACATATTGAATTCTTTCAAGGCCCATGTTCAAAATTTGAGTATCCTTTATCACAGGCATGTGTACAAGTGCATGCATGCAAGTGAAAGAAGGAGACAGTTGCATTCCAGAACTTTGTCAAACCCTTGACCCAGGATGATTTGCATATAGCACTATTATTGAGCCTCCATAGCACCCAGGAAACACAGGCTTCTGCAAATGGCAAAAAAGTGTTTATATTTAGATTAATTTGGCCAACCTTAAAATAGTTTGTGTGAGAAATTTTATGGAGGCTCATACCCAAATATGGGTTCAGTATAAATGGGTACAAGCAGCCATTGTTCAACAGAAAATGAACATTTCAATTTTTCCTGTAACACTGAAATAGATGCTCTAATATTACAGTCTGGCTGCAGAGAAAACATGATGGGTTCTCTGACTTCGCAAAGACTGCTCTTGTTGAGCTTGCTTGTAAAGTTTTGGTCATTTTGCATCCTGCTCACCTCACATTTCTCTAAAGGGAGAGACTGGGAGCAACTACATGGAGCTTCTTGAAAATGGACAGGGCTAGTGTAAATACAATTCCACATTTAAGCTCTGTTCATTTTAATCATTAATTGAGCAGTGCTAGATGCAAAGAAAATACATTTAAGTGGCTCCTGTAGTAATGGCCTTCATACACCCCTTCAAAACTTATTTTGTCAAGGCACTGAATATAGGCGTGTGTATAGTCTGAATGCATAAATTGTCGTTGGACAGTTCTAAAGAGCAGTTTAAATTGGGTCTGTATAGGGGACAAATTGACCTATTTTGAACCCATCAACCCAATTTCATAAGAATGTAATAATGATGTGAGTCAGTAAATAAACATGAAACATTTGGAACACTGAAATCCTTTATAATAGAGTTTGAGAAGCTGTTCAATTAGAGACTTAGAGATAAAGAGCCATACTTAACTTCTCAAGTGAGTAAGGAGGGACTTATTATTAATTCTCATAACATGTACATTAATTATCAATAAAGTCATAGTCAAGTTACTGATTAATTATTATTAACATTATCAACTGTGCAGCATGCAAACATTCTTTATAGACTTTATAGCAACCATGTGTGTTCATCTGGATAAGAGCAGGTCTAATGGGTACATTCACTTATTCGCTCATGTGTAATTACACAAACATTGCAATCAATCAATCAATCAATCAATCAATCAATCAATCAATCAATCAATCAATCAATCAATCAATCAATCAATCAAT
>JBBIGC010000001.1:13351105-13367725 GCA_037576955.1 Lepidarchus adonis
CAATCAATCAATCAATCAATCAATCAATCAATCAATCAATCAATCAATCAATCAATCAATCAATCAATCAATCAGAAATCTAATTATATAACTTTTTCTTAACTTGAAGTAATCATGGTTTACATCCTGAATTTTTAACAAACTTATTTTAAATACACTGCATTGCATTATATACTGTTCTCCTTGCTTTGACATACCTGATAATAGCTCATCACCAGCCCATTACCAAGCCCATTACCTCCTTGAGCTTAACTTCTTGGGTTAGTGTAGGAAAGCACTAACCTGATTCCCATTCTTTATTCTTAGTGATAATACATACTGTTCTCCTGCTTTACCTTGCTTTACACTGGCATTGAGCTTGGTAAGGACATTTCTGGACTAATGTAGCTAATATGTAGAGTCTGTTTAATGATCACATTTCTATTTATGTTTCCCTCCCCCTACCTTTTTACTCAGAAATGTATAGATGTTTATGCGCTCAAAGCAAACTAACAAATTACACATGTCCTCATATCACCTCGTCATGTTGTGGGCAACTGAGATGAAAGGGCCTTCATTTTGTGGGTGTAGCCAAAAAATAGTGAGAATGTTTGGAAAGTTAATGATTCCTCTTGACAGGGAGTGGAGAACCTGCTGAAACACATCAACAAACATGAAACAGGGCCTTTTTGTCCTCATGCATCATAAATCTTTTGTTATTTGCATAATATTTAAAGATGTATAACATGTTTTGATGTTGAAATTAGATGTAAGTATGATGTAATGGTTGGCATATGCTTGGCACTTGAAAATTGCAAAAGGTCAGATTAGAAACTGTATCGTATGTATTGGTGTATTATATAGGATGCTATAGCAGAATCACATGCTGCTGTCTAGCTCATCACTATAATGCATTGTGACTGAGTGTGATTAGGGATTAGAAGGTGATCTGAGTTCAGCAAAGCCCACCCTCCATCAAATGTTGCAGAAAATGATTTTTCACACATCATATTCACATGACAGAAATGGTGGGATGTAGTTAGTGACAGACAGACCACAAAAGACATAAGATCTGCTGGAAAGAGCAGAGTGGCACTTGTAGTTTTGAGATTTTTTTCCCACTGCAGCTGAGAGAAAACATTTGAAGAGCAAAGTGCTGAGAGGGCAATGAAAAAGAAACCCTCCCACCAATGACATGATGAATGAAAGGCTAAAGGGAGACACATGGTTCATTTGAAATGTCACTCAAACATGGGCAGGGAAGCAGAGCTTACTGGCTGTAGTTGCATTGACATGCAAGAAACAAGCAAGAGGTTAGTGAGATAAATATGAGTATGAATATTGCAGAGGAAACTGAGTATTGTGCGAAACCTTAAACCATCTGAATTATTAGAATGATTTTATAATGTGGAAAAATGACAAAAAGTGCAGACTCAAAGTGTTGTCCATGGTAACTCATTTAAATAATGAATTATTTATTATTTTAATCAAATATTTTATATTCCTATTTTATTATTCACCCTCAACATGGACGACTGGGGTTTAATTATTCACCTGGTCAGACATACCATGATATTACTATTGGATCGGAGCACCTACCAAATGGCATGCATGCAAATTTAAAACAAAAGTAACTACAGAGAGAAAGTTTATGAAAAAACTTTGAGAATTTGACATATAGAGAGCAAGTGAAACAAGTGAAGACAATTAATTGGCACATTTGAACAGAGCCTCATTCACCTCAATGAGAAAAATTGCTAACTTCTAATTGCTAATTGATAACTTCTGAATTTTGGTTAGAAAATTCATACATACATAATAGCAATGTTATTTTCAAAATCTCACAGTGTATTAAATCCATTCTGATTACAACAATGTGTTAATGAATTAATTCTCCAATGTTAAAGGTACTAATGAGGGACACAGGCAGTTTAATAAAGAGAACAGAGAACTGAAAGGAGGAACCAGGCATTATAGTTAACATAACCAACCAAATCATATAATCAAATCTTAAAATAAATATATCAATAACAAAATAGTAATATAAATACAGTAATATCTTTCTCAAACTTTCTGGTGCTAACAAAAGTAGACCAACACAGAGCAGCAGAAAAAGGCAAAAGCCAATCACATTGATTAAGAGGCCCTACCTTCCGAACACGCATTGTGTCTCTATTGTGTGAATAAGAGGCATCATGTCTCTACCAATCACATCAGTGATGTGTGACACATTATGTTAGAAATTCATGGAGCTTCTGTTTGATAAAAATTATTGGTGAGGACAGTTCAGCAAACGCTAGCTATTGGGTGGGAATACTATGCATTTTTTGCATTATTGGGTCTTCTACTTTCACCCAAGTTCCCTGCATTTATTTGAGCAGCGCCACCCAGAGGAAACACCGTCGAGTCATATTAGTGGGAAACGTTTATTAATTAAAATATCGATTTTGGCTTATCGATTATCCTATTATGTGAACAATGATGACAATATATTGCCGAAGTAAAAGATGCATGGTAATGTTTCTAATATGAGCTCATTTTATTGGTCTATTTCTAATTTAAGGAAAATGTAATGGTAAACTGGTCAAATTATGCAGACATTACAATAGGATGAAAGGTATTGACAGAAAAGTGACAAAATCCTCCTATTAATCAATGCATAAGATTTTACATGTAATGAAAATAATCCCTGTTACATTGTCTTTTCATTCAAGTAGTACTTGAGTGGTCACTGTTTTCTTTGCTCAGGCTCTTTCTCTTTGCACTCCGGACTTCTTTCAAGCAGATCACACAGATAAGCATAAAGGCATCTCAACTTCCTCTCTGATACTCGGTTACACTGCCTTTGTGTTTCGCATGAAGTCCAACTCATCCATCTCTTTTTCACTTTACTTCCACACTGCCAATATTCTGGCTCTTGTGTGACAAGTGCTTCATGGTTTGTTGGTGATTTTAATGAGTTTTTGTCTCGGGCAGTCCAGTCTGTTTACTGTAAGCTGCTTTTCCAGTAACTCACCTGCAGACACGTGTTACTTGTGGTGTCATCGGGTATCTGTAATAAGACATATATTTCCCCTCTTGCAAGTTGATAAGAGACCATTTCACTGCCATAGAAAGTGCTTACGTGTACACTTGGAAAAGAATTTCAATCACTGTCAACAAGTTCCACAGTGATGAGCTTGTGAAAGTGCCCTGGAGTAGTCACATGGGCAGAACAGCTGACAAAGCAGCCTAGACAAGCCCACATCTGGGAAAGAACAGTTGCAGTTAAACGTATGGGGAGCATTCAGTCGGCTGTCTCATTTGGATTAGACTACCTTTAGTGATATTTGTTAATAGATTTTGAATGATCCTATCTGGTCTAAAGAGCCATTTGCACTGTTCATTTGGAATATTTTATTCAAATAAGACATACACTGTGTACATATGATAACACAATTTGCACAATGTATTGCATAGTATATTCTGTATTTATTAATTTAGGTAATTAAATAATAGCTATTAAATATTATAGTCCAATTGACTTTTAATTATCAATTCTCTTCACAACATCTTTATAAATACTTAATACTTACTTACCGGTACTTGGATAAATGTATTCAAATTGTATTACATTCACTATTTTATATAATATTCTCAATGTTATAAACACATCTTCTATAATACTGTTCATAATTCTGGGATGCAAATGTTACCTTACAGCACAGTCTGCATATTATTTGAAAGAAATAGAATTTTTGAGAGAATTTGCAGCACAGTCTTTTTCTACATCATCATGGAGGAAATATCAACACGTAAAAAGTGTTAAAACATCTTAATATTATGTAACAAAAACACTCCTGTGAAATGAACTGTAGAGAAAAAAATTAAAACAACTCAAAATAATATTGCACCCCCATTGTTCTAATATTCAGAGACAGGTTGCCAAATAAAGTACTGGCTGCTTTATCAATATACTTTGCAGGAACATCTAACTACTGTAAAATCAAAGACATTTTTCTCAAGTTCTTTGACAAGAAGCTTGTCTGCATGTCCCAGAATGCACTGTTCTTTACAGCAATCTGTAGTTAAGGTATACAGTAGACTATGGCTGTGTTTCTGCTGTAAATATACAACAGGCTATTCATTTATGTAGTTATTTATTTTCGGTATCTCACAAAAGTGAGTACAACCCTCACATATTTGTAAATATTTTATTATACCTTTTTATGGGACAACACTGAAGATATGACACTTTAATACAATGTAAAGTAGTCAGTGTACATCGTGTATAACAGTGTAAATTTGCTGTCTCCTTAAAATAACTCAACACACAGTCATTAATGTCTAAACCGCTGGCAACACAAGTAAATACAAATTGTGTCCAAAGTGTCATCATTTTTTGTGGCCACCGTTATTTTCCAGCACTGACTTCTTGGAGCTGCTGTATGTTAGAGATCTTGTGCTCCTCCACCTACTGTTTGAGGATGCCCCACAGGTGCTCAATAGGGTTTAGATCTGGAGACATACTTGGCCAGTCCAGCACCTTTATCCTCAGTTTCTTTATCAAGACAGTGGTCGTCTTGGAAGTGTTATCATCTTGAAATGCTGTCCTGCCCGCCCAGTTTCTGAACAGAGAGGATCATGCTCTGCTTCAGTATGTTACAGTACATGTTGCCATTCATGGTTTCCTCAATGAGCTGTAGCTCCCCAGTGCCAGCAGCACTCATGCAACTGCAAACCATGACACTCCCACCACCATGCTTGACTGTAGGCAAGACACACTTGTCTTCGTACTCATCACCTGGTTGTCACCACACACTCCATGTGAACTAAATAAGTTTATTTTGGTTTCATCAGACCACAGGATCCATGTCCTTAATCTGCTTGTCTTCAGCAAACTGTTTGTGGGCTTTCTTGTGCATTGTCTTTACAACAAGACATGCAGACCAATTTGATGCAGTGTGTGGTGTATGGTCTGAGTACTGACAGACTGGTCAGGTTAGGTCACATTCATTTTTCATATGAATGTGGCCTTAAACAACATATGATTAAAAAAATTATTTTCTACATCTAAATGTAGATGAAACAAAACATTTTATTTGGTCATGCATTTATTTTAAAGAATCCAATAACATATCTATGTGTGGCCAAAGTGAACCCTTAAGATTATCCTATAAATTGAAGGTGTAATCAGAATCTGTTTTTTTAACTAGTGGAATGAGGATCAGGTGTGTGTGGGAGACCCACAGTGGGGGTTGGAGGATACCCACCAACATTTAAGAGGTGACGCTGTTCTGTATTGAGGAATGGGATAAAATTCCCCTGAGTGAATGTGCGATACTGTTCCACAGTTACAGCAAACACTTAGTCAAAGGTATTGCTGCACAAGGAGGTCTCACCACATACTGAAAACACAGGTTTATTTACTTTTTTCACACACAGGTTTTAAAATATATATATATATATATACATATCATTACCAAATATATGAACTTGATATTTTATACTATAATTGTTTAATACTTTGTAATAATTTGTCATTTATTTATTTATACTGTATATTTAAGACAGGTGTATGTAAATGAACTCTATCTTAAATGACTGCCTTGTATTATGCAGGAGCAGCACTGGGGACCAATGTCTACTGAGCCTTTTCCACCTGCAGTCAGCAGCAGGTCAAACAGCTTTCAGGGTGCCCTGCTGGTGACCTCCTGCCCACAAATGCCACTGTCCCAGGTGCGGCCTTTTCTTAAGTCAAGACATATGTGTCTGGGTTTAACGTATATCGTAAGCCCTCAGGTTACGTGAACTTTATTTTTTTGTTCCTGCCGCCACTCAGATAAGTTACTGCTGCCAGGCAGCTGCACACATGCATGTACATACTTTATGCTTCTGCAGCTTTACGAGGACATGAACCTTAGCAAACGACATCATCCAAGGACAAAATGCCCTGGAGCTAACGTGCCTGTGTTTTATCTCATCATTTATCAAAGTTTCTTTCATTTATATTAATTAATGGCAGCCCTGAAGGGATGATATATCATGGTAAATACTTTAATGTAATATTTATTAGATCAAGGGGCCTTATACATATTTGCATTTTTTAAATATAAAAAATTACCTCCGGTTTATACCGTGGTGCAGTCTGAAGGAATATTATGACTGTTACAGTAAACTGATGGGCAGCAGGTGATGCTTTTCATTTTTAGTGATTTAAAGCAATTTATATTGTCTGGCAAGGTTGAAATGTGCAAGATCCAGAAACCTGCTTCATCCTACATTAACAAGAGGACATAATTAATTCATACCTTTCAGTTACATCATCCAGTTCTTGATATTCTGGAAATTATAGTAAGCTTTATTGATTATTGTTATGTATACAGAAGAAAAAAAGCCACTCAATTTTTATATCAGCATACTCTTTAAACAACTATGCATAGAACAAATTTATTTGCTATGTAATATTATTTCATGAAATGCTGGATATTAATGTTGGTATTTTCATTTGACTTTCCTATGTCTAGTGTCCAAAACCGAGTATTGGAGAAGCCACTGCCAAGAGCTCTCAAATAGACAGCGTCACCTACATGCAAAAGAGCAGTGCTGCAGAACGATTTCGCAGACACAGTGTGGATGGGAGCTCTGTAGGTCAGGACTCTGACCCAGGCAAAAACAAGGGCTTCAGCCCATATGGAAGGCAGTACAGTGATGGAGTAACTACTGGAGCTGGAGTGGCTTACTGCTGCCTCAGAGAATGCCAAATGCATGATTCACTCCCACCAGCCATCACTGGCTCTGCTGCAGAAGAAAAGCACAATGTCTGGACTCCCCTCAGCACCACTGTACAGCCTTCCATGTTTATGGTAGGTAATATCTCTTTCATAGAAAAACCTGGTATCACCTGAATCTTGAATGTTTATTGTATAAAATAATATATAAAATATGAAATATCTATGTTATTAATGATATAATGAATAGAATTTATAATAAATGAAATGTAATAAAAAAAAAATCAAGCATTTAAGATTATATCTATATTGCACATAAAACATATATAATTATACATTGTATTACATTATATTACATTAAATATTTAATATGCATATATTTTATTAATGATGTATTAATTGGTAATATATAAATAAATAATTAAATGAACAAATTAATGTTTTTCTTATTATAATTATATTGTGTAGAACATTTTTTTACAAAATTATTTTATTTTAAAAAGTGTCTTTTAACATGTAATAGGCAAGGTCAGGGACATACTGTAGACATATGGTTGTCTTAAGTATCCAATCACTGGCCACTGTAGCAGAAACACATACCCTGCACTTTAACTTGCTGACCACTTTATTGGAAACACCTACTCACTTCTCCTGATCACCTGCCACTATATCAGAAACAGCTGTTTTGTGCTTCCACTCACTAGTCATTTTATTAAAAGCACCACCTTGCACTGGCCAATTTATATAATATCTATATTCATATGTTATCTTTTTATTATCCATAGGTGAGTAACCCATCTGTTGTCATATACATTTGTCAGCCCACTTTTTCCCCATTTATTACTGGACAGCCTCTAGGCCAATCACAGGAACCATCTGGACATAACAGAGACAGTGACATGACAGTGGCATTACTGATCTGAATGGCACATACTAGGATGTGGGAAGTTTTTACTAAAGTGGTGATTGAATGGATACACAGAGGAGTGATGAAACAGATTCTTGTGAGGATTGCCAGTTGCCTTATGTGGCTAGGGGCTAGGATTTACAGCACTGGAATTTGAGAAAGACAGTTGTAGCTATAGACAGTCTTCCACTATAGTGCAATATCAACATAAAGGAGCTTTGCTATAGTTTGCTGGCATGCATATGTTCTGTATTTGGGACAGGGGGCAGAGCAGAGTCCTGCTGATATGCAAACTAGGCCCGAAGACCCTCCTAGTTATTCATCATCTACTCATGGTGCATACAACACCTTCCAGCAAACGGTAAACTCAGTTCAAATGTGTGTGCCTCTGTGTATATTTTGTGCAATAAGGGAGACTGATAATGTTAAGATAATGTTGGTGTTCTCTTCCGTAGTTTGTGTTTGACCTCCTTGGCTCACAGTTTTCATAGCACATTCTATTCACCATGTAAAGTTAATATTGGTCTCCCAACCCAACTCTTAACATGTGTCAACAGGGTAAAAATGCCTCAAATGATAACACACAGGTATATTTTGGAACTGTTTCATACATGCAGTCAAAACATTGGCAGCTTATTCTCTTACTTTTTCATAGTGTCAAACTACAAAGACCAGTACAAGACAGCCCAACAAGTGTAGTATCCTTGGAAAGAAAAAGTTGTGGTTTTGTAGAGAAGCGTTATGGGATTTGGTCCAGCGACATATGCAGGAAAACATCACATGAGTTTGCTTTGTTTAACGTGTATAATGTAATCACTCCATCTGGATGAAAAAAAACTTGATCCAACCCTCAAAACATGTCTCCAGTTTTCAGGTGAATACTCATCTGGTGAACTAGTGAGTAGCTCACACTTCTCTTACCCAAGCCTCTCTTCACAAGCCAGTCCAGAAGGTCCAGTCCAGCCAATCTACCCCAAGCCCATCTACTCCTACAGGTAAGAGCCTACGCTTAAGCTTCACCCACTGCTAAAGTAACACACCTGCCCTGAACGAAGAATACCCTGAGGCATGCAGGTGTGTGATGAGCTGTCAATGTCTTCATTTTAAGAAATCAGAGCTTAAATTTGTGCAGATCTTTCCATGACCTGCCCCAGTTTATGTGTGGTACAGCCTGTGATGACTCCAAGCTGTAAAACGAAGTTTTAGTTGATAACAGGAAATAAATTCAATCATTTATATTGGTTATGACTTTTATAGCTATGAGTTGGGACGACATTGGATAAAAATAGACCCATTAAAGTCAGTACCTCAGTGGTTGTGAGATAAATGTAAGTATTTCAATGATTGAAATGAAAACTAAAATCACAAACTTGGATTAGAAATGAAATGCAGTTATGAGATAATTGAACTTTCCAGCCCAAAAGCCTAAGACTTTTCCAGTGTTTTCACATCTCCTCTTCGAAATGTAATAGATCAGTGTGATCCATATAATATGAATACAAAACCAAGAGATGTAAATCAAAACAGACTGAGAGGGAGAAGGCACCAATCAGTAAATAAATAAAATGTTATTGTATTATTTCAAACCACAAGATTATCAGAGAAAATAATAAGAAAATAAGAAAATAATAAGAAAATAATCATCACTTCTAGTAATTAATTACTTCTAGATATACATGATATTTGGTGATTAAAATAATAACAACAATGTCATCATCATCATCATCATCATCATCATCATCATCATCATCATCATCATCATCATCATCATCATAATCATTAACATCATTAACAGCAATAATAATAGTAAAAATAAAAATGATAACAACAACAACAACAACAATATAATAATAATAATAATAATAATAATAATAATAATAATAATAATAATAATGGAAGTATGTGCAAAGCAGGCAAATGAAGTTTAACATAAATGTAATAATACAATATAATATGATAATAGGACATAAACAATATATACAACGACAAACAAAATAAACAGCTATATAAACACGGGAACTTCAGATACACTAGTAACACAACAGGACAAACAGATCGAATAGCAAGACTGAGGCAGGTACAACAGAGATCCAACTAAGAGTGAAGCACAAACAGTTAATGGTTGCTACGGCAGCGCATATACTATTGGAACGATACAGAGAAGATTAGCAAGGATGATAAACAAAATTGTGAAGTTCCATATTTTTTTTGGGCAGTGGTGGCCTAGTGGTTAGGACTTTGCCCCTGAAATCTGAAGGTTGCAGGTTCAAGTCCCAGCCCGGGCACCACTGAGGAACCCTTGAGCAAGGTACCGTCCCCACTTCACTGCTCCCCGGGCGCTGTTGATAGCTGCCTGCTGCTCCACATGTGCATGTGTGATGGGTTAAATGCAGAGGACGAATTTGTTGTGGTGCACTGTGTGCAGTGGTGTGTTCACAATGACCGGAAATCACTTTCCGAGTGCCACTGTGCACACAAAGCTATCAACCAGTTATGAACATGAATAACATTCCTCGTGTTTACTTTTATAACCCATAAATCTAATTTCTGCATGTTCTATGAAGACAAAAGCAACATTATAAATCAGTCATTATCGGTGTGATTGTTTTTCCTTTGCTTGTATTTCTGCAGTATTCTCATTTTTATGGCTTTGAGGAACAGCAGGACTGGCAGTCTGCCAGTGAGTGAAATCTACAGCTTTATGACCGAGCATTTTCCCTACTTCAAGGTACTCTATTATTCCTCATGTTGCTGTAGTCATGTCGTGATTCTCTACTGTACTACTTCCCACCAATTAAGTAAAATATTTTTGCAGATATTCAAGAAATCTTTTTTTTATATCTTTAATGCAGAGGTACATGGTTCTTGTACTCATGGTTATGTTCATTTTGCTGGCTAAGCCCCAGCCATGATCAATGACATGAAATCGCTAGCACAAATAGCCCTCTGTGCTGGATTTCCTGCAGGCTATTCCAGTTATAGCTTGATTTCTGTGCCTTCATCTGCCTACTTGGTCCTGTTCCCAGGTAGGCTTAACCAGCGAAGGGATTTACAACGTGGCACTGTGTTGGTTTACTTCCAAACAAATACGGGTGCAGATCTAGATGAGTTACATAGACCTTAGAGTACAGGACTGATGAGACTGTAAGGCTGGTAAAGCTGATGTTGACACATTCCATGTTATACTAACTCTGAAGAATAACGTCAGGACATGTAGACAATGAATGGCTTTGTTTGTGATCAGCTCGGTTTAGGCTAAAAGTTCAGTACAAATGTGTTCTCTCATGTGTACAAGCTACATTTGTGTATTTGTACACATAAGAACATGAACCCTGTGGCCTTTATATCAAATTTACACTAAATGAGGTTTGTGAATAATGGTATTTTTACATTTTACATTTTTTTTTTGAACTGGGTAACTGGGTAATGATAGTTAGAGCCATTCATTATGTTACTGATAACATGCCTGGCATTCACTAAAAGCCAAATTCCATGTATATTACGCTTGCACAAGTTGAGAACTTTTCAGGAACATTTTCTGTTTGAACATGAAAACCTTGAACCCTGATTTGCCCTGAAACTACTGCAAATTCTGTAACTGTAAAGCAGAGGGTGAAACTCCCATATTCCTTGTCTGTCAAACTTCAGTGCATCGTCTTTGAGCAGCAGTATTCTTTCCAACCTGTCACAGGTCTGGGAATGTTCATCTACTCCAATGTCACAACCTTTTAAGAACAATGGGGTTGTGCTTAAGATTGTAAGTGAGTGTGAAGGGGAGGAATTTCTGTTACATATATTGACATCTAGTGCACGTAATTCCACTGGAATTTTTTTTTTGGTCAATATTTTTCTCAGTTTCATGTTTTCTATTTGATTTCACCAGACAGCCCCTGATGGCTGGAAGAACTCTGTCCGCCACAACCTTTCACTGAACAAGTGCTTTGAGAAGGTGGAGAATAAGAATGGCAACTCCTCTCGCAAGGGCTGCCTGTGGGCCCTCAACCCTGCCAAGGTGGAGAAGATGCAAGAAGAGCTGCATAAGTGGAGGAGAAAAGATCCAGTGACTGTGCGCAGGAGCATGGCCAGACCAGGTGAGCAGATAACAGAACTCCTGAATAACATAAAGTGAGTAAAGTCTGGAATCTGGATTTTTTAATTATTACTAATGTGCAATATTTCATTTTAAATATTTGAAACAGGTATTTTTTAAATATGTTATGTTCTACATATATACAGTGGGTACTGAAAGTATTCAAACCCCATACATTTTTCACTCTTTGTAATATTGCAGCCATTTGCTAAAATAATTCAAGTTTCAATTCAATTTTTATTCCCTCATTAATGTACACATAGCACCTCATATTAACAGAAAAACACAGAACTTTTGACATTTTTGCAGATTTATTAAAAAAGAAAAACTGAAATATCACATGGTCCTAAATTTTCAGACCCTTTGCTGTGACACTCAAATATTTAACTCAGGTGCTTCTGATCATACTTGAGATGGTTCTACGCCTTCATTTGAGTCCAGCTGTGTTTGATTATACTGATTGGACTTGATTAGGAAAGCCACACACCTGTCTATATAAGACCTTACAGCTTACAGTGTTTGTCAGAGCAAATGAGAATCATGAGGTCAAAGGAACTGCCTGAAGAGCTCAGAGACTTGTGAGAGAGAATTGTGGCAAGGCACAGATCTGGCCAAAGTTACAAAAGAAATTCTGCTGAACTTTAAATTGCCCATAGGAGTGAGTGTGTGTGTGTGAATGTTTGCACGTCTTTGTGTTGGGCAGTGATGAGTTGGCTTAACAGAAACCTGGTTCCTTGCAACCTGAAATTGATTTATTAAATTGATTGCTTAATAGTGACAATCATATATGACAATCATTTTTGTCATGTTATCTAACTTCCAAGTGCTGAAGAGTTGTATAACGTTCTTTGTATATTCCATGTATTTTAGGCTTCAGCAGTTCTATGAAGACAGGGGGCATGTAAGAAACAGCCCTGGATGCAGGAACAAAAAAAATAAATAAATGAAATATATTATGAGCTTGTGTTAATAAGTAAATATTGTAAATAGATATTGTTCAGTGGACACTTAACACATGTATACATTAGTTATTAATCTTATCATATTATCTATGATTATTATGTATTGTCTCGTTAAATGTTCATGTAAAGTAACTAAACAACATGGCTAAGGAAATATAAACCCTTGATGAGTCCTTAGGATTTAAGGAGAGTCCAGAGAGTCATCCTTTGTTTCTCTCTTTCACAGAAGTGCTGGATCATCTTCTTGGGGAAAGACCAGAGAAGATGAAGTCTCACTCTGTCCACCTCAACAACCACACATACCCTCACTTCTCAAGAGTCAGCACAACGTCTTCCTACACTTCTGGGACCCCCTTAAGGCGATCCCACTACAGTCACTACAGCTTACCTTCACAAACTGTCTCACCGCAGCACCCCTACTTACCTACCCCCAGCTCCCACCCCTTCTCTTTTTACTCCCCCATCACTCAACAGCCCAGCACACAGCTTCCACCAAGAACAGGAAGTCTGGACTCTCCTTTACCTGCACACACCCCACCCAGCTACAGTGCTGCTCTGCAGGCCAATCACAGCACTGTAGGGTGCATGCAGGAACTTCTGATGGAGGGAGAGCTGAGCAATGACATCGACACACTCAACCCCAGTCTAACAGACCTGCAGCTCCAGGGTAAGAATGCAGTGAATGTGTAGAACAATGTTTACACTAGTCATATTGGTTTAGGACATATAGAGTCAGTCAATCCTATGTAGACTATGTTATGTAAGTTGCGTTTATGATCAGAAGGACACCTGTAAATTACATAAGTGGAACCAATTTATCTGGAGATTACAGGAGAATGTAATCCATGATATTGAGTTTGGGAAAACTATGGACATTTATTAGGCAACACCCTCAAAGGTACAGCTAAATCAAACTTAGCATCAATTCCAAACTGTTTCCCTTAAAACATGAAGGTGATGGCATGTTAAAGCTAATCTTCTGACATCTGAGTCTTCTTAATTGCTCTGACAAAATGATGAAGGTCTTTGAAATTGTGAGTCCACCAGAGGGACACTTGTAACCTTGGGAAAGTGAATAGTTTGTACTTATGAATAAATACTTTTTGTTAAAATGTATAAGTCAGAAGATACTATGTGTGTGCATTTGAAGTGGACATAGAGCGGGTAAAATAAGCATCGAACATGTCACCATTTTTCACCAGTAAATATATTTCTAAAGGTGCTATTGACATCAAATTCTCACCAGATGTTGGTAACAGCCCATTCAAGCCACACATGCAAACAAATCAAGCCATTATGTATAATAAAATGTAATGACACAGGGAAAAGTATTGAGCACATGAAGAAAGGAACATGGAACGTCAAGTAATTAGAAAGCAATTCTGCCACTTAGTGCAAATTAATATAATTTGGTTCAGTCCCAACTGATGGCAATAAAAAGGCGTCTCATTACTACACTGTAACACAAGAAACATCTCATGATGGTAAAACCAAAGAGCTCTCTCAAGACCTTTACAACCTTATTGTTGCAAAAGAGAACAATTTCTAAACTACTGAAGGTTACAGCGAGCACTGGACATAATCCAGAAAATCATTTCACCGTAAACTGGCCATGACCAAGATTTCACATAGAGTAGTGAAAAGAATTATCAGAAGAGTTGTCCAAGAGCCAAGGATCACTTGTGGAGATCTTCAGAAAGGCCTGGAATTAGCAGCTAAAATATTTTCAAAGAAAACAATAAGTAATGCACTTAACCTCCATGACCTGTGTATGAATGGACATCTGTGGTTTGATCTGCTGAGAATTTCATGTCAATGAATGTCACATTTAGAAATTAATTAACTTTGGTTCAATACTTATTTTACCGGCTGTATTTGTGCAGTTCACTTTTATGTGACACATAAATACTGAATTGAATTATAAAGTGAAAGTCTCTATTTGTCATTCTGAACACACCCCATCACACAAAGATCACCAAAATGAAATTTGACATCTGCATTTAACTCCCCACACATGAAGCAGTGGGAAGATATCAATGGGGCACACAGAGCAGTGTAGTGGGATGGTACGTTGCTCAAGGGTACCTCAGTGGTGCCTGGGCTGGTACTTAAACCTGTGACCCTGTGTTTGCAAGGGCAAGGTACTAATCATCACTGCCTGGTTAAAGGATACATTAATTTTATCTTTGCCAGGTATTTTCCAATAATACTGTTTTGCATAATATTCTATACATATATGTATATATATTCGTATTAAAGAAAATGTAAATGAATGTAAATTTTTAGTGAGTTTTGAATGAATGGAAGATATAAGGTCTAGAAAATCAAGAACACAATGCAATTCTGCAAGTTCTACCATTTGTAGACCACAAGGAAAACTTCTGTGGTTTTAAATGAATGAATGAATAACACTGCACTGTTTTTTTTAAAAACCCTTGTTCCTGAAAAGTTTTTGTGAATGTAGTTTGGGGCTCTGTAATTGCCCAGAAAATTTTCAATGTCTTTGAAGGCTTTCCAGGCAATTTTTTCCAACTAACAGATCTTCAAACAGCTTGTCACTCATAACATGTCTGATCTGGGGGCCAACAAAAATGCCCTTTGATCTTGGCATCAGTTATTCTTGGGAACATCTGTATTAAATAATGAAAACCTTCACCGTCCTTGTTCATTGCTTTCACAAAATTATTCAGGAGTCCCAGTTTTATGTAAGGACGAAGAAGCAAAAATATCTTGCTGAGTCGACAAGTAATTCATGTGTCACATTTTTCTGTCCTGGAACTTTTATAGAGTGGTCAGGGTTAGGGTTAGGGTTAGGGTTAGGGTTAGTTCTGTTGAGAATAATGCAACTATTTGGCACGGCTGTCCCATTCGCAGATGAAACAACATTACTTTGTATAGCAGAGCAACGATTTTAAGATCTACACAGATATACCAGTTGTATCTGGTATACTGGACATAGTACTTTAGTAATAGTTCCATTCTCATATGTTTCTTTCATGTGCTGCATAGCCAACAGGTATTGAAGGTTAAACATTGCCATTGAGTAGCAGAACAGCTTTCAGGCTTAACATTGACGAATCAATGAAGAGTCGTCAATCTTCTGGGTTGTGATCACAACCCAAGGCTGAGAACAATCCTTCAATGTCACAACAGAAACAGAGACTGTTGACTTGTGCAAAAAATTTTTATATCCTGATGTCGGCCTTTTATTGTGGGCAGTCTAAGGCACATTTGTACAATATTCATGCTGTTAATCAGCACCTTGATATTCCACACCTGTGAGGTGGGATGGATTATCTCGGCAAAGGAGAAGTGCTAACTAAGACAGATTTAGATTTGTGAACAATATTTGAGAGTAATGAGTATTTTGTGCATGTAGAAAAGGTTTCAATCACTCAACCAAACAAACAGTTGTGCTCAAAAGTTTACAGACAGAATTGATGAATTCTTGGCCATTTGTCAAAGAATGTGAATAATAACACAAAAACTTTTATTTCACTTGTTGGCTAATGTGTCACTCAACTGTGTTTACTCTTTTTAAATCATAATGACAACAGAAACTAACAGACCCTGATAAAAAGTTTACATACCCTGGTGATTGGGCCTGATAACACACAACTTGACACAAACAGGACTCCTAACAGACCCTTCTAACAGCATCTTTCATCCAGTGTTGCACTGACATTTTTTTGGAGTCATGGGAAAAGCAAAATATGTAATTGTCAAAGGATCTGTGGGAAAAGGTAGTTGAACTCTATAAAATCACAACTGCCAGGAAAATTGTTTGGGGTGCAATAAACCCCAGAAAAAACTTCTGGTGAAATACAGGACTCTCTAAAAAAATGTGGTGTGGCTGTTTCAAGATGCACAATAAGGAGGGACTTGAAGAAAGATTGGCTGCATGGTTGAGTTGCCAGAAGAAGTTACTAGTTACTACACAAATGTCACAAAAAAAATTTGTGCCAGAAGGTT
>JBBIGC010000001.1:13367825-13379997 GCA_037576955.1 Lepidarchus adonis
TGTTTGGCATATTGTAACCACTTACAATATGCCAAACAGCACAGAGACAAGCCTCAAACCTTCTGGCACAAAGTCATTTAAAGTGATGAGATTAAAATGTAACTTTTTGGCCACAACCATAAACACTACATTTGGAAAGGAGTCAACAAGGCCTATGATGAATGGTACACCATGCCTACTGTGAAACACGGTGGTGGATCATTGATGTTTTGGGGATGTGTGAGTTACAAAGGCACAGAAAATTGTCAGAATTGATGGCAAGATAAATGCAGTAGGTTTTTAAAAATACTGGAAGAAAATATGCACTCATCAGCTTGGAAGCTGCATCATGCTAACATGACAATAATCCAAAACACAAGGACAAGTCGACCTGTCATTGGCTACAACAAAATAAAGTGAAGGTTCTGGAGTGACCATTTCAGTCTCTTGACCTTAATATCATTGAGCCACTCTGGGGAGATCCTCAAACATGCAGTTAATGCAAGAGCCCAACATTTACAGGAACTGGATGCTTTCCTCAGCATGAATGAGCAGCTTTACAGTGTGAGATGATAAAGAGCCTCATCCACAACTACCACAATGGACTTCAAGCTGTCATTGATGTTAAAGGGGACAATACACAGTATTAAGAACTGGGGTATGTAAACTTTTGATCAGGGTCATTTGGGTAGTTTGTGTTGTGATTATGATTGAAGAGAGATTGATTAATTGCTTCAGCCAAACACCAACCATGAGTGAGAGAAAGGTTTTTGTGTCATCATCCATATTCTCTGAAAAACGATTAAGAAATCTTAAATTCTGTCAGGGTATGTAAACTTATGAGCACAACTGTAGGTGTTGTGGCCTTATTTTTTTGCTTTGGTGCTGTGCAGTTTTCATTTGATTGTGGCTGTAGCCCAAAGGTAAGTATTGACTCCTGGTTGTTCACTCTCTGCAGGACATCTCTGGGAGGAGCTGAGGGATGATAGCTTGGCTCCAGACTCATTGACAGTCCTGGACGTGTCCACCTCCCCTGGCCAGATCAGCCCCGGCCGGGCTATGGATTGTTTGGGAAGCTGTGGCTCAGGCAGTGGGGAAATGAGCACAACTGGGTCAGAAACAAAGCTGCAGGCCACTGGATTCTACAAATCCAGCTTCAGCGGTGCAGACAGCATGACCGGTCTCCATTCCACTTCAGCAAACACTCCGATTCCACTGCTATGAAGAAGTTTTCATCAAGTCCTTTATACCCTCAACTTTCAAACCAGGACATCCAATTAGCATCTACATTCCTAGTAAAAGCCTGTGAACCTCTGAACTGAATATGGTGCTTGATTTTCAACCTTGAATATTTTTTTCATCTTAAATATTTTTATAATCTTAAACAGTTTGAACATTTAGAATGGTACATCTACATGAGACAATGCAATGTCTGTATCATTTCAGATTGACTTTAAATATCATTGTAAGAGAGCATGTTTACTCACACTAATAGCCAATTGCCAACACTGACAGTGAACTACCATTTTACTCCACAAGGGAGCAGTAAAGGGCTTCTCGAATATGAAATGCTGCCAAGTCATCCCTAGAGGCACATGCACAAACATAGCTTATGTCAACAACAGTGTTGTAATCTGTGGGTTTCCATCCTATATTGTGGTTGAAGGTGCCCTTGGGGCATCACAGGAGGAAATAGCTCAGTGTTTTTAAAGGAAATTACATGTGTGCAGTGATTACAAAAAGCAAATCTATATTACTTGGCTGCAACATATAGCAATGGTGCACCATGGAAATGTGTAATTAAATGTAAATTAAATGTTGTTGGTGCTCACACTGTTCCTCATTCATTTACCATAGTATTCAGGAGCATATAATAAAGGAAAAACATTTATTTCAAGAACATAGCCTGAAACTGATGATTGATAAACACATAACAGAACCATCACTATTATGTATAAAGTACATGTGCAGCATTCAGTATGTCTATAACATGGTACATACAGCTATTAAAATATACGTCAAACAAAGCTTTTTATATTAATATAAATAATCACAAGTTTTTTAATCAAACAACCAAAACCATGAAGTAAAAAAAAGTGTCTAAGGGCAGAGGGTTACACTCTGTACCCTCTGTAGGTATGTTGCTTCTGATTCTTGTAATCTGTACACAGAGAGATTTCAAAAACATTCTCTTTTAGAAGAAGTGGGGACAAATAAAGAATTTCAAGAGGTTTCCTTCCAGGAAAATTAAATGCAGCTGTATGTAAAGATTTGGGTTTCCCTGGTCAAATTACTTGCCTTGTTGAATTTCTAAAGGGGAAAGTACATGCACATGGTCTACAGAGAACAAACTATTTAAATTTAGTGTTGTTTATTTGCTGAATTTGACATATTACATTTAATATGGTCTGTGCAAAAGTTATGTTAAATTCAGCAAATAAACAGAAATTGTGCAATGATTTTGCAGAGAAATGCCAATTTAAAATGTATTACCTGTAGAAAAAGTACACTTCTCTTCAACAAAATATGCATGCAAAAAAACAAATCTGGGAAAAAAAAATTCTGAAAAACAAACATAGAAACACCCTCTGTTGTAGGCAATAAATAATAATAATTAAAAAAACAAAAAAAAAAACATTTGGGGACTATTTGTGTACACATTATGTGTCCTCAGTAGAGGCCAATTTCTTTCTCTTTCTCTGGCTCTGGCACACACCATGCACACAAACCCTGAGCTTTGGGTGTTTTTTTCCCCACCAAAAAAGCATCCCAGATTGGATTAGGGGCCTATTCTCAGTCTGCTTTAATGCTTCGATCCCCAGTATGTGAAGTATCTGTCCATATTTCTGAGCACGCTCGAGGAGGAGAAATCCTATGGTCCACCAGTGTAGGAGTAATCTGCCTTATTGTGCATCACCAACTTGTTGTCCACAAAGTAGAAGCTGTCAGACTGAGTCTCGTATGGGTGCAGGATCATCTCATGTACTGTGAAGTAATGAAAAAGACATGAGCTTGATGCATTATAGATCCTTTTTGACATGTACAACCTTAGCTTTAACACGTCAGCCAAATGATACGTTTTCACTGTTAATCTCTTTCTGGTTAAAAAGTTTAATTCCACCAACATCTGTAAATGTGCTTGTTGTAATGTCCATTTGAAATACCATGCAATATCTATAGTAATGTTCATTGTTACCGTGAATTAATGTGCCTACAAACTGACCAATTCCTCTGTTACTCTGTGCTGCAATTGCTAAACATAGTTTAAAAATGAAAACTCTGTCTCTTGAAATATGGACGCTGGTGTCTATACCAGTAGAGGGCTTGATTGAAGAAGCTACTCCTTCTTTTCATTTTACTGTTCCATGAGGACATCCTTTGTGACTGGTGTGGTTGTCAATGATGAGAATGCTCTCAAACTAACTAATGAATAACTCAGAAGAAAAAAACTGAATAAACCTTATGTGCATAAGTGCTATATTTAACCCACGCTATCGAGAGTTAATGCAGGTGAAAGTGCACTTACCGAGTTCTTCAGAAAGTGGAGGGAACTCATAGATATGCTCGCAGGTATTCTTGCTGCTGGGGATGCAGAAGCCAAATTCAAAGTCAAAGCTCTTCAGCAGCTGCCCCCGGAAGTAGTGCCTCTCTATCATACGGAAGTTGTTGATTGGAATGTCTCCTACTGTGAACTCCACTCTGCAAACACAAGAAACACAGCACTATGGGCATGCTAACGGTCTAAAGTCTGCCATTTGAAGCAGCTTACCCAAATAGTAGAGCATGAGCTTTCACAGGCTGCATTTTAATACAAGACCCTAAGCGGATAGGATATTAGGACTGAGCAATATCATCAGTACATCAGACCAACTGCATGTTTCATTACCAAGAGAGCATGATTAGGCCTGTTTAACTGGATTTAATGTGTAAAACGTTGATACATTCATTGATACAACTGATTCGTTTTTTACCCTTCCTTTATCAAACCTCAGAAAACAAATCTGTAGTCATGCTTCATGTATTGTGAACATTTCATTCCAATATGTTTAACAAATTGCCCTCCTGTTACATATAAATTGCTTTAAAAACTCACAAACTGTCAGATTTACTCATTATATACCTGCAATATACCTGTATATTAGAACTACTCTATATCAAATCTTGGTAATCTCAGAAAACATGTAATCAAGTATTGTAAAAATTTCATTGTGATATTTGACAAATTGCCCACCCATTACAAATAAATTGCTTTTAAGAAACACACACACTGTCAGATTTATGCCCTTTATATTAGCTGCAAATATACGTTTATATTACTACTAAACTATACAAACAATTAACGGCTTTTTTAGCTTTTAGCAATTCTTTACAGAAATAAACAATATCTCCAGTTGGACAATTCTCTCTTGATGTATGCATGTACTGAGGATATAATCAGATTGGATCTACTACAGAACACACAAGGCGAAAAATGAAGGCCTACAGTGTTCTATTGTAATCTACATAGCTGTCTACTTACGTGGCGCCGACTTGGCGTAGCCGCAGGAAGGCAGGAGTGAACTGGTAGCGCACAAAGCGGCCAGCATTGGGGTCAATATCCTTTCTGTCCCCTGCACTCTCTGCATGGCACAAATGGGAAGACATTTCAGCCCAAAGTACTTGTAAAGGACACTGTATTTAAATGGAAATCGGTTTGGTGGAAAGAAAGAGGAGCAAGCATTTCACAGAAACAAATATCTACACACTGGTACAAGGAGCTTAACACAGGAAGCCTGGGAGGTGGAGGTCAGAGACTCACCTGCAGAAGGAGGCTTGGTGATCTCAAAAAGAACAGTCCCAGTCTCCATATCTCGGATCTTAAACCTAGTGAAGTCAATCTTGTGCACATTGTCCTCTGGACTGCACAGGTAGTCTGTAGAAGTGAAACCAAAGAGAAGAGGAAAGAAATTAATAAAACATTCTAATGGCCTCCATTTGCTGAAAAATAGGAACATTCCTGGACAGGGCTAGACATTCAGGATGAGGTGGTAAAGATGTACTGTGGCAATAATAATACTTACAATACTAAACAATAATAATTACATAAAACAATACATTTCATTTTTAATAAAAATATTATGACAAGAATTCTCTTAAAAGTCTTCCAGTGTGCATATATAATACATACTATCAACAGCTGGTAATTTCATGTTGTTGTTGTTGTTGTTTTTTTTTTACTGTTAGAAGCTCAGAACAATATTTTTAACCTTTTAAAATAGGTATTGTGTATTAGTGTTAACACCTTAAGTATATTTTAACAATAGCTCAACAATTTAGGATAGGAAATATTCTTGTTTTCTAACCCTGTCAATCTATTCATTAATTTCATCCATGTTACTTGGTCATGTACAGGTAGGGTGGGTGACAACAAAAATATTGCCACATTTCAAGCTATTTTCTTGATCCAAGCAGCATTTCCTCTACCAAGTCCTACTAAATACTACTGACCAGGCCTAAATATGCACCTTTTAATAAAACATGCAGCTGCTTACTGTGCTGTAACCAATGATAATATCACATATATGCTCTGAAAAAATGTTACACAATGTAAACGCAGAAATTCAGTCATGTGCCTTTAAGAGTAGAAGAGCTAAGAGCATGTGACCTAAGAGACAAAAAGGTCTATTCCTGAACTCCACTAATCTGTGGAGGTGACAGTGATGATGAGCACACACCTCTGTTTGGTTCACTCTAAAAATATACTTCAGAAGATTAACATGTCACGTAAAAATACTGTGCTATATAATCTAATTTTATTAACTCAATAAAAAAAAATTAAATTTATCTTGAACAAATTACAAGACAACAGCAGAAACATTTACAATATTACACCACAGTGAAATAAAAATAAATAAATAAATATAAACACATTTTTTAAAATCTGAAAAGTCTCAATTTAAAAGATGTCAGCACTGGTTCACTATCAGTTGTAAAAATAAATACTGTAAAAGGTGTGTGGGGGTGGGTAACTCGCGCCAGGCTGGAATATCCTCGTACCAGAATCCCTGGGCAGGCGTGTGTAGCCTGCAGCACTCCCGGCCTCCCCTTTAGGCTGGATTACACCTAAGAGGCTTATATTGTTTCGCCGTCACATGGTCAGACTAAGGGGATTTGAAATGGTCCACTCTGCATGCATAAAGGACTAGTTCAACTCTCGTCTACATTTTGGGATGTTTTCGATGCTGCAAGACTTCGCGGCACTGAGTGACAATCCTCTGGCATAGTAACAGATCTGGTCTTAGACCAGCAGCCGCATTTCCACCTTGCCTTTCCAAGAGAGAGCAGATGGACCAAGCAGGCTTTAGCCAATCACTTGAGATATTTATAGTCATTCTGCCTTCTGGTGAGCTATGCCGAGAAAACGAAGGCACAAGACACACATCTGCTTAAGCGCAGCTTTGAAAAGGCCTTTTTATTGTACTTAATTAGCATAAATTGGTTACTTGTGCACTTTTTGAAACCCCTTATTTGGGTTTGCAACAGCAGTCATGATAAGGTTCCACAACTGAGAATATCCTTTTTAAAACAATTAGTTTTAATATTATTATTTGCAATGCTTAGTATATATGGATCCAAATCCGAGGTTACACTCAACCGCTCTCCACCAATGACTGACACTTCAGCACAAAGCTCCACCAGGTCAAAGCTGGGTATCAACACACAAACTAGCTGTATATTAGAGCTGCACGATATGAACAAAATATCATTATTGTGATTATACAGCGACATACTGCGATTTCAATGTCTTTCAATATATTAAAGAGTTAAAATCACAATTCTCTTATTAAAAGTGTTGATGTGTGTATTGTTAAAGCTCCATACGCCTGTGCATACAGCTCTTACATGGAAACTTAAAAAACAGCCCATTTTCAAATGAGTTTTTGTTATGTCACAAAACCAACCCCTTTACACAATATCTATTAAAATCCTACAACAAGTTAGCCCTGCCCCTTCTTGAACTTCTGTGATTGGTTAGAGGCTTATCTTTATTTTGTGGCTTTTTTTAATTGAGTTTTTAAAGACATGAAGATTAACAAGATGTTGTTTAATATTAATAAAATATCAAACAAAAGAAAAGAACAAAAAACAAAAAAAAGGAAAAGCATATTTTGAACAGCAAATGATCAAGCATGTTGGTCACGTAATGTTAGATGAAACCAAATACAAATTATATTCACAAAAACACAACAAGCAGACAGCATTCCACACCCAACAAGACTACAAAATATAAAAATAAAACTTAGTTACTCAGGGATGGCTGCAAACCCTAATTTTTGAAAAAAAACAAACAAACCTGAGCTAGTGGCTGCACTGTCTCTCGGACTATACAGTGAAATAAGTGTGTTTCTGAAATTAATGCAAGATTGGTAGGAATTTAACACCACTTTTCCATATAGTCATTGTCATGTCAAAACTTTCTAAAAGAAGAACTGATTTTACTCTTACAATACTCTTGAGTTTCTTGTTTTGTCATAAAATGTTAAAACTCAAGGGCAGCTGGCATTATCATATGGAATACAAAAAAAGAAATAAAATAGAAAGCCGAAACATTTTAGTTGACTGCGACAAGCATGTGTTACAATATCCAAAAGCATGGAGAGTCATCATAACCCTGTATGTTATCCTGTTTATACACAAACAAGCCACTATATTAAGTACACGTACCGAGCGTCTATGCTCATCACCCAGTTTATCAGCCCCACTTAACATGTAGGTGCACATTATAGCTTACAATTAAAGACTATAGTTTATGGTGGAGCAGTGGTGGCCTAGTGGTCACGGGTTCAAGTCTCAGCCCGGGCACCAGTGAGGTAACCCTTGAGCAAAGTACCGTCCCCACTTCACTGTCACATGACACTGCTGGATAGAGATCTGTGGTTGGTGTAATATAATTAGTCCAGCCTTGACACAGGTCACACACACATGCGCGCGCACACACACACAACCATGTCAGTGACACACAACAGTGACATTTATCCCTAAGGTAAATCTAACAGAAGGATTATCAGAGCATTTCATCAGCAATTGATTATTCAGGGGCCTAAACTATCAACGACCCATCAGCAGCACCAACATATTCCCAATTCCAGCTTGGGCTGCACAATATACGGCCTGTACTTCGTTATCGCAATATCAATCTGTACAATAAGAATTTTGTAGAAGGCTGCAAACAGCAAATGAGCCACTAACCAATCACAAAGCCTCTTTAAACCTTCTTGTGGGGCTAATATGCTGTATGATCAAAAAAGGGACATATGGAAATGTTTTGGTTTTGTGACAAATTGGGTGGCTTTTAAAGCTTAGTTTCCATAAATGGAATGTGGAATGTGAATGTATATTGTGATGCTTTAATAATACTAACATAATTCAAGCCTTTTTAATAAGAGAAATGTAATATGAACTCATTAACATACTGAAAACTATCACAATCCAAGCATGTAGCAGTATAATCACAATAATGACATTTTGTTCATATTGCACAGCCTTAGTTCCAGTTATAATTTCCATAATATACCCAATTGGGGACAGAGTCTAATGGCAGGAGAAAGTCTGAGTGGCACCATTATACAGTAGTGTAATCTTACAGAATCTTACAGTGTTGGAAATCAAAGCTAAATGGGACATTTCAACAGTCTGATCTTTACAACGCAGGCGCTGCTGCAGATTGTGCTTTTGTAAAGGACTGTTCTGTACAATCTGTGCTCATGCCCTGATGACTGCGTGCCATCACTGCATGAGTCAATGCATAATTTCCTCTTCCAAGACTCAACAATTTAGCACAGCGGCTGGCGGCTGTGGTTTACTCTCGCATTCAGTGCGATCTGCTCTTAAAACACACCCAGACATCATCAATATCCATGACAACTGTTATAGGCATGACATCGTTACTATGGCAACGGTGGCTTTTTGTCTGGTCCCCATAGCAGCTGCCTTACATGATAAGAAGGTACGATTTATTTCCTCTGAATGCGATTTGTGTAGTAAATAACCAGCCTGATCACATTTCATCCGCGGAGATGGATCAAAAACTACTGGCAGCTTTTGATCCTCCTCAGATCATTGTGTAGATGCTTGAAGCCCTCATCAGAAATCCCCACAAAAGTACACAAATAATGACTGTTCAGAAATAATGCTGCTGGACCGAAACCATGAACATATACTTTATTTACAAAAGAGTGCAAACAAGCTCTTCGTCTGTTTATGTGTAGGTTTCCTCTGGGTTCTCCGGTTTCCTCCCAATGTCCAAAGGTTTGTGGTTTAGGATGACTGACTAAATTACCCATAGGGGAGAATATTGGTCCCTGCGTTGGCTTGTGAATGGTTGGACTCCTCCTGCCCTGGTCTGTAGTCAGCTGGGATCAGTTCCAGCTTCCCCATGACCTGGATAAATTGGTTTTAGGGAACACCTTTAATTTTACCTAATTAATTTATGTTGAACATAAGATTTGCTACATGACACTGAATTTAAAATGCTACACAACCAAAGGTTGTCCAAGTTATTGAAGCTGACTGAAAATATACAGTTTGGAAATGACAATAATTTAGCCAACAAAATAATAATCTGATATTTTATCTTTACAATAACAAAATTACTGTTGTTAATTGACATTTCACTTAAATTCACTATTTGTCATTGTGAACATTTAACCATACAAACTGCACCACAACGAAATATGACCACTGCATTAAACCCATCCACATGTGGAGCAGCGGGCAGCTATCAGCGGCGCCTGGGGAGCAGTATATCGGTGTGCTACCACCTTCAGATCTCAAAGGCAACATCCTCACCACTAGGCCATTGCCAGTGCAGAAGTGCATCTAGTAAATGTAAAACTCATTCTCTGACTACTTCGACAACTCCTTACCACATACGAGGAAATACACAAAATATGACATTTACCCCCCAACAATATATGATCCATTTTTTCTGCTGAAGTCAACTGTCTGTAGTGTTTATTTTGTACAACACAGCTGACCTCCACACAGCAGACTGGAGATTAATTTCCCTTCCTGGTCAAGCACACCACACTACCCCAGCAAGAGTCCCTACATTCTGGTGCATCTGTAATTAAAACTGTGACAATAAAATTAGTAATGATGAGTGTATGTGAAATATGTAAGTAAGACCGTAATATGCAAGTTTGTAATCTTTAATCCAAATTCATTCTACATGTTCAGATTTCGACAGAAACTTGGCTGTAATTTCTCATTAGTTAATGGGATTTTTAATGCTTGTCTAAACCCCCACAGCTGCTAAGAGGAGCATGGACTGGTCAGGTAAAACTAGGGGTGGGCCGAATTATCGATATGGTGATATATCTTTGTCTTTGCTCACACAATACAATAATTAATAAGCCGATGGCATTATTGATATTTAAATGAATAAACATTCGCCACCAATTTGACTCACTGGTGTCGCTACTTCTTCTGGGTGGGTTGCTCGGCTGAGTGCAGGAGACTTGGGTGAAAGCTGAGGAAGATTCCATTGTGTGCAGGAGACTTGGGTGAAAGCTGAAGGTGAACTCTGCAACAGTTGAGACACCCCAGCCACATTTAAACCTAAAATCTGAGTTAGGCTTTTAAAACATTGACGGAACTGAGTCTGAATTATTTTGTAATTGCTGTATCTCTGTGCGTCTCTTTCCTGACACTACCAGCAAACTGTCAATGTGAGTAAATGAAGTTGCTGGAGAGCATCTTCAAAAACAGGGAAAGACTCAGCAATCCTAGCATGCAGAATCATGCTTCCCCGCCACAACCTATCGTTTTCTGAACTGTCCTTAACAATAATTTAGATCAGAGAAGAAGAATATCGCTACATAATTTGTCCGATATAAACACGGTTAAAACTAGCGCTGTAGTGGAAGACGTGTTTCATGGGGAGCAATGCACTGTGTAGTGTTTGATGCAATATTAGGCCACATATATCGCATCGTATCGTATCATGAGATACCCTGCGATTCCCACCCCGAGCTCTTTCGTGGCAAAGTAAATTTAGTCCAATGCATAGATAATTTTATTTAAAAGTGACATTTGTCATTGTAAACACACCACATTACACAGGTGCACCGCAACAAAATTTGACCCCTGCATTTAAATCCACACATGGAGCAGCGAGCAGCCATCAACAGCACCCAGGGAGCAGTGTAGTGACCTGAACTTGAAAACCTCACACACTCTTTAAAAACATTCTAGACACAAATACATAAAGAAAACGTTTGCAAGCATATGGTAAGGTGAATTTTATGTAGAATTTGCTGAAATTTCACATTTATAGTGAGTACTGTAATGTACTGTATAATAGTGTAGCACATGCTTATATTTTCTGTATGTATTTATTATTTTAACCTATACTAACCTTATACTGTATTTATATTTTCGGTAGATTATTCTAGCCTAGCCTATGATTTTTTTCTTATATTATACACACGTGGATAGTGTGATATACTGGAGAAATCTGGGGGGAAAAAAGAAAAGAAATGCTCGAATTAAAAATCTGTAAAATAGCAGCGGATTACTTTATTGTATTTTTAAGCTTTAAGACTGCTTCCCTTTAACATAATTGCCCAAAACAGAGATTTTTGAATATTCTTTTAAAAGGACATCACATTTCTCAGTGTGACGTGGCATCACCCATGTATCCACCACTAGTAGTTCCAGTATAGTGCGTTGAGCAGACAAAACGTGGTTGCAGAGCTTGATGGTGGTTATTATAGTGTGGCAGCCAAGTGTGACTGTTGATCTGGCTCACCCTCAGAAGCTGACAGCAGCCACACTTCATTTCCTCTAATGCAGTCACCTAGCAACATGCCTTCTGATACCAACCCAGGATAAGTGCCTGCTTTTCCTGCCACCTCTACCTTCCAGGTAAACAAAGGAGACCATGAGCCAAGCAGGGAGGGCACAGCTTGGATTTACTATTACGCATCCACTGACCTCTATATAGACACAGCAGTAGATTTATTGTGAGGTGAAGTAACAGGTAAAAGGACTGCTTATGCATAATATGCCCTTTTCTCCTTTATCTACATCCTGTAGATGTTTTCTGACACCAGCAGTGGAACTAGATCTGACAATGATTGATTGATTGATAGATAGATAGATAGATAGATAGATAGATAGATAGATAGATAGATAGATAGATAGATAGATA
>JBBIGC010000001.1:13387223-13398007 GCA_037576955.1 Lepidarchus adonis
CTCTCTCTCTCTCTCTCTCTCTCTCTCTCTCTCTCTTTCTCTCTCTCTCTCTCTCTCTCTCTCTCTCTCTCTCTCTCGTAGCACTGATTGCAATGTGCTGACCTCAGTAGGCTAGTCTCAGCCCACTCTACTGGGCTCAGTAACATGCGTTACAAGTTGTGTGTTCTGATGGATGTGAATATGCTAAAAACTGTTCACTATAGGTTGTTCGTTTGCTTTATTTTGAGGTCCTGAGATGCTGAGAAAAAAAAGAAAAAACAAGTTAGAGCAGTGTTTTATTTGGTAAGAACTAGTCTCAGTCATAGTCCGTGATAATATTACCAATACTTCTGGTTGTCTGTCATTCCTATTTGTCAAAAAATAAATAAAATTACAGATGACACTTACCAAAAGTTTGTTAAAATCTCCAAACAAATCTTCTTTTAATTAAAAAGACACATTCCTCAGCTTGTCAGACTCCTCCTCATGTTCCACCAAGCCCCAGCCAGCAGCCTGCTTTGCATAAAATCAAAGGAGTGGGCAGGACATGGATGCTGCACACGTAAAGGCCTATGTGTGTGTGTGCATGCATGTCAGCATGTGTGTGGGTATGTAAGGGCATGAGGTCAGTTGAGGCACTAGTCGTCCGTGAACACAGAGAGCAGTGAACACCAGTTCATGGACCATGCAGGCTTTTATAATTAGTAATCATTTTTTATAATCAGTTTTCATTTTTACATAAGTCATTAGATTCTACATGAACTGTATATGTGTAGGCTTAGTGAAGATAATAATCTTTTTAAAATCTTTTATGTAAAGATGACTAAATGTGTCAGAACTGACTGCTACAAGCTTGTTAGCATCAGCCCCTCTGCGTGTCGTTCATCTGACAAACCTGTCATGTGTAAAAGAATGTATAGAAACATTTGGCCTGGCATGCAGCCTGGTGCCAGCGAGCAGTGGGCACTGTGCCCTCCTGGCAATTGGTATTGTGGTAAAGCCAGTGGCTCAGGAACAAACAATGAAGCCTCGAGCAAAATGCTGACTGCATCCCAGCCTGTGGCCTAATTCCTATTCACTCAAGCCACATATAAATAGAGCCTTCAGTAAGAGGTCAGGAGACCGTTGTGTGGAGCCCCCTGAACGCACACAGCTATTTGTTGAGTAGGTCAGGTAAGCCCTACATCTCAGTCCTTTCAGCTGCCTGGGGTCATTTTCCATTTAGCGCATTTTGCTGAACTGCAAAAATTTGCACAACAAAGAACACAATTAAAGAAAACAGATGGCCTGAAACAAACAAAACAGAGCATGCAGGCATATTTAAAAGGCTTTCATAGCAATTTCATGCACCATAATCACGCAAATTCTTATTAGCTAAAAATGTACAGTCACATTTCATAAGTCTCTTATCTTTTGTCTGCTAAAACAATTTTACATCGTTATTTTCACTAATTTTTGAATCTGCCATAAAAGTGGGCATGTTTTCTGTTGATTTTCATGTAAATCATATTTAATGTGAACTTACTGGACCTTCATTGTTTTATTTGTGCAGGCATATGTGCAGATAGAACACTGCTGTATGCTTAGTACTGTTGTAAATGTTGTAAATCTGAGTAAGAGAAGCAACAACACGAAGAGATAAAGAGTGTTCAGGCAAAGCTACTAAGACACTTGGTGACACAGAAAATGCATGCTTTCTGCTTTTTCTCATTTTAGATTGGAACTGAATGCATTTAGTAGTAGTCTTCAAATGTATCTAACTCATGTGTGTACATGTGCGTGTGCTTGCATGTTCTCCAGGTCAAGCAATATTGAGAAATTTGCAAGAATGGCTCTGACTAATCCCATGCCAATGGGACCATGGAAGGTGAGTTGGTCAATTAAATATAATGCAGTGAGAACTGAATGTAATGATCAAACCACATTTCTTAAAACCCTTTTGTTGCATCCATGAGTAGATCACAGTATATGACCAGGAGAACTTCCAGGGCAAACGTGTGGAGTTCACCTCATCCTGCCAAAACATCATGGAGTGTGGAATGGACAACGTCCGCTCCCTGAAGGTGGAATGTGGCGCGTAAGTCACCTCAGGGCTGCACAATATTTTTATTGTTTTAATATTGGCTATTGAAAGTACATTATAAAAGACTCAATACAAATTATCTCTCTCGCCATTAAGTGTATGCTCTTTAAACTTAGAAAGATTCAGCAGACTTGCTCCTCTCATTTACAAAAATATATATTATTTAAAGAACAGCCAGCAGCCAGCAGTGTTTTATCTGTGGAATTTACCCAAATGTCACTTTTAGATATGATTTTGTGTGTATTTGGGCAGCTGGGTGGGTTATGAGCACTCTAGCTACTGTGGGCAGCAGTTCATCCTGGAGAGAGGAGACTATCCTCGCTGGGAGTCATGGAGTGGCAGCAATGCTTACCACATTGAAAGGCTGATGTCCTTCCGCCCAATCTGCTGTGCTGTGAGTCTGCCTTTCTATTACACACCATGATAAACAGCTTAATTACATTTGGTCTGCTCGAATTAATACCCAAGAAAAAGACTATACATGGCCGATTTGGCATAGTCATTGGGACAGTTTTTCAGATTTTGATTCAGATTCTAAAGCCTGAGCCTCCAATGGTGACTCACTGAATCACTGGCAGACAACATGGACTAAGATTTAATGCATGTCTGGAGAATCAACCAAAAGCATTTTAAACAACAGTGTGCTGATATGAGTTTGTGCTGACATATGCAGAACCATAAGGAGTCCAAGATTGTTGTGTACGAGCGGGAGAATTTCATTGGGCGGCAGTGGGAAATGAGCGATGACTACCCCTCTCTTCAGGCCATGGGCTGGCCCAACAATGAGATTGGATCCATGCAGGTTCAAAGTGGGGCGTGAGTACCCTAGAACTTGATACATTTGGTAGTTTGATTTTTACATACATCCTCAAGCACATAAACACTTTAAATACAGTCAAAATATACTATTAATATTAATTCTATACTAATTATAGTTGCAAAACACTTTTACCCAACTTTGGCCAAACATTACCCCATCATATTTTTTATTTTTAAAGATTTTCCATCCAGTAAACACTATGAATTACTCAATAAGTAAAATAAAACTTCAGTCCTTGACCATATGCTTATTCTGCCATTAAAGAGAAAATCTAATTTACAGTAAATGTACATTTATTTACCCTTAATGTAGCTGATCAGCCATGTTTTGGTAACATTGATTTTTATTGAATTCAAAAGGGTTCTGTGAAAGTTAGTAAAATTGAACACACACAAAAAGGTCTTGGCTGGAATTTTTAAACAACTTATCATTTATAGTACCATGAAACATGTATGTATTATGAAAAAATTATGAAAACCATGAGTTATGAGTTATGAAAGGAGAGTCCACCTACAGACTCTGAAAGGTACCTGAGAAAACATCCCTGTACAACTTCCTGTAGAGTTGATTGTCCAGGCTGTGACCTCGTCCCTTCTATTGTTGTCCCTGTTGTTCAGCTGGGTTTGCTACCAGTACCCTGGTTACCGTGGATACCAGTACATCCTGGAGTGTGACCGCCATGGTGGAGAGTACAAACACTACAGGGAGTGGGGCTCCCATGCTCAGACCTTCCAGGTGCAGTCCCTCCGCCGAGTGCAGCAGTGAGGGACGCTCCTACTTCTCCCTCCCGCCTTCCCCCACATCAACCTCCACCTCCTCATCCTCCTCCAACTCCTCTCCTCCACCCATCCATTCCAACTGTGGCCAGCCCAGTTAGACTCCTCATGGCACCGGCTGAAGATCTGGTGCTAAAAGGCAAATGCTTACAGCACTTTTCTCTCCTCGCTCCCCCCAGCAAAAGAAAGGAGGGAGTGAGAGAGCCTCCAGCAGGCAGAGGCTGTGAGCAGGGCAGTGATGTGACTCAGGCTTTGCTCCTTATCATTGTCACAGTGCGATCTGTGCAAAAAGTGATCAATAAAGGATACTTACATAAACTTTTTTTGCTGTGTGAAAGTGCATAGAGTGATTTCTTCTTGTTTCAAAGGTTGTGAACAAAAACAACAATCAAATTAGATGTTGTTAAGAGAAATTTGTATCAAATAGTAAATGAGGTTGGATTAAAAAATGCATTAATTAATCTGAATGAGGGTGGAATTTTATCTGGTTAACTTTATTGTATTGAGCAGGAATTTGCTCTGCATTGTAGTGTTAATATTTTAAATTAAATTAAATAAAATTAATGAACGCATATAGTATAAAAATACATGCATTTTAAAACCCTAAACATTTGTATTAAAAGGCAGGCTAACAAAAAGCTGCTAAATTAATGAGACAAAGCAAATATACCGCTAGAAATGATAGGCTACGGGCCCTTTAAGAGTAAAGACATGTGGTAAATAAAGTAATGTACTGACACCGTGTGGCGATAGCTAGTACTGCAACCAGATTTTAGAAACCCGGAAGTCAGCGGGTGAAAACAGAATCGCGTGTGTAATTGCGCAGCAAGTTTTGAATTTATCATTTTGTATCTATCTATTTAGCTAATACTATAAACAATGTCTGCTCTGCTGGTAGTCTTGGCAGGCGCTGTCTCTGTGTATTTACTGATTTACTACAACGTCTTCAGAGGATCGAGGTGCAGAAGCGCTGCCACAGTGGCGGGGAAGACTGCAGTTATCACCGGTTAGTGGAAATACAGTGGAAATGCGGTTTAAACTCAACAGCAGATCTACTACTACATGTTCATTGCCTTCTTGGAATCGAAATGTCCCGCAATACAAGCATTTTCATAAGTTAGGGTGTATGTATTGTATGTACAAAACAGGTTAGTTCAGGTGCTCTGTCTGGTTACTGCCTGTGGAAAACTACAGTTAAATGCAGAAGGAAGTTTAATCAGACTAATCAAAATTTCTCATTTCAGGCAAAAGAAGAAAAAAAACAAATATTCTTTCCAACATGTTGTGTATCCTGTATTGACTTTTGTGTATTATAATATACTGCATCATATGTGTTTTACATTGTGCAGTACTGTCCAAATGGTTTATTTTATATAAGGAAACAAATTCCTTGTCTGTGCGAATATGCTTGGCCTAAAATTCTGATTCTGATTATTATACACTAATAATCTTGGCCTTATTATTGTTATTTTCCATTCCACCATAAACAAGACATAGGTAACACTGCCTCTGAAAGTTACCACTCCTGTAACTGAGCAGGATCCAACTCACTGTTTAAGGTGGGATGGAACATTAAGCTTAATAGTGATTTTCGCTAACTTGTAATTTGCACAGGAAGCAACACTGGCATTGGGAAAGCAACAGCTGTGGACTTGGCCAAGCGAGGAGCCAGAGTTATCCTTGCCTGTCGAAACTGTGAGGAAGCAGAAGCAGCTATCTACGACATCAGGAGGGTAAATCTGTGATTATATTTCTACAGTTGCCTTAGTGCAGTAGCTCATGGAATAGACCTGGACTATTAACTAACATGTGTCTCATAGGAAACTGGGAACATGGCAGTGTTGTTTATGCACCTGGACTTAGCGAGCCTAAAGTCTGTGCGCACTTTTGCTGAGACCTTTTTGAAGACTGAGCCCAGACTTGATCTACTCATCAATAATGCAGGTAACTTTTACTTGGACCTTGACCATCCATGCAGACATATGTAGAGTTGTCTAAAATCATACACCACCATCTCACTGCTCCCAGAAGTTCTAGGAGTCTCCCTTGTAGTTATAGTGGCTCACCGAAGCCCACAGGTTCAATACAATATCCCCAGAAGCATAAGAGAGGAGAGAGTGAGACCATCTTGATTGGTTTTACTTTGTGCTAAATACATTACACTTTTCTCTGTATGCTGAATTTATAGTCTGCCTATCTGTCTCCTTTATTGTCTATAATTTAATTTTACTTTTGGAATAGCTTTAAAAATAAAAAAAGCATTTTACCCCAGAATTCACTATAGTTAGAGCTATAGCTGCACCATAGAGGTACTTCTTGCTTAAAATTGTTAAAATTACTCAATGTGTTGAATGATGTACTTTTATAATATTTATTATTTAATTAATTCATTCATTCATTCATTAATTCTCCAAACTACTTATTCATTTCGGGTCACAGGGAAGCTGCTGGAGCTTATCCCAGCTTACAATGGACACAAGACAGGGTTCACCCTGGACAGGACGCAAACTAATAAACAAAAAACTAAGCAACACAGAGACAGAACCATTCATACACACTCACACCTATAGATAATGTAGAGCAACCAGTCAAACTAAAGTGCAAGCCTTTTGACAGTGGGGAATATTCGTGCAGATTTCCATATATATGTGCAACAAAAGTGGCAAGTCATCCATCATATGCTACTGTAGAAATGGAAGTTAAAGCTCAAATCTTAGAGGTGTGAGCGTCAGCAAAGCAGTCCAAAGCTACAGTCTATTTAACAGATGGAATTTTACCCTGAAATAATAATTATTAATATGTATTTCCAAACTGGAACTGAAGGAATAAAGTTATTTTAATTGCAAGTGCCTTTTGCATTAGAAAAATTTATATAAACATTCTCAGCATAGTGCATACTTAAGACTGGTGAACATAGCAGATGTTATTGACTATGCTTTTTCTTAGATAAAGTTTGCATCTCATTACTCTAGAGACCACTAAACTACTTTGCAGTTTCATTACTCTTCTTTAGGCGTGATGGGACCAGGCAGGACTGAGGATGGCTTTGGCATGGCATTTGGCGTAAACCACCTAGGCCACTTCTTGCTAACCCTGCTCCTGTTGGAACGACTGAAAGCAACAAGAGCAAGTCGAATTGTCAACATTTCGGCCCTGCTGCACCGGCTTGGCTCTGTGGACTTCAACACACTCAACACACACAAGGACCTTGTCTTGGGACAGTCCTCCTGGGACTGTTTTATGGCCTACTGCCACAGCAAGCTCTGCAATGTGCTCTTTACCCGTGAGCTCTCAAATCTTCTTGAGGGCTCTGGTGTCACCTGCTATAGCTTGCATCCTGGTTAGTGGTCCTTCATTAATAGCCTGCAACTAAATTAATAACTTGTGTTTTTGGGTCTGTGTCCATCATACAGTACTTTTGAATAGAGAATAGGACAGAGAATAGAGAGCTTTTATTGTCCTTTCCTAATGCACAGTATGTACATAGTCAGTTGAAATATCATTCTCCAGGACTAATGTGCAACATAAAACACAAGACAGATCACAATGGGGTGGAGTAATCATTTACACTAAACCTATATGCAATATACTACTATCAATCTAGATACAAATACAGTTTAAATATAAACATAGCTGAAGGAATTCTTGGGTGAGACAAAGGACCGTAGACTAGAAATGAATAGAAGACAAGTGCAGTGCAACATATAACTGTACAGGATGAGTTAGTAAGAACGTGCAAATATACAGAGTAAGTAAAGTGAGGATCTTGTCTTTGTGCAAAATGAGGCAAGTTGTTGTTCAGGAATGGTATACATGTGCAGAAGTCCAGGTATGCATAGATGTAAACATATTTACATGGTAGTCACAATAACAGTGGGAATAATATAAAATGTCACAAAGTGCAGTTCAGGGTGTGCAGCAAAGAGTCAAGGATGGATGGTGGAAGCGTCCTGTTCAGGAATGTTATCGGTCAGACACAATGCTGGTGGCCTTGCGGATGCATTGGGAAATGTAAATGTCCTGCAGGCTGGGGGGTAGAGCTGCCGATGAAGCACTCAGTGTTCTGCACAATCCTCTAAAGGGCTCTACAGTTGGATGCGTGACAGTTTCCATACCAGGCTGTAATACAGCTGCATAGAATGTATTATGTAGAATGTATCAGTATCCTCAGAAAGTGCAGGTGAAGGTGAGGGAAGTGGTGTTGCTGGTCCAGGAAAGGTTCTATGTGATATGGATTTGTAACTCTTCACTCTCTCCACTGCTGCGTTGTTGATGTTTAGCATTGGATAGTCAACCCTGGTCCGTCTGAAGTCAACAATCAGCTCTTTAGTCTTGTCAACATTAAGAGACAGATTATACTGATTCTTGATATGGCTCAGGACTAGTCACACAAAGCACTTTATAGCGATTGGAGTCAGTACTAATGGGCGGTAGTCATTGAGCTTGGAGATGGTGGTCTTCTTTGGCACGGGCTTGATGGTAGTGGCTTTAAAGCCCTGCGGGATGACAGCTTCCTCAGGGAAGTGTTTAAGATGTCCTCAAGGACGTCATCCAGCTGGTCTGCACAGGCTCTGAGCACTGAGCCAGGGACTTTGTCGAGTCCAGCAGCTTTCCGTGGGTTGACTCTGGCAAGTAGAAGGAGTTAAGTAGATCTGAGCGAGAGGCGTCGGTTTCACACACCTGTGGTGGGGGCTTGAAATCAGAGATGGCTTGGATCCCCTGCCACATGTGTTGTGCATCTCTCAAACAAGTGATGTGTCTGTTAATATTCTCAGCATGTTCCCTTTTTGCTAACTTGATGCCCCAGGAGAGATTGTTTCTTGCTGTTCTCATCACCGCCGAGTTATTTGCAATAAAAGCAGCATCCTATGTTTGTAGCAGTTTGTTCACATCTTCTGTAAACTGTGGCTTCTGGCTGGCGTGTGTAGTGACCGTTTTGGTAACAATGACATATGCAATGCAGTTAATGCATGTATCCCATCACTGTCTCAGTATACCCATTAATGTCAGTGTGCTGCCCGGTGGATATTGCTTCTCTGAAGATGCTCCAGTCTGTCAAGTCGTGTCAATTGAATTTATACAGCTCTTTTTACAACTGACGTTGTCACTAAGCAGCTTTACAGAGTTTATAGAATCCGGGTCTGAGCCCCCAATGAGCCAAAGGCAAGAAAAACTCCCTCATTATAAGATGAAACCTTGAAAGGGACCAAGGCTTGGAAGGGGAATCAATCCTCCTCTATGAACAAATAAGACTAAGAGTTCAATATAAAGAGGCATCTGCAGTTCCTTAGGTGAGATCAGGTAACTTTCTGTCCATGTGCTCTCTTCAGTAGGAGTGAGGGGATAATCACAGATGATCTCTCTCCTCATGATCCAGGCGGTAGAGTGAGACAAGCATCTCAGAGTAGCTCAGAGAAAGAGCAAGCGAGAGAGAAAGACAGACTGTTAGGGATGCTCAATTTTATGGATTATTTAAAGTGATGAACATTGTGGTCTGAGTGCAGGAGCTCCAGTAAAACTTTCTATGACAGCACAGCTAAGGAGGAGAACCAGGAGGAGCACATACATGAGGGCGTCCTGGGTCACAAGGCAGCAACCACTCGACCGTTGACAAACCTGAGTGAACATGTCGGGTGGGGGCGACAGCATCCAGGCATCCCAGTTTACCAGAAAACTCTGTGTCTGAGAACCTTCTGTGTCTGCCCCTTGTCCAGAACAAACCGAAAGCTAGCCTGGACTTAAATATTGAGATTGTATGAGTCTCGCCCAATATTTGGAAGATTATTCCATAACTGCGGGGCTCTATAGGAGAAAGCTCTGCCCCTCGCTGTGACTTTTGTAACATGGGGAACCAGCAAAAGGCCTGCACCTTGTGTTCTAGGTAGGCATGGTGTATTATAAGGGACTAAGAGTTCACTCAGGTACTGTGAGGCAAGAACATTTGGTTCTTTATGGGTAATAATAGAATTTTATATTCAAGGTGTAATTTGATCCTGAGCCAGTGTAGATTAGATAAGATGGCGGTGATGTGCTCGTATTTTCTGGTTCTAGTTAGGACTCTTGCTGTTGCATTTTGTATTAACTGGAGTTTATTTATGGACCTACTAGTACATCTAGAGACTAAAGCATTACAATAATCTAATCTAGAGGTAACAAAAGCATGAACAAGATGAGCAAGTCATGTAATGACATCATATTCCTTATTTTAGCAATATTCCTAAGATTAAAGAAGGCCGTCCTAGTTATGTTATCTACATGGGCTTCAAATGAAAGACTGGGGTCAATCACACCAAGGTCTTTCACTGCTGTAAAGGATGACACAGATTGGCCTTCCAGAGTAACTGTGCTGCTAGTGGCCCTATTATGATAACTTCTGTCTAAGTTTTGAATCATCCACTGTTTAATGCCTTTCACACATTCCTCTATTTTATTAAGCTGGTGTTTCTCATTCAATTCAATTCAATTCAGTTTTATTTATATAGCGCTTTTTACAACAGAAGTTGTCACAAAGAAGCTTTACAAGGTCCGGTCCGAGCCCCTAATGAGCAAGCCAAGGCGACGGAGGCAAGGAAAAACTCCCTGAAACTGAGGAAGAAACCTTAGGAGGAACCAAAGTTCAGTAGGGGAACCCATCCTCCTCTGGTCGACACCGGATAATGGACAATGCACATCTGGTTTTGTTGAAACATACTACTGTGTGTCATCTGCATAGCAATGGAAGTTAACTTCATGCTTTCGGATAACATCTCCAAGAGGTAACATATACAAGGAGAACAGTAATGGACCTATAATTGAACCCTGTGGAACACCAAGCTTTACCTTACTACGAGTAGAAGAATCACCATTTATATCTATGAACTCATAGCGATTAATCAGATATGAACTCATAGCGATTAATCAGATAAGAACTAAACCTAAAATGGCTGTTGCCTTAATTCCAAAAACATATTCTAGCTTGTCTAGTAGGATGATGTGATCAATAGTATCAAGCAACACAAGTAAGGATACACATCCCTGATCGGATGCAAGTCAAGTCAAATTTATTTATTCAGTGCTTTTTACAACTGACGTTGTCACAAAGCAGCTTTACAGAGATTATAGAATCCGGGTCCGAGCCCCCAATGAG
>JBBIGC010000001.1:13405227-13416282 GCA_037576955.1 Lepidarchus adonis
TGTGTGTGTGTGTGTGTGTGTGTGTGTGTGTGTGTGTGTGTGTGTGTGTGTGTGTGTGTGTGTGTGTGTGCACCATGCTGTAGCTTGTTTATGTCAAGCCTCTGTGTGTCTGTCTGTGTGTCTATCTGTGTGTGTGTGTCTGTGTGTGTTTGTTTGTTTCATATTTATATTAGAACTATCAGTATTGTTGCAGATTTATAATAGAAATTAAGCATTATTGGTATGGATAAATGTACTATGATTAAACTTGATATGCAGAGGGTGCATGTTCATTAGATTGTGACGGATGTTTGTCAAAAAACAATAATGGCCGGCTAAAGTTAATGATTGTAACAGGCCTAAACACAAGATACCTTACCTGTTAAGTGTATGCACATTTACACTGAACACTTGATGCATTATTTTACATATATTTTACTCTATAGTGCTTATAACAGGAATGATCAGCTTCACTCCTAGTTTACAATTAACATTATGCACACTACCTAACAACCCTCCTACAGGTACCTCAGTGTTTTAAAGTAATTTCAGATAGAATTAAAGATGTGGTTTTGTTGTGTTATTGCAAACATTTATGAATGAAACTTAAGAAAAGCATGTTGTAGAGATAAGAAGTAGATATTTGAAGCATAAATGTGATAAAAAAAATTACTAATATATATATTAATATATATATATATATATATTAATAGTAGTAGTAGGTAGTGTGTGTCTCACACTGGTGTAATGCAGTAGGTGTGAGGCGGGGTTGTGGGCGGGCCTGCTGATGCGTGCTATGACGATGGGGTCAAGACAATTTGGAGACGTATTCACTTCCATCTTCCCTGTTCCATTACTATAGCTTGTTTCTCCCTTCTCAACGCACTCCTCATGGAAATGCTGTTGGAAATGAGTAAATAAAAGAATCCTCTGGGTCATGTTATTTCCACAGGTGCAATTAACATCCCCATCTGCTAATTTGTGATTAATGATGTTTACAAATATACTAGCATGTACCGAAGAGTGGCTTGCACCTTTCTTTCTTTTCATCCCAGCTCTCATCTCTTTCTCTCTCCCTGGTGCGAATGGCCAGCAAACCCAGGGAGATTTCACTATTGTCCTGATGTTAATTGGGAGGACAAAACTCTACAGAGTGAGGGGAGGGGAGGGGTGCTGACGAAAGCTTCTGGCGAAAGGATTACATGATGTTTAGGTTATGAAGACTGAATAATTTATGCTATTGGTCTGTTCCATCATAGAGAGAAGCTGCAGTGAATTAGACAAAGTGCTGGAAGTTCTACTGTGGTTGAACTGGAGAAAATGAAATTGTAAAAGGTAAATGTTGTGGGTTTAAAGAGAATGTTATAAACTGTAACTAGAATGCAACACTTGTTTTATCTCATCTTTGTTGACCATCCTGTTTTCTAGGAGGTAATTATTATGCATACATTATTGTGTCTAGAACGCCATAAAGCACTACTGTTGTTTCAAATAGTAAACTTTTAATGTTCAATGCTATAATAATATTAAATGCTGTAATAAATGGAAAAGAGAAACATAATGTAAAAATATTTTTTTTACCAATATTAATTTGTGGTGTATTGTACTGAACTGTATTATACGTCAGACAACATTCTCTATTGTACTGCAGGAAAATTATTTTAACATATAAATTATTGTGTCTATATAAACAAAATATAGATAATAATGAAATATATATTTATACAAATGAATTTGTGTGTTTTTCTTTTTTTATAGATTCCATCCTCCCCATTATAAATTAATAATTATATTTAATTATAATAATTAATACTCTATTGTTTATGAATAATAGACATTGATTAGATTCCAGATGTTCGCCACTTTCCCACACTGTTTTGAAGAACAAGTCAGTTATGTGGCTTTGTGCAAATCTACCTGTCTTGTTTAACTTTGGTTATTATTTTCTGGCTTTAATTACAGTTCTCCTTTTTTGTTTTTGTCTAAAAACAATGATTGCATAAAACTCAGATGAGCCAGTTTATGTTAGTTTCATAAAAAGTCATAAACATACATTCAATCACACTATTTAGGTAAATGAGCCCATTTTGCAGTTTTAGCAATTTGCTGTAATTTCATAGAGAAGCGTAGCTTGCTGTGTGCTCTGCAGAAAGCATACTGCTGGGTTGGGTGGTCCAGGAAAAGCTATCAATTAGACAGGAACTGCAGCATTTTGCAGTTGTTTTACTAATTGCCAATTAGCTACCTTGGAATATAGTTCCGTCCTTTGTTGTATTTTAGAGATTTAGTGAGTAACCAGTCATTAAAAGACGCTTTCTGGATATTTACAAAAACATTAACAGTGTCACAGGGGAGTGATTGTGTTTTCTCAAAAAGCACAGCATCCCTGGAGGTGCTGGTTAAATTAAAAGAATGGTGTATAATATCCGCCTGCTCTGAGGTACATTTCTGTTTGTACCTAAAGAGGGGGGGGGGCTAAGGGTCAGTGTTCGTGCTGAATTTACATGAAACTGCAACAAAAAACTGAAACAAATGCAAGTCTGTTTGTCTTTGCTCTTTAATTGCATATTGTGATCTTCACTCTTCAGGCTTTGAGTAAAGGATTAACAAGAAGCAGCAGAATATTAATCGGTTAGGAGGGAGATCTTGAAACTCAAGAGGCTTTGACTGAAACTTAAGTGTGTAAAACCTTTTATAGGTGAGCTTCAGTCAGTCAGTAAGAGTCAGTCATTGGAATCTACCATAAAGGCATAAGTGCCTTTTATTGCTGACATGGTGTATGTCCTAGCACTGTGCTTTAGTGGAACAGAAAACAGCTTCTTGGGAAAAAGATTATTACACATTGCATGGACTAAACACATGCACTTTCTTTTTATTTGCTCACTTGGGAGCCGATTGTCTTGTTGCTGAAAGACAATAAAGGAATTGCAATTACACGCAAGCAACTTTGGTTGGAGAGTAAACAAAACCCTGTTTTGACAGCTGAAGGTTTCTGTTTTGTGCAAATTCCATTGAAAATTGATAGAGAAAAGAGGATGCATGATTATTGATTGGGTACTAATTGCACTCTTTGTGTGTGAGCTGAAGAATAGCAGGCTTCTTTAGCAGGCCGTCCCAGATCAAGCAGCCATCATCTGTTGTTAGCCCTCTGCTTTATTCACAAAGCAAAGAACAAGCCATGTTCATAGCTAATTTTGTCACATTCCTACAGCTTTACAGCCTTTAAAAATGTGCATTTGTTTAAGGGCTGTGTGTGTGTGCATGTGTGCGCACACACATTAACGACATTTCTCTCTAGAATACAAAAGGCCTGGATGGACAAATATCAACAAGACTGTAGCATGAGGGGATTGGTCCTTTGACTGTGGTGCTTTTGTGCCATTTTCTCCAGGGGACTAAATCTGTTAATTAATGAGACTGGTTAACTAACTCCTCTTGGCTTCCACAATGGCAGGAGCGTGCCAGAGCAACAGCTCAGACAGATGTGTGAGCCAGTCGTACGGAAAACAAAATTGACGTCGGCTGTTCTTGCCCGGTGAAAATGTGCAGTAAGTCATGTCTGTTAAACTTATCGTGCCACTCCACATCTTCCCTTTAATTTGGCGTTAATCAACTGTAATTGCTGCAGCTGCATGCTCTGTTTCTCAATCGCTTTCTCTCTCTCAGTCAGGGTACCTCACTCAGTCTTTATTTATAGGACTGATCTGAATCACGATCGCTGCACTGTTTATCAGGTAGAAAATCCTTGAAAAGCACCTGCGGACAGTAAGTTTGGGGATGCTGTGCTGAGCAGTGACCCAGCTGTACAGCCCACCTTGCCTTAAGAGGGCAGCTCAGGTAGGGATTTAATTGGGTTTCCCTATTACTCTGGGCCCTTCAGGCAGCCTCGACTCTAAGTTGAAGGCGGTTTGCAGCTGAGCCTCTTCAATTCAACAGCTGACACCAGAGAAATCCTAAGAGCTGCTCTCGGATCAGACATTTAGATCATGTTTGTTTTGATCTGCAGCACAATGCGATCAGGTGGCCTCCACTGATTGAATTTGGGGGTTCTCATGGTGTGGCCCACTTTGTGCTTTTAGAGGGATTCAATGGAAAGAAGATCCAGTGTTAGTACAGACACACTACAGGACAGTAAATTCAAGTTATGTGTATGTATATACATAACTTCAATGTATATAATTCTGTCATGCTTCTTTTAAAATTATACCATAGGGAACATTACACAGTATTATCAGAGTAAACTAGACAGAAATTAGATTTCCAAAATCTTGTCAAATGTTCTTATTTGTTATTTTCAAATGATTTAAAGGTCAGTCAAAATGATGGCAAATTGTGCTCAACAAGTGCTGTGGAGGGAGCACACTGCCACCCTTCTAGGCAGCTGCATGGAGCAGGCAGGAGACAGGACTGGAGCATCAATATCGACTGCTGGCCATTGATCGGTTGTATTGATCAGGATAGGCAGCGGGACCCGGGGAAGGAAGGGCTGCTGATCCTCATCGGAGCGATTGTTTAGGGTCACTGACAAATTCAATTGCCTATCAGAGAGCGATCATGGGAACAAACGGCTGCTGTCAATGCTGGGGCCATGCCCTGTGGTAGCTGTCACTCAACATTACTCCTGATTTGGGAGTTTGTGGGTGCGTTTGCATGTGGGCTGAGAGAGGTCAGAGGGACAGTGGAGGGCACTACTGCCCTCTGTCAGGTCTAGTACACTGGCTTTCATCACATGCTCACAGGCTCTTTCTTATATTCCCACTTCAGTGTTCTAAAATGCGGCAATTCAGTGAGATGAATACTATTGCGTTTCTCTGCACCCAGAAACTACAAACCATCCTGTTTTACCTTTGCAGAGCCAGAAGACACAGTAGACTCAGCAATTATCTTCCAATTCTCACCTTGTGCTTGGGCTGCAGGAAAGTGGCAAAATACCAGATCATGTTGTGATGCATTTGTAATATGCCTTGCAAACCTTGATAGTTGTATTAAAATGGTTAAAATTTTTAATATTTTTTAGACTTGGGAAAGTTACAATATTTTAATATTGTCAGCTATTTTATTATTGTTCTAATATCTGTCGAACAAGAGCATAAATAAACAAATCAATAAACAAGATAATTAAAAAAAGATTATTTTCATATTGCAGCCTACATTGTCTATATTACAATTAACATGCCAATTTATTGTACAGACCTGTTTTGTGTACCGAGTTGTTTGTAACCTAATCCTTACTGTTAATCTATGGAGAGTTCCATTACTACATAATTTTACCACCATTTTGTGCACATTTTGATTAAACCTTCTAAAATGTACCTCATGGCAGTCCTGACACTTGTTCTGTAGGGCTTTTACAACAGAAAGAATTACAGAATTTCCTTCTCCTCGCCTAGCTGTAGCTGTATTTATGCAAACTGGCCAGAATCAGAGCAGAGTTTGAGCAGTTGAAGGTTGGCCTGCTTCCCCTGACCACTAAGGGTGGCAGACACAGCCCCTGCCTGGCAGGGCTTCCAATCAAAAGTGTGACTCGGGGCACTTTGCTAACTAATTATGGAAAATAGGAGCAGCCTTCCTTCATCCAACCCCACCCCCACGTGCACCCACATACAGCAATGCCTTTTTTGGGGGCGTGCCTTTGATAAGGCTTGCTCTCTTGTCAACAAGCGCGTATTTAATTAGTGTTGATTGTTGTTAGCATGTTCAATAGTTATTAATTAGGGCTGGGGGGGCCTCCACTTGATTGCATGCCTGGAGCAGTGACATCTTGTGTTGTTTTACACTCTGCCATTACACATTGTAGATATGAGGGTCGAAAAGAAAGGAAAAGGCAGAGACTTGGAGGTCAAGTGAGGACAGTGGTTATTTCTAAAATGTGTTTATTCCTTTTTCTATTATTTCCTCTGATAATAAAAGCATGGTGTAATTTAATATGAATTATTTCTCTCGTAACTAATTGAAACAAAGAGGACTGCAAAATGAAGATTCTGACTTTTAGTTCTTATTAAAACTATACTAATTTGTAGAGCAGATACTTTATTATGATTCCCTCCATTGGTTTTGGCATGCGTTTATTTTTAGTTGACATCAAAACAAACTGAAAAAGTGTACAGACTACAAACCTAATGGATTCCGATGAAAATTTATTTTCAGTATGTTCTGTACCAATAAAACACAGTTTGCTGATTTCTAATAAATAGAAACAGCACCCAGGTGATAATTATTCACATATATTAATAAGTCCATGTTGAAGGACAGTATTTTAAGCTCTCCCATAGCATGGCCAACTGCTGTCTGTGATAATACTATGGTCATCAAGTCTTACTGCTTCTATGTGCATTTCACACATGAAAACTCTAATACTGTATTTTGCTAGATGAAATGGTCAGCACATATGCCCATACCTGCAGACATAAGGATGAATATTGGTAGAAATGTATTTCTATATGTATGTATATTTCACAATATATGTGGTGTAGGATGGCTAAAAATATAATTTTCTGTCTGTGTGCAGCAGGAATTGTCTAGGGGTTCATTCTAAACTTCTGCTGTGGGGTGCATTTCCCGCTGTTCAGCTGAGCATATACCGTCATTCGAAGGCGGCGCAAGCAGCTCTGCCTATTAAAATGCAAATTCCCTCTCGGTGCACCAGGCCCAGACTGTGGAACTCAGCGAGTGAAGAGAGGTGTGTGTGTGTGTGTGTGTGTGTGTGAGAGAGTGAGTGTGCGCAGGTCTGTGAATGACTGTGTGTATCGTGGACCTTTTTTCTAGCATGGTTTATTTTCAGATGGGAAAGATGTGACATTATAAGACTCATATTTATACTTTTTTCCATAAGTGTATGCTTTAATTAAGGCATAAATTTTACTTGGTAATCAGGAGTTGAAAAGACATGTTTAGCCCCAGTGTGAAGATGAACTCTGTGGCATTAAATATTAGAACAGGATGTGGACATCTTCATCGTTGTCTTTATCACCACCAGTACTATCATTCTTTTAACTCTTTAATTATTTTAATGTTAAAATGTGACAATTACTTAAGTAACTGTAAATAATTAAAAATTCAACTTTAAACAAATGTTTCCTGTAAGAATGTTATTTTGACTATTTTGGTGTGGCAATAACTGTAACAATGTACTAATGAAAATTGGTACAATACATATGTTAATATTTATTATAATTTATATAATCAGTTATTTAATGTTAATAATGAAATGAATAAATGTGTATCGATTAGCCATAACATTTGCCTAATCCACCTGCCCGATGCTGTGTAGGTCCCCCCTTGTGGCAACAAAAAAACTCTGGGGTGTTCTGACATCTATATACATACATATATAAATAGATTATTATGTATTATCTATATATAATGTATGTATATATAAGTGTGTGTGTTAGTGTTATATGAGTGTGTGGGTGTGTGTTATATGAGAGAGAGAGACAGACAGACAGATTTCTCCCATATCCCATCCCTGGACTTGTACCATTATTATTCTCTTCATCTATCAGATGTTTTAATTTTGTGGTTGATGATGTATATAGTCTCAAGTAGTTGTTCTCATATTGTTGTAAGTGATGATGAAGCAAAAATGTGACAAACTGATGTATAAATCTCACTTCAGCATGGTCCTTGGAGCCTCCAGTGGTGCTCCCTGGGTTTCTGTTTGCAAGAAACATGTCACTAGGTGGAGCTGTGCTCTTTTTGTAAATGTTGCAATGTGCATGCATGTGCATAAGAGAAAGCCTGGCAGTATATTTTTCTGATATCGGTAGCTGATATGCTCCTTGCAATTGGACAAGCATATTTCTGAGACCCACTTGATAATTAGAAATAATAGAGCATACAGTGGAAGGCCCAACACAGAATTAATCGATTACTCTTGTAGAGTTAATATATGGCTGCAACTAAATCAAGAATCACTGCTTTGGATTCCAAGGAAAATACATTAAATGAATTTAAAATCCAGGGGAACTAGTCTGGAATAGGCTTTTTATTTGCTGCTCGTTGCTGCTCGTTTTACCTTCTCAGTATTTAAACATTCTTTTTGGGGGCAGTATTTCTGAGAGTTGTGATCATTATTTGAAGCTCTTGTTCTTGGGTCCTGCTACTGTTCGTTCTTTTGAGAGCTATGAGTTGTAATGACCCAGTTCTTACAAGCATGAAGTACTGTGACTGATTGACTGACTGCTACTATTTTCAGTTCCGAGAGTGATAGTGTTGAAGCTTTTCTGGTGGTAAAAATTCAGAATGGATATTGGATATAAAAGAAAATGCACTCACTAAACAGTCTTACACATTATATGACCCCCGCAGTACATTGTAAAGCAGAAACTGTGACTTGGTGATCAGCACAGCCTACTAAATGTAACATTTAATTGTTCTTCATGTAGCCTGTATGTTCTCTAAGTCCTTATTGAGAAAGAGCTGTAATAATGTATGGACTTATTTTGCATGCATTGTTGTTGATTGTCTCACAATAATTGGCATTGATTTAGTAGTTAGAATCTGATTTAGTCAAGGCCCGTTAATGCTGCTTTGGAGTAAAAGTCTAGCTTTAAGTTTGTAGCTTTCAATCTGACTTTGGTTTTTAAGCCATGGTTATTTTTATAATGGGAAGTGTACATTTGGCTGAGATTAACCGGATAACCCTGAATTAATTTTTTTGTTCTTCTCTTGTGCATTAAATAAAGGCAGTACTGTGATGTAGATTAAAAACAAATTTTCAAGCAAAAGCTATTGACCGATAGCAACTAATACAATTTTAAACAGCTTAGATCATGATGGTGCCATTGGACAGGCAGTGAGGGTGTAAGGATTAGGTTTATATTTACTGACTATAGTAGATATGTTATATAGTAAATGTACATTTTCTATATTCATCACCATTTCTGTAGCGTCTGTTTACCAGTAACAAACCAACTAATTTATTTAATTACATTTAGATGATAAAAGCTGATTTTCTTGTTTACCTTGATCCACCAGTGGTAGAATGGCAGAACATGGTAGAAAATTACATGGTTTAATATTCATCCCATGTAAAGGCTATAAAAGGACTAAACACTTAAATCAGATTCAGTTCCATGTATTACAGAAAGTGATACGGCTTTCTAGTGTCAGTAAGGGATTAGCTTTTTCCTATTCAATAGTATTATGTGTAGTCTTTTTTCTAAAAACAGAAAGTGGCGGTGACCACAATGTCAAGGGTAAAAGGCACCATCATTCTAGAGCTTTAGGTTAGATTTGTTCCAGCTCATCTCATCATACTCAGACTTGTAAATAGCAGTAAAGGAGATGTGGATATCATCAGTGAACAGGGAAATAACTATGTGTAGGCTTTGATATTACTGCCTTATGATACTGCTACAGAATTTTATGAGATTGCATTATTATCAGATAATAACACAGTACTTTAGCACCATTTGCTCATGAAAAGTTAAGATGGAAAATATGATATTAAGATTTCTTGGTTAGTTAGCATGTGACCATGTTTTTGGATGCTGCATTAATATTAATACCACTAAAACTTTGGAGCAGCATGGATTCATAATCTTTTAGTTGTTTCTTTTGTTATTTATTTATTTATTTTTAAATATAGTGCTTTTGCTATTTTCATATAATGGTCTTGTATTTACTCTCTCTATGTTGTACTGTTTTTGTGCAGGTATTTGTGATACTGTCCTATTCAAATTGACAGCACAACGCCATACCCCAGATCTTGTTTCAAAGCATTCTAAATGTTTGAGGTCTTCTGTACTTTAAGCACCTAAAATGCTTGGATTTTACCTATTTATTTCGATCATGTGCTTCACTGTTAAAATATGTGAACTGATTTTGAAGTTTTACATGAAGTCATAGAGCACGAGTTTAAGCATGCTAATCTGCTGTTTGGAATGGGCTGCAGCTTTTCTCATCAGGATTAATGGAACAATGCACACAACCTCCCACTTACAATCCCTGCACCCTGACTACAAATTGAAATTTTAAACCCATTTCAGGTGGACTGAAGGGATCAAAAATTGCCTGTATTTTTCTATAAGAAAAGTCTTGGCTGACTGTAGAAGCATCATAATTTAGAAAGACAACTCGAAAGATAATTTAAGTTATCAGATGTCATTTTAACAAATAGTCGAAACAGCCATTTTGAAAGCCCTTGTATTCTGTCTCAACTGGCAATATCGGTTAGAAATGTTCAAAACCGAAAAAATTAAAAAGTGAGGCAGAATTTTTTTTCAGACCTTTTGAACCAAGAGTTCAAATATCATTGTTTGAGGCTCTTGTTGAATGGTGGGTAACAAATACTGTTGTTATTGCTGATTGAAAAAGCACAAGGACCCTCATAAAAGCTGCGAAGTACCCTAGAAAAATGATATAAAATACTCCCATGTCCTTCTTGTCAAAACGTTGTCGGTTCACTGCAGTATGACTCGTAACACAATTACTTTATGTACAGAAAAGGGAAAGGTATGGCTTTATTGGGACAAGCTTGTGATTTACTGAGGTAACATGAACTGTCACTAAACATGTCTGTTTGGCCTTGAGTTATTATTGGCCAAACTAGACGCTTCCCAGTTGGCTATTATTCTCGGTTTGTGGCAGCCTGTGTTTGTGAGGTCACTTAAAATGGGTTATTGATTTGCTGGACCCAGGCTACATGAGACATTAATTATACCAATTTATGTTATGGCTGCTATTACCACCTTTGAATACTATAGATATGTTATTTCATATTCTTTGAAAAGTATGAATGTTATAAATAGTACAAACGTTGCTTAGACTTAGGATGGCAAATAGTTTGTAGGATAGTAGGATGGCAAGTTATTATACACTGTAATTATTTATTTACATAATTTTTTTTAAAGATTCCTGTCTGAGATTTGATTATGATGCCTCATCAAATATGAGACTTTCTAGGTATAAATTTTATTAAAACTTATTTTTATGTGTTCTACAGCTTTCTCTGGTATTATGAAATCATCTGATCTGATCTTATTTCTAATTATTATTCTATATACACTCAACAAAAATATAAACGCAACACCTTTGTTTCTGCTCCGATTTTTCATGAGATGGACTTAAAGATCT
>JBBIGC010000001.1:13499056-13515306 GCA_037576955.1 Lepidarchus adonis
TGTTTGTTTATTTACTGGCCGCCTCTGCATCTGGGTTCAATTAAATATCCGTGCTGGGCCCTTGCCAGCACATTACACAAAGGCTCAGGAAATGGTCAGAATTGATGGCAAGATTAATGCAGTAGGTTCTCAAAAATACTGGAGGAAAGTCTTCCCTCTTCAGCTTGAAAGCTTGGTCATTCCAACATTACAATGATCCAAAACACAAGTCGACCTGTCATTGGCTACAGCAAAATAACGTGAAGGTGCTGGAGTGTCCATCTCAGTTTCCTGACCTCAATATTATTGAGCCACTCTGGGGAGATTCTCAAATGTGCAGTTTCTCCTTCTTTAAAAAGAGTAAACACAGTTTGATAATAAATTGCTTCAGCCAAACACTAACCATGAGTGAAAGAAAAGTTTTTGTGTTTTCATTCATATTCTCTGACAAAGAAAATAAATTTTGTCAGGGTATGTAAATGTATGAGCAAAAGTGTATACACACATTCAAAGCTCACTCTGATGCCTGTGTCCTTAATAATGGAGGAATGTTTTCCTATTTTCCTCACCCACATTATAATGCAATAAAATGCATTTTCAAAATTCTTTTCTTTTGAAGACATTTTAGAAAATCTCGATTAGTGACCAAAAATTCTATTTAGCTGTGGATAGATAACCAAAACACGAAAAGCTATGTTTTCAAAAATACCCACCTATGTATGGGCAGGGCCTTAAATCAAACAAAAACATTGACAAACTGTTTTAGTATCCTCTGTTCCAAACTGAATGAAAAGTGTTATTAAAAGAAAAGGTGATATAACACAGTGGTGAAGACCTCTGTCCCATCTTTTGTTGACCATATTGTAGCCATCAAATTCTAAACGTGAGCATATTAACAATATGTATTAAAATACATAAGTTGGTCAGTAAAACTAGAAAATATCTAGAAAATATTTTTCTTCTTCTGTCAGTTCAATTAAGGTTCACATTAATTCATATATTAAAGATTTTTGTTTTCATTGCATTATGAAAAATTCCCAGCAGTTTGTTTTTAAATTAGCACTATAAAGTTATTTAAAATTAATTTCTTTAAGGTTCAAAATACATTACAAAGAATAAAGTCCACGCACTTTAGCATAATAGCTCAGTGTTGTTCTGCTTTTTCTCAGGTACAATAAACAGAAATTTTATATCCAAACTGACCTCTGTACTGTGCAGATCATTATTTTAAACAGACAGAATACTGATTTATCCACATTAGAATTACTCTTAGCTGTTGTTTTCTTAAAAACGCATAACATTAAGACCATAACTGGAGAGTGTTTAGCTTAATGGCTGCTCTTCTATTTTTTAATCAGTTATGATGGTTTCAGTAAACAAGCACCACGTGCTCAGGTGCTGTTTGTCCAGCTTTCAATAAACATCTCAGTTACCCATCAGGATAAGCTTCTGCCAGTTTTTTTTTTTTTTTTCAAATATGGCACAGGTGTTTTTTGTTTGGAGTGTGAAGTGTGCCTTGAAGTCTGTCCAGCTGCTATCAGCCCCTCCTCACAAATACCTCTCATATGTCCGTTTACCCCTCACAGGCTCTCACTATTAACAGGCACTCTGCTCTGGCCCCACTGCTGGGAGGTTGGGGGGATTTTTGTAGCCAACAGAGAAGTCACCTACCTCTGCCATATGAGGTCTGGTGGTGTAGGAGCCTTTGAGCGCCCAGGGCCTCTTGGGCGGTTGTGAGTCTGGGCTTACAGGCAGGTTTGTGTGAAGACAGAAGTATTTGGTCCAGCTGACTGAGGCTGTGTTTGAGGCCTGGCGGTTTGGTGTTAGGGGCCTGTTCACAAACAAACACGGGTACACAGGAGTGTCACACCAAAGCTCACATGTAGGTAGGCCACAGGTGGGGAGGGAGGCTCTGTTTAATTTTCAGCCCAGTCGTGAGCTTGGTCACCAGTGCCAGAGTAAATGACATGGAGGTCATTTTGTCTCCACTGCAAACAACATGTAGGAGCCAGAAGGATCAAAGCCATAGATCTAGAGCTCCCTCTGCTAAGCCAAGCAGGTTAGCAAGAACACCAAGAATGTTAGACTTAAGAAGTGTTGTAAAAAGCTAGGTGTGATAGATCAAAGAGGGGAAAAAAGAAATGATTATATGTATAAAAGAGAGAAAGACATCTATATCACTGAAAATGCACTTACGGAATCATGGAGACAGAGATATCCAAGCCCTTTATGGTGGCCACTGGGCCGTGGAGCCACAGTATTGGCCCAACCCAAGGTCAGTAGGCCAGGCACAGTGGCGAATGGCCTGAGTTTGCTGTGGATAAATATATTCCCCGAGCTGCTGCTCCCAACAACACTCCATCTTTAATCCCTACTGCTTGGAGTCAACTATATAAACTATTAACTGCACATCCAGTAAATCCTGCTGCAGAAAGGGCTGTAAAATTGCATCCCCCCCAGCAAACAGCACAGTAAAGTGCCCTAGCTGTATGACATGATGGGGGCCAAAAACAGTAATTTCCCACTACAGGCTTTTCAAATTGAGTCTTATCCACTCTGGCAATGAGCCCCCCCACCATCCCTTTTCCTTAAATCATGCTTTCATCAGCAGCTGGTGAGATTAGGTGGAAAGGGCTGACCCTAGAGATGGGATCTGAGCAGGTTTAACTGCACCTGTCCTCAAGTCAGTCAGTCTGGCCAGTCAGCTTCATTATCCTGGTGATGGCCCGCCACTCCGCCGCCACATTTAACCTCTAACCTCCCTACCTCAGAGCAAAGGGGCTGCAAATGACACACAGGTTTCATAGGGGAGAACAGTTTCCTCTTGTTTGGTCTCATTTTTCAGTGGACTCTGACCTCTAGCTAAGTCGCTTCACAGATGTATCAGACACTACCATCAACCTGAAAAAAGAATTCTGTGTGGTACTTTACAGTGTGCTTGTTATACTGGCACATGCAGACTCAACGTATGGCCTTACAAAGGCTCCTAAATGCTTCTTGGTTGAGGTTCATGGTTCTAGGGAAAGAACAAGTTGGCATAGAACTTTTACTTTTATGTACAGTCCTTTAAAAACATTCCTCACAGTTCATGAGCAAAAAAGTATTTTTATTTATTAGATGGTTCTAATGGAAACCAAAAGTGGCAAAATATCTAGTATCTTTGTTGAGTGCAAAATGCTTCAGTCAAGAGCAGAAGACTGTAAATGCAGGAGCTCCATTCAATATGAGAGATGGAGTGTTGTTGCAGCTCTGTCCTGCATTCCTTGCACGGAAAAGTCTTTTCTGATGGGCTTTTCATGAGCTGCTCCCCTCCCCTTATTTCACCACCAGCACCCTCCCCACCTCTTCTTTCCAAATCTCTCACCCACTACATGTCCAGCCAGCAGGGGAGCTGAAATCACATTCTCTGCGCCTTCCGTCACTGACCTGAATACGCCTACAATGCTCTCCAATAACAGCTCTGGAACAGCAGAGAGAGGGAGGAAATAACAGAGATAAAGAGAAAGAACCTTCTTAAGTTTATTTTTTCTGGTGAATGAGTGGCGTGAGAGTTCCTGCCATTTAAGAAGGGGACATGAGGTGGCAATGCATTAGTGGGATGGCATGTATGAACTGCAACAGCAAATGTCTGTCCTCTACAGGGATGTAGATCTCATTCTGCTGCGCTCTCCTGTCTTTGTTCTAACACCTATAACCTGAGTATTTGTGTATGGTGTAAAAGCCAAGAGATGACTGAAAAATCAGTTAATATCACCCCAAAGCAAATGAAAAGATGAAGCAGTGGAAGTCATAAAATAAAGAAACAGAAACATCATGAGAGATCATTAAAAAATAGAAATGTATATAAAAAATAAATGGGACAAAAAACATTTTAATGGAAGTCCATAGTGTCACATGCTTTTATTATTTTTCTTTTTGTTATACCACTGGCCACTAGTAATGCAGTCAGGCAAACTCTGGCATCCCGGCATTCTCAGGTTTGTCAGGGATTGCCCAGCCTCCTGTGACTCACCTAAATCACATCTCCTACTCACAGCCAATGTTTGTTTCCATTTTCTGCTGAAACTGGTAAGTTGTGGTTGTGCTTCCTCACAGAAGGTGATGGACACTTCTAAAATTCTTCATCTTACCCTCTCTATAGGGCTGATTTGTGTGCAAATGGATCTTTTAATAGACCATGGTAGATATGGACCGAGAGATTGCCTGGTACAGGACATATCGCTCAGATTAAAAATATATTATAACCTCTTGGGCTTGGATTGGAGATAATTGGAGATAATTCAGTAATATAATAAACACAAAGTCTGCAGAGATTTGCAGTGGTATAACACATTGTTCTATTCAGTTATATACCATAATATATATGGGGCAGTGGTGAAATCACTAATATATGATGATAATGTATAGACATGTTTATTATAGTAAGGCATACAGTATATCAGTATATACAGTATATATGGGGCAGCGGTGGCCTAGTGGTTAGGACATTGCCCCTGATATCTGAAGGTTGCAGGTTCAAGTCCCAGCCTGGGCACCACTGAGGTACCCTTGAGCAAGGTACCGTCCCCACTTCACTGCTCCCCAGGCGCTGTTCATAGCTGCCCGCTGCTCTACGTGTGATGGGTAAAATGTAGAGGACAAATTTCATTGTGGTGCACTGTGTGCAGTGGTATTCACAATGATTGGTAATCACTAATATCAGTTTTACAGTATATTCAACATTTTTTTCTCATAATGTATTTATTAATTTATGATGCATGATTAAATATTATGAGCTTGTGCAGTGTAGAGTAGTATAGACTTGTATTAATTGTGAACTACATGGGCCAATCAGAAGTACAGTCATCTGAAAAAATAAGTACATCCTATGGAAAGTCAAGTCAAGTCAATTATATTTCTATAGAGCTTTTTTAACTGACGTTGTTACAGAGCAGTTTTACAGAATCCAGCTCCAAGCCCCTAACAAACCAACAGCAACAAAAAATCCCCACTCGACCGCCAACTAACCTGAGTGAACACTTCGGGTGGGAGTGACAGCATCCAAGCTTCCCAGTTTACCAGAAAACTCTGTGCCTGGGAACCCTCTGGATCTACCCCTTATCTAGAACTAACAGAAAACTTGACCAAACAAATACATTTTCAGCCTGGACTTAAATATTGAGATTGTATCTGAGTCCCACACAATATTTGGAAGATTATTCCATAAATGTGGGGCTTTATAAGAAATAGCTCTGCCCCTTGCTGTGACCTGTGCAACATGGGGAACCAGCAAAAAGTTGCACTTTTCTAAGTAGGCGTGGTGAATAATAAGGGACTAAGAGTTCACACAGATACTGTGATGCAAGACAATTTAGTGCATCCAGAGAGTACTGCATTACAATAATCTAATCTAGTGGTAAAAAAAACATGAACTAGTTTTTCTGAGTCATGTCATTACATCATATTCCTTATTTTAGCAATGTTCCTGAGATGAAAGAAGGCAGTCTTAGTTATGTTATCTACATGGGTCTGGGGTCAATAATCATACCAAGGTTTTTCACTGCTGTAGAGGATGAGACAGAATGGCCTCCAGAGTAACTGTGTGATCAGACAACTTGCTCCGAGCTGCTAGTGGCCCTATTATAGAATACTTCAGTGTTTTCAGAATTTAACAGTAGGAAGTTGTGAAGTATCCACTGTTTAATGTCTTTCACGCATTTGTCAATTTTATTAAGCTGGTGTTTCTCATCTGGTTTTGCTAAAATATGCAACTGTGTATCATCTGTATAGCAATGTGATCAATTGTATCGAAAGCTGCGCTAAGATCGAGCAACACAAGTAAGGAAACACAGCCCTAATCTAATGCAAGTAAAGTTAAACCAGTCCTGGTAAACCCCTGTATGGTCTTGGTAACTGTGCTGCAGCTTAGTTTCAGGGTGTCTTCTTACAACCTTGGCATCTTTATATCAAAAAACAATAATTTGTGTGACCAGTATGAGAGAGTGTGAGAGTGATATTTAAACTGTTATACATTTATTCATTTTGCTGACAATTTTTTTACAAGCTGTACATGGACTACATTATATCAGTGTCTTATTTTCAGTGTTGTCCCATGAAAAGATATAATAAAATAATTACCAAAATGTGAGGGGGTGTACCCACTTTTGTGAGATACTGTATATATATTTCTGATTGCATGCACATTCACAACAGTCTCAAGAGTTTCAAAAGTTATTACCATGATGAAATGTTGGGATTCTTGGAAACCTATTTTAATCATCAAATGGTCTGCCCTTCAGCTGAGTTTGTAGGAGTGACCAGTGCAAAGCACTGCTTGTAGAAGATTTGCCTCATAGTGGAAAGATTAATAAAAACATTATAGATATTGTAGTGTCCTTGTCAGACTCATGTGCATCCACAATCTTTTTCTAAATCTTTCTTAATCTTTAGATCCTGGTATGATATACCACCCATAAGGTCCCAACTGCAGTAAGGTCTAACCAGTAGCACCTAATCTGGAACATCTATGTTGCATTTTATTAATATGAATTTTATGGACTTTAGGATTTTCCTTATTTTTAATGTGACAATGACTTGTTGGAGTATAATCATCTCTGTAGGCATGGTATCATGTGTGCTTGTTTAAATCTGTTGAAAAAATCCACAGTTTCCATGGGATGTAATTGTTTTTCTGTGTACATTTAAGGTGAAGTACATGCAGTAGATGAAAAAATATATAGAATATATTTCTTATTAAATATAAATGTATTAGAATTTAAATATAGAATAGTTTTTTTCTGAGCAACTACCATACTAAACCTATGAACACAAAGAACTATCACACACTAAAACAAAACACAGTGTGATGCTCTTACAGCCTAGGTCAGGGATGGGTCCAGGAGAACTGGTGTCCAGTGCAGTTTGATGGTTCCTCAACACCAGATTCAACTCAAGGGAAACTGCTGAACAGACACCTGTGCTCCAGGACCATCTCTGGCCTAGTGGTTAGGACTTTCCCCCTGAGATTAGAAGTTTGCGTAACCTTTGAAGCGTAACCTTTGAGCAAGGTACCACCCCCACCTTACTGCTCCCTGGGCGCTGCTGTTGACGGCTGCCCGCTGCTCCACGTGTGCACATGTTATGGGTTAAATGCAGAGGTCACATTTTGTTGTGGTGACTGTGTGTTGTGATGTGTTCACAATGACATATAATCACTTTCACTTCACATGATCCAGACTAAGGTGAGCTTCTGTTCAACTGAAAGTCATCTGACTTTTTGGAGAATGTGTTGCCCAGGGTTAGTTATTAAAGAAATAAATAATTTTTTGTAGTTTACCACTAGGAGTAGTTCTGAGCCTTTTAGTAGCAAGCACGGCCAACGTCCATACTGCAGCATTCTACCATAGGCCTCCTACATTCCACTGCTACCTACAACACCTTCAAGATACATACTGCCTTCTCTCTTTTGGCCTTGGATGATACTGTAGGCAGTGTGAGCAATCAACGCAGAAATCACCAGCATTTTGGATATGGTTATTTTGGGAAAAGCTATGGTATATGGAAGTGTGTGCTCTCATTGCTTTGAGGCCAGCACTGAGGGACCCACAGTGTGTGCAACGCCTGGTGTATGGCAGGCTATGAATTTCATTATATCTTCAAAATAGGCCCCAGAGCTGAAGTAGCACTACATCTTCAATTTCAAGACACTGGGAGAAAAAGAGTGTTGCGAAAAAGCGAAGGGAAGCGAGAGAGGCTGAGAGGGAAAAAGAGAAAGCAGATTCAATCTTCAAACACCTTACAAATGTTTGCGTCAGTTCTCTTGTTTAAAGGAGAAGCCACTGAGAGGAAGAGGCGAAAGAGAGAGGGAATGGCTGGAGGAGAAGTAATGTCCACACACCCCCCCCCAAACTGTAGTGAAAAGATTAAATTGTTTACGAGCTCGGAGCCTGGCTGGCTAGAGAGGATGAGCCAAGAGCGACAGAGATAGACATTCTAATTCGCAGTTGTACTTAGCGCCCCGGTCCCTCTGTGCAACCACTAATTCTTTTATCTGGCTTCAACACTCCAGGCTGCAGCCACATTCATAATATATATAAAAAAACTAAGTGAAAGAGGCAAAAATTACTGTTTTATACGCTGTACAACTGATAAAAAAAATCTCTACTTGCATACTTCATTTCTTTCTTTCTTTTTTTCTCCCTCCCGCTCTCTTTCCCTTGCCTGCTTTCTTCTCCCTCATCTCACAAAGAAGCAGGCCCACTGTCGTCTTTAACCCTTTATCTAGACTGAGCAGAAAGATGTTTGCTGCATCTCCTCACTGAGATTTCTCTCTCTTGGTGTATTTACGTGGTTGCATGTGTCCATGTGTGTGTGTGTGTGTGTGTGTGTGTGTGTGTTTTTGATAGGAAGGCTGTCGGTGGTTGTGGTGGTGTGCTGAAGAGTGAAGCAGCAGAGATTGGTGGTGGAGCTGGTTGTGGGCCTGGCTAGCGGGGCTGGTGAGGAGGTCAGAGGGGTTGGTTGGGTGGAGCTGGTTTTGGGGGCGGTTTAAAGTGAGTTGGGGTCGGTGGGGGTTTAGAACGTACAGCATGGAGAAGAATTACTGTTATCTCTGGAGCAGAAGAGGGGAGAGAGCAGATAAGGAACTGCAGCAGCTGGGAGAGAATCAGGAGTGTAAGAAGTTGTGTTTCGAGGGGGCCGCCGTTGTAAATTCTCTGGATATTCAGAACAAGCCGGCCCTGCTTGTCTGTCACATGGGGGCTCTGGGCTCCCCACCCATCCCCAGCTCCCTCTCTCTCCCTCTTCCGTTTTTTCCTGAGGTCTGCACCTCCGATAGAGGCATTGTGCAGACGCCACTGTATAGAAAGCTCATCAGCAGCCGCTTGCCTTTTGGCTGTTATCAGGCCTGGTAAGGTAAATGCGCACTTATAGACTGCATGCAGATAATAGTGGCAGAATAAAGAAGATAAAGGGGGAGCTCTTCTCATTAACAGCTATCTCAGCCACTGCAGACACTGCCAGTATTGAGTGCTTAGTATGCTGAACATAAATTAAAAAACGGATGAGGAATGAAAAAGAGAGCGGGGAGGAGTAGTAAAATGAGTGAGGGAACGGGAAGACCATCACAGACAGGAGAAGAACGGGAGGCATGGCCACTTTGAGAGCTCTGTGAGATGCTCGGTTTTAGAAAAAAAAAATCATCACAAAAAGACACCTTCCTCAGGCTTCAGAGACAAGTGGCGCGCAATGGCCAAACCCACCCTCTGCTGCAGGGTGGACTGCAGCGTGCTCAGTACATTTTACAAACCTTGTTATGCATATTTCTGTTTATATTGTGAGGATGGTTGACTTGATGATGTGCCTGAATCTGTAGATCCCAGAGGAAGGATTAGGTACAATACTGCCCCCACTGTTGGTTTCCCACAAGAATACACAGTCCAGTCCATTCTACCTCACTGCAATAATGTCTGCACATTAATATCAGCATGCTGAGTGTCCTGAAACTATGTTGAAAGGCTTATGGATAATTTTATGTAACATCACTCAGACACTTTCAGCGAGTGTTAGCCACATTTAACACTCACATGCATCTTTTGCGCCACTGCTGGTGTATTGGTGGCTTTTCTGGAATGTTTTTTGACATTTTTTGACATAGATTAAATAAGAACACACTTAAGATAATAATAATTAGCCCCCTTTACAAAAACTATTGCAAAGACTTAACTAGACAATCTTCTTCAGTCTTCTCTTTCTCCTAGAAGGTTGACGCTGTGTGTGTGTGGGTTCGGCTCCAAGGATGACCATTAAGCTGTAAATAAAGCAGACCCCCATACCAACCCCCACCCAACCTGCCAGGGCTGAGAGACAATCCGGGCCTGCTCAGGCAGACATGTTCCTGATAAACTGCTGCTCTCTTGCAAGCTTTACAATGGGGCTCGGATTCATTTGCATGACACAATTGGCTTGCCGTGCTGATGTGTTTCGGCTAGACAAGTGTAGCATTACAGGGAACAAGTTACCATGGGGAAGGTTAATATAGACAATAAGGGAAGCAGATAATGTGAATTGGGTTCCTGTTTTTCAAACCTCTTATCTGGGAGCCGAGAAAAATCGTCCGGCTTTGAATACAGGCAGCCATTTTAAAGGGCCAGTGTGCTTGCCTGGGTCGCTTTGCTTCCACAAGGTTTTACTCTTCTAATATATTCAACTGGAGTCCATTACAGATCCATGCCATTATCTCTGGAAATGTGTACATAGCCGCTTTAATATGTCCATTCACTTCAAATCTGCATGGAACTTTTGCAAATTTGTGTATAAACCTCACTTTGTTTTCTGTCTGGTATACTAAGCTTTCTTATTTGTACTATAATGATGAATTATAATATTATAACAATGAATTAAGCTTCCTTTTTATAAGATGTTCTCCATAAATCAGCAGATTACTGTCACTTGAAGTTTAACATTGTTCGAAAAAAGAGTATTTTAGCATGAATGTTAAATATGGTAATTGCATTATGTATTGCATCATCATGTTTCATTAAAAGTCGGTCAGGAACACATTTTGGTTTATGCCAAGTAATTTTAAAAATATTTTTTATCATTCTGCCACAAAGGAAGCATAACACCTACCATCCAATGTTGGGGTTTGCAATGTAACACGATTTATTTGATTTAACAAGAAAAAACATATGAGAACATAAAGAAAGGACAAAGGCATAATCTTAATGAAATTCTACAGAGATCTGACATCTTAAACACAGGTATTATATATTCAGACATCATAACGCACACCTGGGTTAAGGTGAACACAAGAGACAATAGACAATTGTGATTAATAATGGGCGTGACCAAGGTAAGGCATAGACGTAAAAATAAACAGAGCATGAGAAATTGATGTGGCAAAAGACAAATGGTGCTGCACTGCACAAAGGTGATTCAGATCATACAGGTGTGAATTACGTGACTTATACACATAACCCAGTAAGTGAAAGCACTTCCAGAAAAAAAGTTAAGTAATGTCTGTCAGATCTGCTAGTGGTGAAAATGTGAATTATGCTGCTATGGGAGTAATGAGAAAATGTCCAATATCATGTTCTACTTGGACCTGTTCAACTGCATTTGGTAGCACGTCTCTTTTATTATTCTTTCTTCCACATTTTGAGAAATATATTTTATTTAAAACTTAACCAGAAACATACATTATAAATTAGTGCTCTAAATTTTATAAATTAGTGCTCTAAATATATTGTGCCACACTGTCCATTGCTACAGTAAAAAAGTTTTCCATTTATGAAGAACATCTCTGTGCTTTTGAATCACGGAATATATACTTCAGCCATACTAAAGTGACTTTATCCATTGCCCTAGAAATGGAGCAGTGAACATACATCAGAATGTGATGGTATTTGCACAGAGGGGAAGTGCAATGGTTCTGTAATGTGCCCCCACCCCCTTTCAGTGAATACTCACGTCCACCCAGCAGGTAAAGGCTCAATTACCATCCTTCAGCAGCCCCCTAACAAGGCGACAAAAGGCCCTAATTTTTAATTGAATATTTGGTCTGCTGAGGAGCGGGGCTGGGGAGGGAGCGGCCGGCGGTCCGGGCGGAGCCTCCCACCGTGGCCTCCAGATGGGCCGGGCTGGCAGAGAGGTTGTTAAGAGCCAGGATTGAGTACCTTATGTGGTGAATTAAGTTTGAACCCTGGGGTGTCTGGGCTCTGACAGAGAGAGAGAGACAGACAGAGAGACAGACCGAGAGAGAGAGAGCACTAAATCAACCAGGCTGCTTTGCCCCCCTCTCAAGTGCTCCCCATCATTGTGACATTTAAGTCATTCATTAATTAGAGGACTGCGTGATGAGTTTTCTCTGTCACTCATGCATGGAAATAAATAAATAAAAAGATGACGTCGTCCCCTCTCCCTGTCTTTGCTCGTTTGAGGAAGCAGTCATTAGATTTTTTATGGCATATTACAGTTCTCAGGCAACACAGAGAGAGCGGAGTTATCAAAAATGGAAATGTGTTGTGGGCTATTTTTTCCACCCTCTCTTTTGTTTCTGCTTTCCCATTTAGATTTCCATTATTTTGTCAGATTTTACTTTATAAGTCAGTGAAAAAGAGTGCAGATTATGCTTTTTCAGAGAGTTTTTTCCAGCAGAAGTAGAACATAGTCATTCAACTCATCAACCTCAGCCCCACTGACTGGACTATAACATAAAACCTATAAGAAACCTAACCTATATTTAATCTTTCTGAAAATGAAAGTCTTAATCTTTTAGATATTATAGGCTGGGCGCATGATGTTTTCAGAATACACTACGTATTTCTGTGAGTCTGAGTGTGTGTGTGTGTGTAGGTGTGTGTGTGTGTGTGTGTGTGTGTGTGTGTGTGTAGGTGTGTGTGTGTGTGTGTGTGTTTCTGAAGGAATGGATGACTGAAAAAGAAGGGGATAGATTTCCTCTTGGGGATGACACCCCATTTGTTTTCATTTTGCAGATGGTCGTCCATGCCAGATTACATGGCTTTCCTCCCCGCAGGCCGCACTCTCATCCGCTCGCTCCCCTCCTTTCTTAATGCACCTCCTATTATTCCCTAATGGATCGGGGACAAAAACAATGACCTACTAAAGAGCAGACAGAGAATTCACCTGTGATTTATCTATTTACTCTCCTGCTCCCTGCCACAGTCAGAGGCACAAATCATCTGTTTCTTCTCATTGTGGTCTCATCTCCCCAGTTCCTCCATAGCACTAGAAGAACTAGGCCTCAGCTCATACACAGTGAGGGAAAACAAATGTACACACATCATGCCCTCTGATGTTGTACTTATAAATATGAACAAAAAAGATGCATGGATAAGCATTAACAAATATAAGTTGATAAAACAAACAGACAAAAACATTTCATACAGACATTGAACATTGAAAATACCAGCACTTTGTCTCAAAACCTCAAACTTTGTCTATTGTGCAAAGTAATACATTTTTTGTAAAGAATTATGATTCAATTTAGGCTCATTTGTTTTTGCAAATTGCCTTGACTTCCCCTAAGGTACAAAGGTGTGATGGAATTGTAATGTCAAAATTCTTCATACATTTTCATAGGGATTCAATCAGGAGATTGGCTTTGTCAATTTGGCTGTATATTTGGGATCTCAGTGAAACATTCATCTTCTCCCTGTCATTGGCCAATGAGATTAAATTCTGCTATAACATCTCTCAGTACATCACACTGTTCATCATTCACATGATGACCGCAGTACTGTTTGTAGAGAAGAAGCCTCTTGTCATGCTGTTTCCAGGTTAATATTTTACTGTTGGTGTGTTGTGATATAAATACGCCAAAACATCCTCAAAAAATTTAACTAAAGACAGAATGCAATAAACCATGTTACCCACTGTGTATCATCCCCTCTTCTATTATGAACAGCTCATAAACATCTGGGAACTGAGAAGACCAGCTGCTGAACTGAGAGGAATATCTTGTCTGATACAGGATTCTAGCTGCTCAATTGTTCTGGGTCTTTGTGGTATTTTTGTTTGCTGATGTTTCAGATGTTTTCAGCTGCTAAAGGTCTGGACTGCAGGCAGTCCAGGCTCTTCTACTATGAAGCCGTGCTATTGTAATAGATACAATATGAGGTTTAGCAACGTCTTGTTGAAATATGCAAGTTCTTCCCTGAAAAATACGTGGTCTGGATGAGAGCATGCGTTGTTGTAAAACCTGGATCTACCTGTAAGTGGGTGGAGTAGACTGGAAGCAATGTTTCTTTGCAAACGTGTTTATTTTAACAAGTGCACTAGGACAAGCACTACACATAAATAAGGGTATGAGACACCACTACCATAACTACTAGCTTGGCATTAAAATAATCAGCTGTGCCATAGAACAGGAAGCATGACACTTTATACTATACTAAACTATACTAAAACAAAAAGCAGCACGAAATACTGAACCCAAACATAACTCAAACTAGAAACACCAGACCAATAAATCCCAAGGCAGGACAAGACAACATATCAAGAAGAACACAAGGACCGACCAGGGAAAGACCAACACAGACAGGACTCCACACAAGACAAGCAACATTGCATAGAACAACCCACAAACCCAGAAATAATTCTCATAATATGAAGGAGTCCGGAACAAGAAACTCTAACCATACCAGACAGCGACAAGCCCCCTACTAGGGATCTGACCGTAAACTAAGGACAGAAATATTCACTCTAGTGACTCGAAAACTCAAACACAACACTTCTCACGCTCTTAGTCCTTACTAAGGACTCTGGACTTAAGATACTGGACTAAGGACTTCATACTAAAGACTCTGGACTAGAAACTAAGAACTCTGGACTAAGGACTCTAAGGACTCATAGCACAGCAAACCTGAATACAGGACATAACATGAAATGAGCAGCAGGCTCAGACAAACAAAAACAAAGCGTAAAGAAAAACAAGAGCAGGAAACAAAACCAGATAGGGAAACATAGCATGGATCCAGAAAATTGAAACCTAGATTAACCATGACAAGCTACATGAGCAAAATACTGAACACAAAAACACAAAAGTGACTACAAACAATACTTAGGCCCTAAACAGAAAACCAAAGCAGGACATATCACAAAAGACTTCTGACAGTATAATATGACCAAAACACAGAAAATACCTGGGCATTGAACTTACAGGACAAAACTCAAACAGAACACAGTGAGACCAGAACATAACCCACTGAATGGAAATAAAAGGTGAACATTTAGTTTTTCTCTAAACTCAAGACACACACAGAGACAGACAGACAGACTTCCTCTAGAACAAGGAAATATGAAGAAACTAGATTATGAACACAAACAAAACTGACTAGGGTAACACTAGACAAATCAAACAAACCCAACCTGACAAAACAGACCAACAAAACATACAGCCCTAGTATCACAGTTCCTTGACAGACAATCACAGGAACAAACAAGTGACCCAAAATGACTAGACATGATACAAATAAAAAAACAACTAACCCCTAAAACATGACATAAGACAACCCAAACTTAGACACACCAACCAAACACTTGTGAATGTACATGTACCTAAACTAATACTAAAAGGGGCATTCATTTGAAATGAAATGCGAACTAAAACACGACTATTAGATCCTAGAAAACAAAAAAACAAAACAAAGGCTGAACCACAGGATAAGAATATGGACAAAGGTCCAGTCCAAACAAAGAGATAACCTAACCTCAAATACTAAAACACCAACAAGAAATGACAGACACAAAACAGTAAAACAGAATCAGACATGACAAGCCAAAACTTACTGACAAGAAATGCAAACACAGCAATGAGACTAGACAAACAGATACTACAAACTATCAACAGTTTAACTATAACAGGTTAAAGAAACAGAAACAAGAACATGATATTACAATAACTTCTTGGAAAACAAAATGCACACAAGGCAAACTTTCACTTATAGAAGACGTCAGATACTGCACCTATGTATTCAACTTAGAACGGCCAAAGAAAATCAAAAAAGTCCTTAAAGTCTCTATACATAGAACTCAGGTAATATTCCTAACCTACCCGACACTGAGTGTTCATGAGTCCTTGTAACACAATGAGGGACACTACAGTGAGGGATACAGGAACCATTATCACTACTGGACACATAATCGGAACCCCCACTGTCCCAAACCTTGGAATGGTCACAATTACTGAAACAATCACAGGGCACAGTAACACAGGCGGTCCTTGGCCTGCACCTGGCATCACCTTCTCGGTCACAGACTCTCCGGAAGTGGCATCTTTCTCCGGCATGCCTCTGAATTCCTTCTCCAGCTTCAAAGTCTCCTCAGCATGCCGTAAGGTACCTTGAACTATGGCCTCGATTGCCACCAGTCTCTCGTCTCCTGTGAAACTCACTGCTTTCTGGACATAACTGAGTACCAGACTCCTATAGTTACTCTTGGTTCTGCACTTCAGCCAATTATCTACCATGCGGTAACATGTCTCAAATAAATCTTCCTCTCGCGCTGCCTCCATTGGTGTTACGGTGGATGATTCTGTAAGCGGGCGGAGTAGACTGGAAGCAATTGCAGCAAGGTTTCTTTGCAAACGTGTTTATTTACACAAGTGCACTTGGACAAGCACGACACATAAATAGGACTAAGGGTATGAGACACCACTACCATAACTGCTAGCTTGACATTAACAATCATCCGTGCCGTAGAACAGGAAGCATGACACTTTATACACCGGGTAATGACATACACCTGGAAACTGGGCGGGGACACCAACAAGGGAC
>JBBIGC010000001.1:13733465-13749787 GCA_037576955.1 Lepidarchus adonis
AACAACAGGAAATGGAACACAACAGAAAACAAACATGGAACAAACAAAAGGTTGCCACCTAGTGGTCAAACCTTACAGAGGTAGATATAAAGCCCATTTTCGGGAAATTTGGAACATTTTGTACAATGCAATAAAAGCAAGAATCTGGGACAGGATAATTCTTTTGAACCTTAACTCATATATATACATCAACTCAAACTTATACATCAACTTAAACATGGTTTGTAAATATACATTTATAAATGTAAATAATAATAAATGGAAAATTTTTAATTTGACTAAAAAAACTTAGGATAGTGATGTGTTTTACACTGTGTTACATCACAATTACATTAAATTACACTTTTCAATTATTTGGGAACAGAGGATACTAATTCCTGCAGTTTTTTTGACTGTTCTTATTCCAGCTGCTCAACAGTTAGTTTCTCCACTTCATAATGTGACATGCATTTCTAGAAGAATCTGGACCACTGTCAATGACACAGACTCTGTCCACTGTGTCTCTAAAGCCACATTGTTGTAGCACATGCAAAATGAGGCCTGACAATGTCATCTTAAAAAATGGTGAGTGACTCTGTAAAATCCAACATATACCACATAAGTCACACATGTTGTTTAGCATTGGTTAGTGCAGACTCTTTGTGTGTAAAATTAAAGTGGTTGTAGAGGTGATCTCGTCTAAATGCAGCATATGATCAGCTTTACTAAGTTTAACCTCACAATCTGGTTTTGGCAAATACAGCAAATGAATTTGAAGATAAATAAGAGAGAAAAAGAACAAAACTCTTTCTTTGTTGTTGAGTGGAACTTAAAATTTGCAGCGTAGTTCTTGCGTTGCAGTATGATATCAGGACTAAGAGATTCTACAGAAATAAATATATATGTACATATATGTGAAATACATACATCCATTAACTGTTGCAGTTTAGCTCTCCCTTCCCCATCCACTCTGAATGAAGCAGAAAGAGAGAGAGAGAGAGAGAAAGAGAAAGAGAGAAAGAAAGAGAGAGAGATAAAGAGATAGAGAGAGAGAGAGAGAGAGAGAGAGAGAGAGAGAGAGAGAGAGAGAATAAAAAATAGGGACAGACTGTGAAAGGAATGGAGTAAACTGAATTTGACCAAAAAAAGAGAAAGACAATGAATGAGAGAGGATATGTATAGAGAGAGAGAGGGAGAAAGAGAAACAGACAGTGAGAGAGAGAAAGCCTAAAGCTAGTGGGCTGGGGCAAGTGAGCCCCACTGGGCGATAATCTGATCAGCGTTATGGAAACAATCACAATAATTCCCTTAAATTAGCCTGACGCGGCACCCCGCCAACCAGGAGATTGGAAAGTGATCGCACAGAGACCCATCCTAATAAGAGTGCTAACTACCCAGCCAGGGCAGAAAATTAGGTGCCTAACAGAGTAGGATTCCTTATTGGCAAACACACAATGCTCAAATTAGCCACTGTAAATACAGGGGGGTGGTCTAGCACCCCACCACCCCCCTCAAAGGACCTTCAAAACTCATCGTCTTATTTGGCCTAATTCAAAATGTAGCAGAGATAATTTTTTTGTAATGTGACACTTTTCATTCATTATACTCTTAATAAGAAAATTGCAACAAGCGCACTTTCAGAAAATTGTGACAAACGTTTTCAAGCACTCAATTGTGCGCTTACGCTGTTAACAATGAATGAGCTCAAATCAGAAAAATAAATCACTGAAAAAAGTCCATCACCCAACGGTAATTGGAACCTCTTACATCGAGGTGTTGAAGGATTGTTTAACTCATGTGCCACATGTTCAAGGCCTCGTCCTGACTTTGCCTCCATTACCTGCACTACGTCCTGCAGGGGACAGAATGGCACCTGTTTGAGGACGGACTTGAATTTATTTCAGTGATTGCCGGTAAATGTCGCTAATGGAGAGGTGAAGGAGAGGCTGATGTCTGATGTGATTGTAATTATAAAAAATGAGCAGCAGAACCTAAGATTATGAGGATAATCCTGCAGTCCCACCTTGGCAGTGGGATAAATGTGCATTTTCAGCAGCTCCATGCTGTCAGCTGGTAGATCAGCTCTCCAGCCTAAATGTATAGGGTATCCCCATCACATCTGCAGCTAGGCCTCTTAGCCTGATTTGACAGGACTATAGCATCAACACTGTAATTTTCATTAGGATGTCCAGCCTCAGCTTTACACCACACCATAGTGTTTACAGCGGCGTCAGATGTAGTGAGGCCTGCTGTGCACCATCACTACATGAGCTACTGACTGGCAGCGAAGGAGCGGGGGAGTGGGGAAAATTTAATCCACTTTCCTCTCGTCAAAGAGGCACATGGGCAAAACAAAAACAACTGCATGGGAGAGCGAAGACTAATTTAATAGGATTTAATTCAGAGAGACTAGTGGGGAGGGGAGGGAAAAGCAGGCAATTGAAGGCATCACCTTTTCTATGTATGGCAGAAATACCTTACAATTATAGAAGGAGGGACACAATGACGCTGGTGATTACCTTTGAGAGCCACAAAACAAATCTGCCTTTTCGCAATCAAGGCCATGGTGTGTCTAATCAAATGAAGGCGAAAGGCAGTAATCCTGGCATTACAGAGGGAAAATGAACTGCCGCTGTCACCCATCCAGATCCAAGACGAGGGGAAAATGGAAAAGACACACTTGCATTGTGCACATAGACTAGCAAACTTACACTTCCTCCTCTGTCATTCATTCTGTTTTTTAGAACTTATTATTATTATAACAATAATTATCAAGCATTTAACATTAATGATAATATATTGCTTAGATTTAACTATGTACAAAAGCTTTATATTTATTTATCATCATTATATACAGAATATATATACACACAAATCTACACTATATATCATCACAGTCAGAACAAAACCTCTGATATAAACTGATATAAAAAGTCCACCTTGAGCTCATTGGGTTAATTCTGTAAATCTCAGTGTACTGCCTCAGTGGAGTCCCAGTGACAAAGAAAAAAATCATTTTTATGAGACCAAAAATTAATGTTTATATGTTAATATAACATACTTGATTACTGGCCATTTTAAACCATTTAGACTCATTTTCACAATGTAAAGGGCATCTGTTTAAAATGATAGACAAAAAACAATAACACACAAATAAACAAACAAACAAATAGGTTTTATTTTTAAAAGACAATCACAAAAACCTTTCCCATTTTTATACTACTCTTACGATCAAACAGGCTGTTTTTGTTACTGTGTCATTAAGACTGATATGTACATTACCTCTCTTCTGGTTGGCTAATGTGCATTGGGCCACCAAGTCGTCCGCCTCTGACTTCAAAGTAAAAGCGTGAGGTTAAACTGCTTTAGGCTGAAGAGGCACATACAGTCTTATGCAAAAGTTTTGACACCCCTTGATTAATAACAGATTTTGATGATTTTGTCATTGAAAAGATCTAAACAAATTCTCTCTAGAACATAGAAAAAAATACACAATATTTTCAGCAAACACTGATGCATAGTTACTTTTTATGCCATAAATTGAACAAAAATAAAAAAATAAAAACATTATTGTGATATGTGCAAAAGTTTGACTGGAGGGTGGGGTTACTTGAGTACAGCGCTGTAAATCATCCATCTACATGTAAATTCTTTAGAATAAAATTAGCAACACTGAAATGATAAAATTATTAGGTTTATCTTTCAACACATCCTTCAAAATCAGATCCGTAAACGTTGTCACTTGTGACCTGTGCTGCTTTGCAGTTGCTGGTGTCGGATACATGTTCATCTTGGATTTTGCGGATGTTGTTTTGCGAAAACAGTTCTTCTGTTGTGGTATGATATCGGTAAGAGTTATTAATGTAATAGTTTATGCTGAACTACAGTATAACGTCACTGGTATAGAGCTGCAAAGGCTCCAGAGGTCAAATTAGATTTTTCTACTTCAGATCAGTAAATTCAGTAACATTGTAGCTAATAACATGGGGCGGATTATCTTAGAGTTTTAAACATAAATGAACATTTACTGCAGCTTATAGAATGGGGCCTATAATGTGGGACGGTCTGTTGTTGGGGTATTAATATACAGTATTTATAATAATTATTAATGTTACATTAATTTATTTATGTATTTTTAATCCGTTTTCAATTATATGGGCCCTTTAAGTCTAAAGCTCTACAAAGCTCTCAGGACTGACTCCAGCAAAAGACTTTCTGGCTCCTAGCTGAGCAGATAATGGAGGCTGTTTTGCTGTCTTTTCTTGTTGTGTATCAGCCATGTCTGATTCAGTAGCCTGAGCTGTGCTACAGAGGTCCAGATTAGGTCATCAGTTACCTGCAGTGCAACCATTCTGTCCCGGCACTAGCAGCCTGCTCGGGGAGTCGCTTGGTGTGATAGCAGCTAATATCTAACATGGGAACACAACAGGCCTCACTGCCTCGGCTGGAACATTTGTCTTCGTACGTGGGCCGCTCCGCAACATACTTCCCCACGCGGGTGCAGGAGGAACATACTCTGCAAATTCATTTTACTGTTATTATATTTTACTTCCTCACCCACTTTTCATACTGACACCTGCGAGTGAGAGAGTCGGCAGACAGTTAGGAGCCTCCTGCTGCAGCGCTGGACACACACCTCACACATAAACCACAGCTGCAATGAACAAACAATATTCCAACAGCTCTACAGACTGGAAGCCATCGTCTCTTCCCGGCCTGCGGCGAATAATCACAATCAAAGTGTTGCACAGCGAGATAGTTACTCTTGTAAACTCCTAGGCCTTGTGTGCTGGGGATTCAGAGGAGGAAGCCAAGATCACAGTATTTGAATAATGCCGGTTGAAGGCGCGTCTTTTCCCTCCGTACCAGCGGAAGAGATTAAAATTCTGAAACGTGTAAATGCCTTTAAGAGGCTGGGGCTCAGTGATAAAGCATGACGTGCATCTCTGAGAGAGAGAGAGGGAGAGGGAGGGAGAGAGAGGCGAGCCGAAGAAGGAGAAACACAGACTTTGGCAAATGTGGTCTCTTCAGGATCTTCTGGGCTGGGATATACCTTCACTTTGACTGCTTGCCTTTTTTCGGCAGCTGGTAAGCCTTCAATTAAATGACGGCTACCTTTTTCAAGTCACTAATCCTCTTAGCATGGAGCCTACCCTTTGCCATGTGCGGTTTCAGTGCCTGGCAAGACGGTGTACAAACTCAGAGCGAGAATTACACCGGTCCGTCTGCTATGGGGGTCGAAGAGCTTCCTGCAGCATCAGCAGCGACAACAAACAACTCGCTCTCCCACCTCAAAACGAATGACCTCCTGGTGACCAGGCAGCACCATAATAAATGTCGCAGTAGATCATGACTACCACGTTATCGTCACCAACACACTCCTCCTGCTCATTCTGTTCTGTAACAGTAACAATGCGTCCGCTTTGCCGTAATGAGGTTTTGCTGAGGAAAGGAGCTTCATGTGGCGGCTGCGGTCCATTTTCCCTTTGTGCCACTCTCACCCTCTCAGAGCCCCTTTGCCTCCACTCCAAATGGAAAAGAGGGCGACTTAAGACTAAATCTCTGCTCGCCTGATTGGGAGGTCTTCTGCACTTTGCCTTACCATCAAATTGCCCCTACCAATTTAAACTCCTCTACAATTTAGCAAATCTGAGTGAGGAAAATTACCATTGTTAAATATTTCATTTCCTGCAGTGTTCCAGTCAAAACTCTGGTTCCATTTCCTTCTCACATTCATTATGACCAAGGAAATGCGTGGACCTGAAAAATTACATCCTAACTGTACATGTATATCTTGATGTTCTTAGACATAATGGGCTCGCATCCATTTTGGTAAGAGTGCTTGTAGGTATACATAATAAAAAATAAATAAAAATAAATACATAATAAAAAGTGGCTGTGACCGACCTCCACTGTAATCTTTTTTTATGAACTGAACCAGAGGCCTCGGCTTTCGCTCAGGTTCAGCGTTGGGAGGCCAGCCTCTATGGTCTAATGCATTAGAATCTTGTCGTGGTCTTATCCCAGTGCTCCTCCATTTCAAGGTACTGCTGTAGAGATATCATGAAGTTCAGATCTACTGTCATAAGCAGAGAGTCATTTGCTCTGACAGTGGTCAAAAGGAGCACATACGTGGTCAGTATTCCAGGCTTTGCCATTCTGATGCTGTAATGGAATTCTGACAGGCTCCATTGAAATGGTGAACTGACTGCTGCTCCTTTGACTTCACAAATAAGCTCTGATTGCTGCTCTTGTCAACGCTCACGACACGCAACCCCCATACCCCCCCACCCGACCCCCCACCCAGATGATTGGCCCTAGCGCCTGTGCGGCCTAGAAGGCCCGGAGAAAGAAGAGCCATGCGGACAAAATGACTGCAATACGAACACGAACCACATGGCAAAAGTGAGGGGAGGGGACAGGTCTCCTGCACGAAGCAGCTTCGTCACCTCCAGACACGGAGAATGGAGGAACTGACACACACTATAATCAAACACACACACACACACACACAGCCCGAGAACAATAACACTGGACATTCAATGCAAACGCTCCCATCTCACTGTCCAGCCTGAAGACAGGGGAGCCGGAGGAGGAGGAGACAGAGTGTGAAATAAGAGGCGCAGTGACCCGTCCCGAGTGTGGGAGTGGACGAACAGGAGATGGAGACTGAGTCTGAGTGACACCTTCCCAAACTCCCTTCCTTTCTGAATGAGGAGTCTATTGTTCAGTAATTATTGGAAAGTTCAGTTTCTTTACGGTAACTTTTATCAACAAACGTGTAAATAAATGAAGAATCAATAGAAGCACCCATTTGGAACCAGCTGGACGGCTCTTTAACATGTTCATTAACCCTCACTTCTCTCACAAAGTAAATATTGTTCACGTCCAGTTTAAATATGGAAACAGCTCATTTTAAATTCTCTGCTTTTAGGATGTTAGGATTTCACTACCTCTCGCCTGATCTGTCTATCTCCAAATGTTTGAATGGTCGGAGGCGTCCAATTTCAGTGCATGTAACAGTGTATCTGACAAAGAAAGGCTTATCTTATGTTACAAAAACAAACATAAATACATACATATCTATCAGTCTTAAAGTCCTGAGCAACAAAAACAGCCCATTTCATTTGAACGGATAAAGAGAGGTGTAAAAATATACAGAACCTCTACATGGTGTAAAATGTTCGACATAGAACCATTGGTCCAAGTAAGGAAACATTTAGGAACCTTTCTTTCTAAAAGTGCAGCACTTCGAAACTTCAGCTGGAAGAACAGACGGTGAAGTCATTGTTTTCTAAAAGCTGGGATCGAGGAGAGACTCATCAAAGTGAAAATTAAAGATTTAAGAGATTTGTGTTTTCTCTCCAGATATGCAAGGAAGAACAACAGAATGGAAATTGGTAATGGTGAATTGCAGGAACAAAATAAGCCATTATATATCAATATCTCTGTTTCTCATTGGTAATGACGAGGTGAGCTAGGATACTCTGATTTACTGGCCAATTTTATGGCATCTCGAAATCCTTTTCAATCAAGCACATTATATTAAAACTGGGCAATAATTTCTTCAGCTTTATTGCAGACGCAATCCATATATCACACTCCAAACAAGTGAATGATTCATCCTAGAAACCATATTTTCAATCAAAAGCATTTTGCAAGGGCAAAGCCACTAATTGAATGACTCACCACCAACAGCTAAGCCTGGTGTTCATAGTTTGAAAGGCGTTTCCTTATTTGTCCTGTACAATCATTTCTGTCTTCAGATGGGTTTTTCATTTGTCAACATGAATCCATGACATGACAAAGGTCCAGCCCAGCTTCATGCCTCAAGATGTGAAGCCCACTTGTTTAGTCTCTACATCAGTACTGCCCTGTAGAATTTACTATTTTGCACTGGTGTTGGGTGTGGTTCATCTTTCCATTAGATTCACTGTGTTTTATAATCACTTCCTCTCTAACATGCTCCTGAAGGAGGTAAGGTGACTTATGTTCATATGAAGTTTATGTTCTTAGGTAGCTTTGGTTCATGTGTGTGACTCTTAAAGATAAGGAGAATGGAATGTTTAAGGAACTGTCTATTGTCTATCTAACTGTCTGTCTATTGGTTGTAATATCACTCTTTCTCTGCATCTGTAGATAAGGTTCCTCTGACTCAAGGAAGCCCACATGATTAACACCCTCTCTTGCCAACTGTAATATTTAAAGACAGACTCTGTCTAGAAATCCCATTACTGAGAAAGTTGTGACATGTTATAAAACACAATATAAACAAGAATTTGAACTTTTTTAAAAGTAAGGATTTCAGTTTATTCACTAACCAGCTTGAAGATATTTTGTAAATATAAATAAATGTACAATTTCATGTTTGTAACACCCTCAAAAGATAGGAGGTGGGTCAAGTACAAGCACTGGGTCTCTACAAAACTACGCTGTTGTAGCATCAGGAATAATATCAAGTAGATATGAACTTTCTGGGAAAACATCACTTTAATATATAATCCACTTCAAAGGGACCTTCACACATATCCAAGCTACTTATTCCTACAATTTGCTGTATGTCCTTGCAATGTAAAGTTTCAGGATGCGCCAGAGCCCTATTTTAGGTGACAATTAGGTTTTTACTCCCAAGATCATGTGGCTTTGTTTTTCACAGTAGCATAATGCTATCTCATGGAATGCCCTCTGGGTGCTTGAAGGTTATGCACAGTCCATGGTGGCTTCTGGGGTTCTCCATTATTATGAAGTGCAGATGGTGAAGTTCTTCATAATCTTGCTATAAGAAGAGAAACAAATGTTTAAATTATCTCACGAAGTTAAGCACAAAGAGATGTGTCCCATCTTTGCTTGCCTCTGGAAGTTCCCCATTTACTGTGGTTTCAAAATGTAGCTTAAATATTCTCTTTTTACTCTTATTTTGCCCAGACACAGCTTCAGTGGGTTCCATTCATCACTTTAAAAGAGTTTACTGTATATTTAACAAACTCATTAGAAGTATTAGAAGTATTTTCATCCATATATCCATCCTTTTCCTAAGTTGCTTTATTCATTGCTAGGTTGCAGGGCAGCTGTAGCCAATCCCAGCTGACTTTGGGCCTAATGCAGGATTCACCCTGGACAGGAGGCCAAGTAATCAGAGGGCAACACGAAGACAGAACCATTCACACACAAACTCACCTATGGGCAATGTAGAGTCATCAGTCAACATGAACCACAAGACTTTGGACAGTGGGAGGAAACCAGAGAACCCAGAGAACCCAGAGGAACACCCCCCCCCCCCCCACACACACACACACACTCTTACACTCCACATAGAAACACATCTGTGACCTAGGGATCGAACCCAGGACCTTCTCAGTGTGAGGAGACATGAGTGTTAACCACTGCACCACTGTGTTGCATTTCCTCGTTCTTTTGTTTGTTAAATAAGTTTGAAACGATTTACAGTATAGATTTTTGTTTTTGCTGCATTTTATAAAATGTCTGGTTTTCCAGAAATGAGGTTTGCAGTTAGCTACACTAGACGCAAAGATGCTCTAGGCATCTTTATGTAAACTTACCTCCCTCCTGCCATACACAGCTGCACAAGCTTCTTGATTTAACACCACCTCCTAGTTTTAAAAAATTACCACCAATATCAAACCTCCAGCTGAATTCATCAGAGAATGTAAACCTGCGCATAGACCAGAAAAATGAAAAGAGAATGAGATTTCTCAGTAGACACTGGCATAGGAAGCTTTAGGAATGTTACCAGTAAATGAAGCAGTGTTGATACAGAAAGTGCAGATACAGAAATAAAGGGAACCGGGCACCAGGTCAATAAGAATCCAACATGGAAGGTGAAAATGCTTACTGACGCTACCACAACATTTCAGGACAGTCACATTACCAGGAATGTGGGTTTGTGTTAATATGTATTGAGATGTTTTATAGCACATACACCACCAAATATCACAACAAAATCTGTTCTCAGCACTTGTAGAAAATCCATAAAGAACCCGTATTTACCTAAAAGTGTTACTACTATTAGTCCACACTGCAATTGTATTACAAATTCAAATTATATTATAATATGTATTTTAATTCAAATTTAAAGCAAAAAAATACATATTATAAAACATATATATAACACATGACAAATATTCACTCATGTTGAATTGGATATGAACAACGTGTCTCAAAGTGTTGGGAGCAAAAAAGAGCATGAAAAGTGTTACACAGAAAGAGCTGGAGGAGCATTTTGTTACCTGCCACAGCCATAAAGAGAGTCTTAGAGAGGAGGAGTCAGTAACATGATTTGGAATAAAGAAAGTCTTGGAGAGGCGGAGTCAGTAACATAATTAGGTATAACAAGGGTCTTAGAGAGGAGGAGTCAGTAACGTGTTTGGAATGAGATTTAAAAATTATGGCATTTTGCTTTTATTAACATTTAATACAGCATCCCAATTTTTGGGGGTTGTAGTAAAACATTTTCTTGCTTTGTTGGTGTGTGAGGCAGTGCTGTGTGTGATGTTGTGACTAATGCATGATATGCAATTTCATTTTACAACCATGAAGCTGATTGGAAAAAATAATTTCAAATATAACAACTGATTGAGAATCAGATCGATCTCTCAGCCTTTAAGGTTTACAACGAGTTTAGTTGAAGGTCTAAGTGAAGATGTAAAAGTATTTTCTGTTTAAAATGTAATTGAGTACAAGTATAGAGTTTCAAGAATACCTGAGTAAAGTAATTATATCTTCACCTCCTGATAATACAATGTGAAATATATATACAGTGTCCTCCATAATTATTGGCACTCGTAGGTAAAGCCTTAAAAGAAATTCAGTTTTTATTGCAGAGGCATACTCTCACACTTAAAATTGAACAAAAATGTAACCTCCAACTCAAGTTATATTCAAGGGGGGAAAAATCCCTGACTAAGAAATAATTATTTTTCATAATATCATATGTTCCACAATTATTTATTTTTCATAAAATCACATGTTCCACAATAATTGGCACCCCAATTCCTAGGAAATAAATGTAAATGTAACTATTTCTGTCATTTGAAATAAAATTATTATTATTATTATTATTATTATTATTATTATTATTATTTCTACACTAGTTTAAAAGGTGATCAGAGTTTCTATGAACATTTAATTAGTAATTTATCACTTCTTGATTCCATGGTGTTTAAACATGACCTGACACAAAGGCCATTTCTCTTATCCCCTCTTCAACATGGGAAAGACAAAAGAACACACCATTCAAGTAAAGCAGGTATGTGTCGACCTTTACAATTTAGACAATGGCTACAAGAAAATACCCACTCGTCTGCACTTGCCAATATCTACTGTCAGAGGATCATTAAGAAGTTTAAAACAACTAGAACAGTGGTAAACAAGCCTGGACGAGGACGTGACATTATTTTGCCACTACACACTGTGAGGAGGATGGTAAGAGAAATAAAAAGTTATCCAAAGCTCACTGTTAAAGAATACCAACAAATGGTCTCATCTTGAGGTCACAAAGTCTCCAAAACAACCATCAGGCGCCATCTCCAAGCCAACAAGTTGTTTGGGAGGCTTGCACCAAAAAACCTTTTCACACTCACAATCATAATCACAAATATCTGGAGTTTGCTAAGCGGTACTGGGGCTTCAACTGGGGCCATGTGCTTTGATCAGATGAGACCAAGATGGAGCTTTTTGGCAACAAACACAAGTGGGTCTGAAGGAACAGCATGCAGGAAAGCACCTCATGCCCATTGTGAAGTATGAGGGAGGATCGGTGATACTGTGGGGCTGTTTCTCTTCCAGATGCCTTGAGAACCTTGTTAGGGTGCATGGCATCATGAACACTTTATAATACCAGGACATTTTAAATCATAATCTGGTGCCTCTGCCCGAAACTTGAAGATGGGTCGTCACTGGATCTTTCAGATAAAGATAATGACCCTAAACATGTGGCCAAATCTACACAGAAACAGTTCACCAAACACACAATGCAGCTCCTCCAATGGCCATCTCAATCTCCAGACCTCCACCCCATTGAAAACCTGTGGCGTGAGCTGAAGAAGAGAGTGCAGAGGAGAGGACCCAGGTCACTGGATGATTTTAGAGAGATTGTGCAAAGAGGAAAGGTAGAAGATCTTTCTGTAGTCTCCCATCTTGTGAAACATTACAGCAGAAGACTAGGTGTTTTGTTGGCAAAAGGTGGTTGTACAAAGTATTAACATCAGGGGTGCCAATAATTGTGGAACAGGTGATTTTATGAAAAAAATATTATTTCTTAGTCAGGGATTTATTTTCACTTTTGAAGGTTTTGGAGTTGAAGGTTACATTATTCTACAGTTTTTAGTGTGAGAGTATGCTTCTGCAATAAAAACAATTTATTTTGAGGCTTTTAACACATCTTAACCAGGGGTGCCAATAATTATGGAGGGCACGGTATATATATCTTTATAGATCTTTATTATCATTGCAGTCATACTTAGTACAATAGAACAATGAAATTGGAGTATGCATAATTATCATAATAAATGTACAAACACAAATGCAAATTGACTGAAAAAGTTTGCACCTTGAAACATTTAATAGCTTATTTTAATAAGATAATAGTGAAATATAATCAGCATAAAATCCTGACCTGCTTTGTTAAGGCAGCTTCTGAACCAGCCACAATAAAACACGGTGCTACTATTTACAGTCTGTGCACGGCTGCACCAATTAGCAGCAATTAACACCAGGCATGGAGCACCTGCATCTAGTTTCTCAGAGAGTACAGGGCCAAAGTCAGTCGGGCTGTGGGGAGAAAGCGCCCGAGTCCCCTCCCTGCTTCAGATCATGAGCTGTAGATGTGTTTACGTGTGTTCAAGTCCTTATCTACACCGAGACGATCGCTCATCGCTTTGTCTGTAAATGCCACCCAAACCCACAAAGAGGCTGGGGCAAGGGGGCAGAAACAGAATGAAGAGATGTGGCGATGGAAGAGTGGAGAAGGGGAGAAGGATAGATGAAAGAAACAGCTGTATACAAATGACAGGCATGTGTTCCTCACCATCTCCCGCTGAGAGAGGTCCCGGTTCGGTCACTGAACAGCCTCAAAGCCCCAGAGTCGGACATAATGCACAAAGAGCCTCAATCACTGCCCCCACCCACGACACCACCGCCTGCATACCTCCTCTCACTGTACTCCACAGAGAAAGGGAAGAGGTACAACAATGAGAATCTCACTCTTTCCACTTCTACAGGGAAACAGGAGAATGACATGTGGCCCTGGGTTTTGAATGGAAGATGTTGAGACACTGAATAAGAAGATTAATTTTATTATGGGAGATTCTGGTGAAAAGTGCCATTATATTCAGGTGAATTAGCTCAGTAACCATCTCAGAAGACGAGAGGAGGCTATAGCACTTATGTACAGATCTCTAGGAGACGAACAAGCGTGAGTGGTCTACATGCATAAACCAAAAAAACAATCCATGCAACTAGGTCAATGGTTGTTTTTTTTCCAATAGAATAGTAGAATTGAATTCACATCATTTTCAGCTGATGTCATATTGCATTATAAAATTTCTTTACCATTCCATCTGATTAATATTTTTTCCAGTTTCCCCATCAGCACATTATCATAGTCACAGTTACACAACAAGGCTTTTACTGAGAAAACCATTTCACAACAGGACTGTGTGTACTGTAGATCAGTCCCTTTAATCCCAGTGTACAACTCAAGACAAACCAAAGCACCCACGTTTTAGTTCTCTCTTCTCTGAGGAAAGTATCCTGATTTTACTAGAAAGAATGTTTTCTCTGTTTTTCTGTGTTTTACTGGGTCAAACTGATTAGTCCACTGGCGTTTGCTGAGTTAGGACTCACTGCTCACAGATCACCCGTGGTTGGGGTCTCCTGTCCCAGACTAGCTCGACTACCACAGACCAGCTCCCCGTAATTTATGCTTCATATCCATAGGCTGATTCTATTATTCCAAGCTATCTGCCCCTCGCTCTTGCGTCTAGAAACTGAGACTGACCGGAGGAAGAGGCTTCTCGTGAGCTCTGGTTCCTCCCAAGGTTCCTTCCTCCAGCTGAGGGAGTCTTGCTCATGGCATGGGGACAAATTCTGTAAAGCTGCTCTGTAATAACAACAGTTATAAAAAGCGACAGAAAGATTAAATTGACCCAACACTGTAACAATGATCTGTAAATATTTTCTGATAAGAAATTTCACTGATTTTATTTAAATCTGCACAGTGTAGGTGTGTTAGAGCAGGTGTACACTAAAACCTCCAGCAGAAGTGCTGCTAAATCAAAAAATGTCAAAAAAAAATTTTAAAGTTTGATTTATTGTAGAACTTTACAGATTCTATAGCCTGAGGGTTCAATTATTCTTCATGCTGAAGTATTTTATTTACAAGCCTTAAAACACACTTCCTAGTGGCCTCCTCTTTAAACGGGACGAGCAGGATTAGGAGCTGCTGGACTAAAACAGGGGGCTAATCAGGGGGCAGTGCCACGGCTGTGGGGCTAGAGACTTGGCACTGACTGAGCCAGCACCAAGCAGTTCTGCATCTAATGCCCTCACCTGGAGTGAATAAGGGGTTAGGGGGTATTTACTAGAGGGGGTGTAGGGTGTTGAGGGGCTGTCTGAGAGCTGAAAGGGGGTGTGGGTAAGAAGGGGGTGAGTGTTACCAAGAGAAGGAATCGCACCTTCACGACACCCCATAGTAATTACACACTCGAGTGGCTGGACTGTGGAGGAAATTGAAGGCCTGAGCAGGAGCCCAGCTGCCTCCCTCTCCCTCCCCATCAGCGAGCTCGTGATTGAGCCTGCTCTCTCTCACATACACACACACACACCCACACGCACACATGCACACACAGACACACACACACACACACACACTCACACACACTCACACACACTCACACACACTCACACTTTCCTCAATCCTCAGAGGAAATGCCGCTTTGTGTCCTGGTAATGAGATTCTCACACACCCAACCTTATTTACCATCTCAGACAGGGAGCAGCGAGCAGACGAGAGCCGAGCAGGAGAGAGGGAGCGACACACTGCACAACTTTACTGCTCAATTACAGAGACACTAATCACGCCAGCCACAGAGGTGGACCTAACGTATAGAAATATCAGGAAATATTACAAAACCATCATATCATTCAGTGTCAGCAGCGTCTCACTATTACTGCAATAATCATGCTGCGCTAAGGCAACATGTCATATTATATTTTCTGTTAGTAAAGGTAAAGCCCCTGTAAATCTGTTTTTTCCCCCCTTTTTTCTTTTTATGAGTCATATACAGTAAATGTAGAAAATAATCAGTGTGAAAGTTCCCAACTGCACCATTCACTCCACTGCATAAAGCAGTGGTCAATATAAAAACAAACCATTATTACATTTATAAGCCTCATTCTAAAGGGAAATTGTACAATTAAAATGATAGAGAGAAAAAATGATCAAATCAGATATTATTTTTATTATTATTAAAATAAAATATTAAAGAATCTCAAGGGTGAACTGCTTCAGTCTTTTTTAAACACAGTTTTACTTAATAAAATCAGTTTGTTTGTTTGTTTGTTTGTTTGTTTGTTTGTTTGTTTTTGTACCATGGTTTGCTAAATCATCATCTCCAATCTGGAGTTTCTGCTTATTTCCTTCAATGTTTATATCACAATTCGCCAGCATGTGAGATTTTCAGAAATGACCGATGAATTTCAGCAAATCTTAATGCGGCTATGGATCAACACACGCACACCCACACACACACACACACACACACACACACACACACACACACACACACTTCACCAGTCTCCAGTTAGTAAAGCTGGTGTTACATGCTGAATGCTGTGTTAGTGAAGGGGCTGGTGTTAGTGGAGATGTACAGAGACAGTGAGTGTTCATCGTAGTTTCACAGTGATAGAAACGTGTGTGTAATGGATGCACTGCTCCACGACGTTTAACTACAGAAAACAAAAGCAACAAGCAGAGCTGCTTTAAGGCCATGTGACTGAGGCAGCTAACTGGGCCTACCTGCCATCACCGTGGTGACCAGCAGGTTCTTTTTGACCACCTGAGTGTGTGTGAAGACGTAGTGGGGTGCGCTGGCCTGGTCACCCTTACTCTCCTGGTGCAGTGTGAACACACACTTGTCACAGTGGCCTGGAAAAGCACACAATTAAACACGTCAGCATGGGGTAACTGCCCCGGGCCAGCCGGGACACGGCTCAAAACACATCGCATTCCACGCACTGCCCCGGATGCCCCATTGTGTGTGTGTGTGTGTGTGTGTGTGTGTGTGTGTGTGTGTGTGTGTGTGTGTGTGTGTGTGTGTGTGTGT
>JBBIGC010000001.1:13778532-13796388 GCA_037576955.1 Lepidarchus adonis
ATCCATGTTGTACATATTCGTCCGACCACTTTCTTCTTTTGCCCAACATAGTTAATATGGATTAAAATATTAACAAAAAACCATAAGAGTATAAAAGAAATGGAGAATAATAAATATATGTACATGAATATGAATAATATGTGTAAATATATTTGTGTACACAGTTGTGTAAGTAAGTGTATGTATGTGCATGTATGTATGTAAACGCATTCAGACTGTTGCAATAGAAGGAAGGCAGTATGGAGTGCAAATATGCAGTATGAAGTGCAAAATATGCAGTATGGATTGCAAATATGGAGTTTAGTGTATAGTGCAAGTGACAGTAGAGAGTCTGTGGGGTGTTAGTGTTAGTGTTTAGTGTTCAGCAGTCTGATGGCTTGATGGAAGAAGCTGTCCCTCACTCTGCTCGTACGGGACCGATGCTGCGATACCTCCTGCCTGATGGGAGTAGTTTGAACAGACTTTTACAACTTAAAGATTTAGGCTGTGTCTACCCTTAATAAACACATCACATATGTTGTGCATATATTATTGTGTCTGATTTGGCTTGTGTAGGTATTTAGATCAGTATCATTTAACATAGTACACAGTCTTCAGATTCTGACGTGAGTCTGAACTGATGTGTGTAATGAAGCTGCAGAGGTTTTATTGAACATCACTGTGTTTATTAACAGCAGCAACATGAACTTCTCATATCACACACACACACACACACACACACACACACACACACACACACACACCCACAAACACTGCACTATTAACCCCAGATCTTACCCTAACACTGAAAAAAACAAAAAACATAACAATAACAATGCACCCCCCAACCATCCCTCACACACACTGCATTGAACTACCATATATGACAGTAAATACACATAAAAAAGGCCAGTGACATAACCACAAATTTTATTAAGTTGAGTACAACGTAAGGACTGTATTACAAATTCTGTCACACTTCCTACTCCTGAAGATGGCATAAACAGACCAAATCACATTACAGCAAGCTAATCAATAATTCATTCTATCTTCTTGGGTATTCACCAAACCATGTGTGAGAGTTTAAGGAAAATGTATCTGTTAAACTGCTGTTATCCTGACATATATGCTTATTGCAAAGCTTTATGTGTAAACTTACAGAATTCCTTTTATCTTCTTGTTTTCTCCTTGCAGAATTCCGTGGATCGAAACTGTCATGGTCGTGGTTGCTAAGGAGAGTAGTGAACTGATGCTCCAAATTGTTCACAAATTTGATCACACAAAAGTAAAGGTGGTTGAAGGGGGAACTACGAGACATCGATCAATCTACAGTGGCCTGCAGGCTTTCACCAAAAGCACAGAGAGTCCTCCCATCTCCAGACCAAAAGTGGTCATCATCCACGATGCTGTGCGACCATTTGTGGAGGAAGACTTTCTTCTCAAAATTACTCTGGCTGCCAAGGAGCAAGGGGTTAGTATGTTCTGCTTTTCAAAACCAAATTCAGCTGCTCATCTACTTTATCAGAGCAAAATCATTTCAGTATTAATTTTTATCACTAAGGCTAAATGGATGGCTGTTCTCTTTTATTTTTAAATGACTATTCTGATTTCTTAAAAATTCTCCAGAAAACACACAGGCCCTGATGCAGGGCTTGGTCTAAACACGACCTTCTCTTCAATCTTCTCCATTGCAGAAGCGAGGAGATAAATGTGAAGAATTTATTCTTTAATTTAATTTTAGCACGCTTGATTTTTAATATACTTTCTACTTTTTCCACTGTGGAAATGAAACTGCATTAATGCTCTTAATATAATCTTAAATTGAATTAGTTGAAACCTGCAGCAATCCTGTTATTCAGTTGTTGATGCAAGTTAAGCATAATTAATTAGCCAAATGTGTACTTTTCTGAAAACTTTTTGTAATGTTCACTATGCATCATACACATCTGGAAGACTGTGTGTGTGTCTGCGTGTGTGTGTGAAATACTCGAACAGTGAGCTTCCATGTGACCACACACTGTTTGCTTGTGGAACCTGGAAGCTGTTTTTTAATCAGAGGATATAATACTGTGGGTCTGTGTCAATGCCACAGAAATGTTGAAAGGTTGTAGGTGTTTGTGCTGTAGTTTATCACAGTTCTGAAATAGGAATGTGACAAAGTGGTTGAGATGAATGTTTAGGTTGACTGACCTTTTTTATGATGTCACATTTATGAGGTGAGTTAGAGTTGGCCATCCAGTTCCAGAAAAGAGAAATATTAAAGGTCTCTAGACTCTCTCAGTGTCTGGTAGTGAGAGTGTAATGTGAGGTGCTCATTTGTCTAGTTCACTGTTAATGTCTTTTAGGCCATTGCCAGCTGGCCTTCATTATCTCTTCATTACTCCTGATTGTGAAGGAATGTCAGTTTGACTGTAGACGCAGCTATTAAACCTTGCAAAGCTTGAACGGCACATTCAACACACAATTTTGCTTATTATTTGTTATAATCTAATAAAAATACACATAAATTTGGGGAGCACAGCATGTTCCCCAATGATATATTGCATTTAGGAGGAACTGTGTTTAGCCTTAAACTTGGATCATTTGTGGACTAAAGGCTTCATCATCAAAGGTTGCTCTCAGGAGAAAGTCGCAGAACAGTGAGGTATATATAGTTTATGTGCTAGAAAATAATGACTTGCAGTGTCCATCTCAAAACAAAATGGGAGTATGTTTTATTTTACTGCCTGAACAGGAGAATTACTTTTTTTCAGGCTTCAGGCGCCATCCGTCCTCTGGTGTCCACAGTGATTGCAACCACCTCTGAAGGCTACTTGGACCATTCTCTGGAGAGAGCGAAGTACAGAGCCAGTGAAATGCCCCAGGGATTTCTCTTTGACATCATCTATCAGGCCTACCAACGGGTGAGAAAATCTCATATTTGTTGCCACTGTCCATTTAAATGTGTTTTGTGTTTTACACACCCAAACGTCAATCAGGGCAAAGTGCTCTGAACACAAGCCTGCTTAAAAAAACTGTCTCCACTATGAAATATTTTAAGCATGCTGTTGTTTTTTGCATATGTTTGCATACTTTGCATAGGCTTTTCAAATCAGTGGCAGGATTTGTACCCATGCCTTATGTACTTTCATGATGGAAGTGAGTGCAAACAGCCAGTTAGCTCTCAGTATCAGTAATTCTAGCCACAATTTGTTGTAGAAAAACATATTAGGTTTTTATGTTTTTTTTTATTTTATTTTTTTATTTTATTTTTTTTATTTATTCCAAAAATAAAATAAATTCAGTAAAAAATAGAAATATATTAAATTAACATATTTTGCTGTTTAGTTCCATTTTTCCACACTTACTGAGGGCCTGTTACGATTGTAAGTTATGCCACCTCTCAGTATTGAAGCACCTTTCCTGACATTCTCCTGGACTAGCACATTGTTTTCTTCATTGTCACTGAAGGCTGCAATAACCTGAAGGTCCATGGTACTGATGCAATTATGAATTTAGTGTTCAGTTTAACAGTGATTTCAGAGTTCCACATTTTCTAGACTATATTTCTTGGACACAAAATCACTCAAAAGTGTAATTTTCAAACAATATAATTTTGCACATTTACAGTAATAAAAAAGATAAGAAAACTTAATCAAAACAAATCAGGGAAAGTTTTTCTGTAAACTTATAAATTAGTTCACACTTTTACAACTTCATGTAGTGTTACTTATTTTCTCATTAGTGTTTGTGTGTTCTAGTAACCAATCATACATCATACATCACCAGATTATAGCGTGAAAAAGACAAATGTAGGGCACTGGCCATGCCGCTCTATGAACTTTTCAGCCATTTTTCATCTCTGAACCTCTGGGCGTAAATGTGCAGTTGTGTGAAAAAGTGTTTGCCACCTGATTCCTTTTTTTCTTTTCATTTCTGTCACACTTAAGTGTGTCAGATCATCAAACAAATTTAAATATTAGTCAATGACAACACATGTAAATACAAAATTAAGTTTTTAAATGAAGGACTTTATTATTAATTATTATTAAGGGAGAAAAAAAAATTCCAAATCTACATGGCCCTGTGTGACAAAGTGATTGCCCCCTAAACCTAATAACTGGTTGTGCCTTTAGCAGCAACAACTGAAATCACGTGAAAACATATGTTGAGTTTTTTTCAGCTGTGGAGGAATTTTTGCCCAAACTCATCTTTGCAGAATTGTTGTAGTTCAGCCTCATTGGAGGGTTTTCGAGCAGGAACCACCTTTTTAAGGTCACACAGCTTCTCAATAGGATTCAAGCCAGGACTTTGACTAGGCCACTCCAAAGTCTTCATTTTTTTTTTTCAGCCAATCAGAGGTGGACTTGCTGGTGTATTTTGGATCATTGTTCTGCTGCAGAACCCAAGTTCATTTCAGCTTGAGGTCATGAACAGATAGACAGACATTGTCCTTCAGGAGTTTTTGTGATGTATTGCTATGTCATTGTGGTACAATATATTGATTACCGCAGAATGGCTATATCGTGATATTATCGTTATCGTGGCATATGTATGGCGTATTGAATTGTATCATGAGAGACCCTGTGATTCCCACCCCAAATATGTATTACCTTTGGTTGTGCTGTAGAGCCATGATTGTTAAACAGTATTTAAAATGAGCATGAAAGTCCTCAGATATCTCCCATAGTGTAGAAACACAATTAGATGGTAAGGTGTGTGTATGGGGAATGCACCGGCTGATATCTGACACTCTCACACTAACACTCCTGAGCGTTTTCACAGTCTCACTCCTTTTAAAAGTGAATATATAGCTCTCTGCTTTTGAATCCAGTAGTTATAGATCTTCCAGCAAATGACACGAGGTCGTTCAGAATTCATTTTAACTTCATTTTAGCTGCATTTGCTACTTCGAGTTTGAAGGTTATTGTGGTTTCTTTTTAAATTTTAAAAAGAGCCATCTATAGACTGTTCCATCGTGGCCAAAGGCCATGTGTCAGAGCTTTACCTGTGGAGCTTTCTGTTTGAGTGATGTATTCACAGTGTGACATTCATTCATGGTGATGGAACTGTGGTAGAGGAAAAATAGACACCCAACCCCCTGTGCGGTATAGTTTAGTGAAAGCAAAAATGCCAAAGGTTAAATGACTGCAGGACCTGAATGATATTTCTCTCCTCTAATTTGCCTTGAAATCAGTGATCCCTGTGCAGGAACCTCACTCCTTACGCTGAGGATAAAATATGGCTGTACATATTGCTTTTATGATCTCTCAGGTGGCATGATTTAAACCCTGTAATATTAGAAGTGTCTCAGAGCTGTGAGCTAATGACTCACATTTGCAGAATATTTACAGATGTGTTCTGATTCCTTTTGGAAAGAAAAAAACTCCAAAGCACTCTGTTAATAAAATCTCATTTAATGCATTTCTATTCCAGTCAGAGAAAACCGAGTCACTGACGATGAATGGTTTAACAAAACTAACACAGTGCATATTTCTGGAATAAAAATGTTCCTTGGGGAATGGGCCTATCCTGTCTAGTTTCTCCTTTCATTTTGAAAGGATATTTAATCTGTGTGCATATTTACCTTCTTCCGCTTGTGGTCCTGCTTGGCTGTTCACAATAAATAAATAAGCCGTAAATAAGCCCACTTTACTATTTACTAAACACCAACAAACAAGGCCACGGTGGTTTCGGTTCTGTACTGATTTCTCTCCACAGTGCAGCGAGTTTGACTTCGAGTTTGGCACAGAGTGTCTGCACTTGGCTCTGCAGTACAGCGGCACCAATGCCAAGCTCATCGAGGGACCACCGACACTGTGGAAAGTAAGAGATGATGCGTTCACTGGATCTCCATGCTTGTCTCTGCAGAATGCTAATCAAATAAATGAGTCTTTTCTGTTTTACAGGGCAGTTTGAATATATCTCATTGAAATGTAACTTGCTTTTTATCAGGTGACATACAAACGAGACTTGGCTGCAGCAGAGTCTATCATCAAAGGTATTTAGTTTTAATTGCAGTGATTTTTATACTTGGCTTAAGTCTAAACAACACTTTCATATAACACTTTATATTGAAATGGCTTTAACTTTACAGCATTTGTGTGTAAAGATTAAAAAGAGACGTAGTGTTACTCTCAAAGACTAACTTATATTTTATTGCTAATTTGCTTATTTTAATTTTTCAAATGTATTTAACTGTCTGTGTGTCTGTGTGTGTGTGTGTGTGTGTGTGTGTGTGTGATCAAGAATTCTAGAATCAACAGAAATCAATCAATAAATAAAAAATCAGGACTGAGGCATGTTAATTATATCTCCTTTTAATTGCACTTTATAATAATTGCCAGTTACATTGTTGCCAGTGTAATGTTGGTCCATTGATTGGGGTGAGTTTCAGTAATAGTGGAGTAATTTTTGTTTCCAAAATGGCTTTAACTTTACAGCATTAGATGATAAAGGATCAGCGGCACTACAGAGAGTGTATAATGCACCAGCATAAATGGTTGGGTGTTCTCTTGATTGTGGAAAATTGCGGGATAAATTATGGTGACCTGAGCAGACAGCCCACTGTCCTGGATTCTGTTTGGTTTAAATCTGTGTTGGAATAATCCTAAATATTCTAACAAGCTTGTTTTATTTTACTAGAAAATCTCAGCAATACCTTTGTTTTGCCCATAGTTTTAAGGTGCTATGTTTTTATCAGTTTTCTATGATGGTTTAATTGTGTGTGCATATTCATTGTGTGGGATCAATTCATTAAGGAAAATTTCCATTCTGTCACTTGCTCCCCTGGCTGTTCTGCATGAGTTTTACTCTCTGCTTGGAGGACAGCCCTGTAACATAATGCTAAACTAGGTTTAAAGTGGAAAAACAACTATTTCTTTAAAGATCCCCTCCCTGAAGTGCTGAATTCAAGCTCAAGGTTAATGACTTTCTCAGGTTAGTCTTTATTGCATTGAGCCTTTTTTATATTTTCAGTGTAAAATGATGCATCACTCAAAATGTTAGAATTTGTTCGGAAAGTCCTTTTTATGATCTACAGGCCAAACTCTGACACTTTGATGTGTAGGAGGGATATTGACCTCAAGAAGTGCTTGCTGGGTTTCATTACTTGCCAAAAACACTCTGAAAGTTTATTTTTTTATGAAAGCCTTATTTACTTGACCTACATTCTTGTTCATTGCTACTTTGTAACCCTGTGTATAATTCGTTAATAGCTTGGACTGATGGGTTTACTTAGCAATGGTTTTGGAATAGAAGCATATAAAGTGAGTCAAGGCCTTTGAGTTTTTATAGCATTCATTCTTTTGCAGATATGTTCATCTTTATTAGCTAAAAATTTAATTATAACTATGCTTTTTAAAAAAAAAAAAAACTTTTGCAGGTCTGTGAAGTGAAAGGCTCTTCTGTTCTTCATGATCTATTTCCAGAAACCCTCACGCTGTCAGCATGCCTCATTTCAGGAACTACGGCAGAGACTGTTGAGTTGGCCAGCAAGCTCCAGAAAAACCTGGCATCTCACAACATGGTGGGTAATGAGAAGGATTTTCATAATAATCAGGGGATGATGATTATGGCCATAATGTTTTTTGGAATCAGCAATACTTCACCTCTCTGCAAAGCAAAAAAACCCAGAGCCTGCTTGGGTGGGCTTGATGTTTCAGATGTTCCTGGCCTGTACTGGAGAAAGCCTGAGAGACACACCCTGTCTCTCCTCATCCCCACGCTCTCACCTGCACACCATGAAGGGTTGCAGATGGGGAGTTGATAGTACAGGGCCTGTAGACGTCATGCTAAAATGGATAGGACGTCCTGTAAAACTGTGACCACTCCACCATTTGTTCCTTTTTAATCCTGGAACCAGCCCAACTCCTCTCAGGTCCCCACGTTACCGTCCCGGGTGTGGTTCCCCTAGATGTCTCTGGAGATCCATCCTTTGATGCCAGGCACTGACAGAGGGGAATATGATGTGCCTCCGCATGGTCCTGCATGCTGAGTCCGTCCTCCTTTGTAGCAACGCCAAGTGTTAAATCAAAAAGCTCTGTCCTGCTTTTGATAATAATAGCAAGCTTAGACACACTGCAAGTCTATCTTGACTTGTCTTGGCCTCAGTTCCTAAGGTGGTGGGTTTGTATTATCCTCCCCTTTGTGAACGCATGTGACTTGATGTATCTCTCTGTCGGACTTTAAAGAGATGAAAGGGAAGAGCAAATGGTGAATGAAGAGCTGGGTTTGTTTCCAAGCCATGTGTGATTCTAATCCACTTTAGCGTTGATACTGTTTCCCTGATACAAGACGTCCGTGTTGGGAGCCAGTTCGACATATGCAGGTGGTGTGGTTGGCTCTGGGTATATGGGTTTTTGGGGATTTCTTTGCCACAGAGAACTGATGGGAACTGAAAGGAAGAGGCATTCTTTTAGCAATATGTAATCATGATGGCAGAGGATACCATGTAGAAATATGTCATTAGTATTGTGCAGAGAGCCAGTGGAAGGTACTACTTATTTTGAACAAATAGAACAATATGGCTGGAATTCAGTGGATCTGCTTATGCCCCACAAACATATATATTTTTTCAAAGTAATTATTGCTGATAAGTTGCAGAAGCTTTAGAGTATTGGTGAAAATCTCAACCTGAGAATTTTTTTATTACTTTATTATTATTATTATTATTATTATTATTATTATTATTTTTACAAGTAATTCATTTATTAATTTATGTGTGTGTGTGGTAAAGCTTTTTTGTATAATCGTGTGAATGCAGCAGACTAAAAAGAGACAGGACAGAGGCATGTTAAACACTGGGTTACATATCCTTTTAATTAAACTTTTTAATTGTTTTAGAACTGAGGATAGTAATTGTTGCAGTTGCCGGTGAAGCCTATGTGACTATACAGTCATGTAAATGAAGTGCATCTGTTGGAAACAGTGCCTACAGATAAAGACCTACTTAAATAAAAGCACAAGGAAAAGTAGCATCTCAATAATTAGCAAAAATATCAACAGATATTTTTATTTTGATCCCTTATAGTCCCACAAGTGGGACATTTATTCTCTGCATTTAACCCATCACACGTGGAGCAGTGGGCTGCCATCAACAGAGGCACCCGGGGAGCAGTGAAGTGGGGACAGTTTCTTGCTCAAGGGTACGTCAGTGGTGCCCGGGCTGGGACTTGAACCTGCGACCTTCTGATCCCTAACCACTAGGCCACCACTGCCCTCCTGTGGTGGCCTAGCGGTATTCTACAAAGGAGAATGTAAGGACACCCTTGGCCTCAGAAGCTAGAATATGTCAACCTCAAACCATAGCATTTCCACCACCATGCTTCACAGTTGATTTCGGGTTCTTTCCATTAAAAATGGGCCAAACATTTAAATTGATATTACAAAAGTTCTTGTCTTTGTCTATATGTTTTTTTTGTTTTTGTCATGCTCTGATATTCTTTTTGGAGAACAAATGTTTTTTTTTTCTGCCACGCAGATTAATTTTGTTCAATTTCCTTCTGATTGTAGACCTACAAATTCAAGAATTACCGGCTCATCTCATGATGATAATGTTGGGTTTTTGTGCTTGTTCTCATAAAACAGTCTGCTCTCAATCTGCATATTATTATTGGATTCATGTTCATTCATTTGTTGGAGTATAATCAACTTTATCTTTAGATTATGTATCAAAGACATGCTTCATTATTTTTTGTTAAGTATCGACCACTTTAAAAACATGTAGTCTTATGTTGTCAGCTTGTGCTAAACTTTTGTCTATTATTTTAAATTTTTGCAAAAAAGTCTTTAATGGCCTTTTCACAATCTGCATTTTAAAAGCATTTCATGACCAACCTGGTTTATATCAACTGGGAACATTTAATCTGGCAAATCTACAAGCCAGATTGAAGTGTTTTTGTTTTATTTGAAGCCATGGTTGGTTACCTTTCAACAGCATTAAATTATCCTCGCATGTTTCCTATAACTGTTTCATATTTCCAATTTACCCTGTTCTTGTACTGCTGATACTGGTGAAGTTGGTGCCAGTCACAGAGCACACATGTTTATATCATGTTTATTTCATTCAGACAAGTTCTGAGTAATATATTTTTTATATAATGTACGAAAGTTTGTATGTTGAGCCTGTTTTCATTCTTTTGCTTCATATTTATTTTTTTATTTTTTTATTTACAAATTTCCATTAGGGCAGGATATTGCATATTAGTAGCTGACTAACTGGTTTGTGATTTTTCTTATATGCTAAGATAGGATTGAAAGCTTATCTTTCTATGTTTGCAGACAGTGGATGTCTTCCCCTGTTCCAACGGATATAACGAGGTGTTGCCAAAGACCAGGAATTTTATCCATATTTCTGTATGTGAACATGATGCTCACAATGTTTTTAAAGAGACATTTTTACAGTGTTAATAAATTCAAATCATAAATATGTTTTTTTGTTTGTTGTAGGCCAGTTTGGAAAGTTTATCTGATGTTATGGAGGTGATCACAGGTTTCGAGGAGACCTCTCAAGCTCTTTTGTATCCTGTGGTTATTATTTGGGTAAGTACATGTCCGTCACATTGACATTGTAATAATCTTGTAATGTCACAACACTGAATGCTTATTATATTTATTATTCTGAATATATGGGTTTCAGGGAGAGAAAGGTCAATAATATTTTCTTTTCATTTCCATTTGGATGGAGTTGGTGTTTATAGATCTATGATACAGTGGGCCTGTCGCTCAACTGACCATTATGTCTCTGTAAACACTGGTTATGCTGTTTACTAAAACAAGGCTGATGATGCTTCATCTGAAATGTCAAAACTATAAGGCATTTTCAGTCTCTCTGGTTTATACCTGTATCAGACATGGTGAATGTGCATAAGTGCTAAACCATGGAAAAACCCTGGACATGTTTCTAGTATTTCTACTGAAATACAAATCTGTCTTAATCATAGAAAATGTCATCTCAGAATGACTTGATTAAACCTTCAGAGTGATCTGTGAAAGGTCTCCTAGCTTCTCAAGACATGTTCTAAAAACACAGCAGCCATTTACCTGTGATCAGACTCTATTCTCCTGCAGCAGTTGTATGGAACGGTATACTTACTTTCTCTAATAAAGACTTTTATCTGTTGATTTTTAAAAAAAAGACCTACAGGTTTATCACCATCTGTGGGCACTGTATATTTGTTTCAGTTATTTCCATGGGGTATACTTATTTTTTCCCATGACTATTAATCTGTTTGTCTCAGTATTTATTTATCATTCCAGTTGCATTATATATTTTATGCAATTTAATGTAAATTACAGTGGCATGAATGAATTTGCCTGCTGATGATCTCAGTCTGCTTTAGAATGAGGTTGACTAAACACAAAAGTCGTTTCCTTTTCAGGGTTGAGGGGCCTAAAAATGACACTTAATTGGATTCACAGTAACAGCACGAGCCACAGTTGCGAATCCTTTTGTGTAATTTGCATTTTTTGCACTTTGTCATCTTTTGTTGTCATATGTCATCGTTGAGCATGAAGCTTTCTCAGGAACACACACCAAGCTCATGGAAAACTGAACAGCAGTTAATTGACAGCATACTTTAGTTTGCCTGTGTCAGCAGCGTACTAGTTTGAAATGGACTCCCAGTGGGAACTGCACTGTTTGTAATAGCATTGTTTAAAGTGTTTTTGCTGTTTACAGGAGCACCCAGCTTTCTGAATAAACAGAATACTGTGGTCCGTGCAGAAATGTATAGCTTCAGATGGATTGTGTCGTAGATACAGCAGCAGCTAATGTGCGTTGTGTGTCAGTGGAAATACGTGTTAACATGCATCTTTTCATACCCAGCACCTGGAACTAACTGCCTTGTTGAATTACCAGATAGCAAATGGACTTTTAACAATGTGGGCTTTTGTGTTTATTATTCCACATATGAGTTTCTTATGCCGTGGTGGTCTCATTGCTGAGAGATGTTTTCTGCTTCTATTCTGTATGTTTTAGGTTCATGTATGTTTGTCAGAAGAGCCATCCCACAGACAAAAGGCAGATGAGCTTACTCCCCTCATGGAGCTCTCTGCAAAGGCCAAACAAGGGAATATTTTACTCTATGGTATTCAGGTTTCTTACTCAAAGGTAGGTCTCCAGACGTTAATAAATAAACCTAAATCACATAAGTTGAATTATTTTTATTACACTTTTATATTAAACCACAGAGAACATGAGGAATTATGAAAAATGTTCTTACATTGCTTTACCTTCAAGAGTATTACACTTCTTCAGATGAAATAGCAGTGCTGTTATGCATGGGAATGTTCATATTGTGAAGCAGCTGGGAGCTGTTGGAAATTACTTGGGTGTCTTTTGACAGAGCTGGACTTGGCCAAAACGTAAGCCTGAGGACCATGGAGCTTATATAGTTTCCCAATTAGTAAACCGGTCTGCTGCCTGTGTCTTACACTGACGTCAAAGCGTTGTGTAATTAAAAATGCTGCACCCTACATTCGTCATCCTGAGGCCCTAGAGGTCCCCCTTCCACATGTGAGTCTGATTCCGACCCTTCTCCATGATACTGAGCATTTCAGAGTTCAGGGTCGATTCATCCGAAACGATATTGTAATTCGGCTCTTCCAGCTGCAATCTCTTTTAGGCGAGGGAGTGGACGGAGATGATGTGTGTTCAGCATGATAAAATGCTTATCGTTATGAGATAGTGAAAGTGTATAAATCACTCTTGTGGACTCTGCGATAATGAGTATAATTCCTCCCAGATGCTTCTTATTCATACGTTTCAAAATGGCTGCCAAGACGCTTTTGCGCTCTCCGACCACATGTCCAGCCAGAATCGTATTTAATTTATGGTTCCGTAATTGGAGGCAATGCGTCTTTATGCTGGATGTATTATTATACACCACGTTTATTTGTGAAGCTGTGTACAGTCTGTTTGCTCTGAGTCACTGTTGTAAATGACGATCTAAAATGGTTAAGACAAGCATGGAGGTTATGAAATGGCAGTTGAGGAATGTTTCATGAGAACTGGTAAAAGGCTGCAGTCAGGTTTTTTCTTCTTACCAAATGTTTACATGGTCAGTGCTGCAGTTGAGCAGAGGAATTGTTGCTTTAAGAATACTGGTATTCGATAAGGATCAGTAAGCATTTTGTGGTAAATACAGTTTCAGATGTCTTATTAAAAACATCTTGCCTTTTTTATCTGAGACTTCCTTGTTTTTCCCATTTCCTATTAGTAAAACGAAGCGTCTGTCATGTCCAATTTCCTCCAAGGTTAGGATGTGTTTGCTATTCCCTCTAGCTCCTGATGTATTTCATTATTTCTTGCTTTTTCAACAAATTCTGCTCAGTGGGTTGTATATAATTTGACAGGTTCACTCAGCACTTTGCTGGGTCTTTTTCTGCTAAAGGGACTTCATTGTGCTGTGGGGTTCGCTCTCCTGACAGATTTTGCTGAAGATTTCAGATTTAATTCCCCATTCCTTGCCATCTTACTAGTCTTCAACCTACAATGACTTATGGCAGATTGGGAAAGGCTCATTTAAGCCTGGTAAGACTCAAATTCACTCTCACATATCTCTTTTATAAAACTTTTCTTTAAGGAAACACCCAAAAAAAGCTTATTATGCTTTTTTCTTGGAGTCTAATGCTCTGCATATTTTGCGTTTTCTCTGCTCCCATCACATCTTATTCATCTAGTCAGCTAAATAAGAGGGCTCAGCTGGGCTCCATGAACTCATATAACACTTTATTTTTAAGAGTAAAGCATTTGTGTCTTTTTTAACTTCGTGTAAGTACACGCCACAGTTTTACATGCAAATTTTAAGAACTTGACCTGACTATACACACTTAACATCAAAGCCCATGCTTCATACCACTGTGTTATTAAGGTGATCAGATGATGTGAGTAAGACGGTTTTTGACCCGATCAGTGTTTCCAGCAGCGACAGGAAGTGTCACCGGATCCCTGTTGCACCAGGCCCTGGTGACCTGTCACTTGCTGAAAAGACTTGTCACGATGATATATGGGCCCACTAATCCCTTCAGTGAGAGCCCTGCTGTTTACCCTCCCTCCGCTTCCTTCTCCTCAAAGAGCCTGGCGAAGGAATCCTAAACCTGAGAGGAGATTAGCTGCTTCTTAAAAAAGAGAAAGAGAAGAAGAGAAAGGGGGGAGACTCTAGAGAGCCATTCTCTTACCTGCTCAGATCTACCTCTGAATGGCAGGTTGTGAAATCGGACACTTGGAAAGTGGAGTCTTTCCACAGGAATGTGGTGCATCCCGACTTCGATATTACCTTTTTCCATTATCCCAGGATTCTTTAGACAGTCTACTGTATCCTTTCCCTTTTGTATTACAGTGCTACATCATATACCTAGATTTTACAAGTTATTGTACTTATTGCGAAATTTACTGTAATAGCAGAAGCATGTGCATACATTCAAATATACATATTAAAATCACTTACTTATTTAATAAAACATATACAGTGTATATTACAGTACCATATTCTAGAAACCAGGAGGTATTTGTTTTTACATTTTCTCACTATTTTGAAGATTCATTATGTTGTGTTTTTTTGCAGTTGCCAAAATGGGGCTGCTTATGTCATGGTGCATCTCCAGACTTGAAAAGTGGTTAAACAGTTTCATGTATCAGACAGCATGGTTTAATGTCTCTGCTCTCTTACACTCAGACTAACACTGGGACTTTTGTACACTATCAGATGAATGGCCTCTGCTCAAATCTGCATCAGACTAAGCAGACATGGTGATGCATGGTGATGTTTGTGTCATGTTACCAATTCTTATTTAATTAATTACAGTTTTGTAGCCAAAATGAAGATGAAGGTTAATTTTTAATGTTCGACTTGGTCACAAAATTACTGTACAAAAATGTATGCAAAAGTTTTGTATGAACTATGTGGAATCTAGGAAACATTTTCTACACTGATCAGCCATAACATTAAAACCACTTTTTTTGTAGACCTCTCTTATGCCACCTGATCATCTCTGATTCATTGATACATGAATAATTCTGAAGGAGTGATGTCGTATCTGGCCCCAGTGTGTTGGCAGCAGATCATTGTCCTGTTAGTTGTGAAATGGGGGTCAGGCCAATTTGTCGAGGATATCACAAAGGTGGTCGATTAGACAGAGATCTTAGGAATTTTGAGAAACTTTGAACTCTTTGTCGTGTTCTTAAAACCATTCCTGAACAGTTTGTACAGTATGGCGATTATCGTGAGGGAACACCATTCCAGTGAAGGGGTGTACTTGGTCTGCAGCAATCCTTAGGTATGTGGTAAAATAACATAAAATAACACCCCTATTAAAGCCAGGACCCAAAGTTTTCCAGCAGAACGTCACACTACCTCTGCTGGCTTTCCATAATATGTACTGGTTCCTGGAGAATTCTTTATAAGACCTGCCGGTTTGGAGATGCTCTGACCTAGTTTTCCAAACACAGCTTTTCACAGTTGCTGGCATGTTGAACTTGCCCATTTTTCCACATCAACTTTATGAACTGACTGTTCACTTGATGCCTAATATATCCCAGCCTTTGAGAGGTGCTGTTGTAATGAGATAATCAATGTAATTTACTTTACCTGCCAGTGGTTTTAATGTTGTGGCTGATCAGTGTGCATCATATATGACCATTAGATGAAAAACCTGTGGTGTTTCCCGAGCTGTAAATTTCTGATCTACAGTGATGATTGTTGCTAACACAGACATTTCCACTCAGTACCAATGCCTACTTGTTGTGTTGTTGTGCGTTTGTTTTCCATCAGCTGGAAAAGCCAGATAAGTCTCTGGAAAGGTTTGATGCATCTGAGCTGACAGTTCCAGAATTGGCTTCTGTTCCCAGATGTATTGAAATAGTGTTAAAAGCAAAAGCCACAGGAGATGACAGGAGACCATTGTGACTCATGCTGGATATCACGAATGATGATCTTTACGCATGGAGTGCTCCAGATGTGTGCTGGCATGTGCGAATGTGAGGCGGCAGGGAAAAATGTAACTCACTGCACCGCTGTTTACGCAGCTTTGATTTAGCAAATTACACAAAAAACATGGATGGGCTCTCTGAGCAAATTTTACAAATACATGTGCTAAGGCTCATTGTGAGACTACATTCCAACATGGAACAATCACAAACAAATGATATGTTCTTGTGGAACACATGAACACTTACCAGGTCCTCGGAATTGGTTTGTAAACATTTAATCAGCAAAAGAACACTAGTGCACTTTGTACGTGCAGCCTACGTTCAAGGAGAACTTGTTTTACATTTGAGCCGACCACCCACCGTCATGTGCCGAAGATCTACTTGTTAGTAATCTTGTTTTAATATTTCAGAATTTAGCCTGAGGCTTGGCATAAGGGCCTGAGAACAGGATTTGGATCTGCTCCCTAAATCACTTTGCCAAATGTTATTTTTATTTTTTTAAGGTAATAATTTTAGTAGCAATACTTCCAAAGTAAAGCTTTTAGTGCTACAGTTATATACATTATTTCAGATGGTTCTGAAAGATCACTCAACAACATACTATGACACCTTTTATTTTGTAATAACAACTTTAAACATTACTTTCAAAAATAGGAACACCAAGAATGATCTATGTAATTCCTGGTTATGTGCTTTGAGATGTACTGATCACCTTATGTTTCAGGCTTTCTGGATGTTAATTCTATAAGCGAGTTTTTGGATTTTGGAATCATCTGTAGCTCTGTTTATTATTCTGCACACATCTACAGTTTCTTAATTTTAAGTTTAAGGTTTTCCTGATGAGTTTGCTTTTGTGAGCATTTTTAAAATAAAAATATACATTTATTTTTTAAATTGTGAAAATGTCTTCAAATATCAATGTTACAATGAGAGCACACTTATACACATAATGAATAATTGCTGTTTATTTCCTGAATTTAAATCTGTAAAATGCACAAAACCATATAGAAAGTTCATTTGAAATGTAACTTAAATAGTTTAATAAAACAAAAATAAAATTAATGTTTTTATAGATTATTTGATCTAGATGTATATGTTTTTTTGTGCAAAAATGTGAGTACCCCTTTGATAAATAACATTCAGAGGTGGGTAGTATCGAATTACATTTACTTTGTTACATTTACTTGAGTCAATTTTTGGGGTAACTAGTACTTTTAGAGTAAACTTAAACCTTTTCCTCAAGTACCTCAAGTCAATTAAATATGTAAAATAATAATTAGTTTACGTGATTTTATCTGAAGTCTCGCAAGACGTTGACGTTGCTGCGTCTCCCGCTTAAGTTCAGCGCGCGTTTAGAAAGATGATGAAGCAGAGGATGACGTGTGTGAGTTTTCAAGGGCAGATTATCCGTGGCCTCAAATCAACTCTTATTTTTTCACTTCATAATGTGATGCAGACTGTGTGCACCAAAAAAAAGCGACATCGCTGCATACATAAATTCCAGCTCCAACCTGAAAAAACATGTAGTGGTAAGTGTCAATATGATGCCTATTTGAACCCTATTAATGGTAATTTCGTACTGGGCCAAATTAAGGCTAGTAAAAAGTAGTAAAGGTCATCTAGTGAGGTAGTAAATTTCCAAGCCCCCATCCAACTGGGCCTATTTGTTTTTTAATTTGTGCATCACGTTACGTGCATCTCCTTAAATTAATAAACTTTATTTATTGTTCTGTTGCGAGTAGGACCTGAGTGATAAGAACGAGTGAATTTTAGATTTGGGCAAATGCGACTGTCGCTCTGTCTCTACGTGTCTCGCTCTCTATCGTTACTTGTCTCGTTTGCTCTCTCTCTCGTTGTCGCTCTCTCCTTACCTGTCTCTCGATGTGTGTATGTGTGTGTGTGTGTTGGCCTGTTTTTGTGTCCAGTGTTGAAGTTAATATATTTGTTAATTTGTTATTTGTTAATGA
>JBBIGC010000001.1:13826287-13843538 GCA_037576955.1 Lepidarchus adonis
CCTTCCTCTGCTCCTGTGTCTGAGTGTGTGTGGTGTGAAGGGCGTTCAAGCCTGAGCCGCCTGTTTGTGTGTGTGTGCTCAGCTCAGAGCTGCTTGTGTGTGGGTGTGGCTATTGCTCACGGGCTCAGAGCGCGTGCAGCGCGGTGTAGCCCCCGTCCGCGCTGCTTACAGTCACTAAGCACCCTTTCGCCGCTAAAAACGCGGTGTCTTTGTGTGTTTATTCCTTTTGGTTTCCCCACCGCTATCCCCCCGGTAGCAGTGGGTTATTTAATTTGCTACGCTCTGAGTGTGCACGGGGTAGCCCTCCCCACGCTGCAGCTCGCCCCCCCCTTTCTCGCCGCCTCCGTAGCGGTGCGTTTTCACTTCTGTTGTTCGTTTGGAAGTCCCACCGTTGCCTCCACGGGTAGCGGCTGGTTTCCCATTTTTGTTATCTCTCCCGCCTCTGTTGTCGGCGCTCCGGCCTTCGCTCATCTGCGGTGTTTTCCGCCGGCAGAGTGCAGTGCAGTACATAGGGCACAGGCCTGGGAAGCGCGGAGATCCAGGTTCGATCCTCGCTCAAGGCGAGTAAGAGATCACTCCCCGTTGGTGAAGTTGGGTGAGGGAGTGATCCACCTTAGTTTAGTTTTTGTTTATTTTGGCCAGTTCCATTTTTATTGTTTATTTACTGGCCGCCTCTGCATCTGGGTTCAAACTTAAATTTCCGTGCTGGGCCCTCGCCAGCACATTACACCTTCATTGATGGAACAGTGAATTCTGAACTAAACCAGAAGATTCTAAAGGAAATTGTCAGGTCATCTGTCCATAAACTGAATCTCAGAGACAGTGGGCCATGAAGTAAGACAACGACCCTAAACACAAGTGGTTCTACCAGAGAACGTAAGGAAGAATTAAGAGAATATTCTAGAGTGGAATAAAGTCCTGACTTTAATCCAACTGAAATTCTGAGGAAAAACCTAAAGCGAGAACTTCATGTGAGGAAACCCACCAACATCCAAGCGCTGAAGCTGTTCTGTGTGGAGGAATAAGTTGATGTGCAGTTACCGCACACATTTAGTTACAGTTATTACTGAACAAGGAGAATTCACCTCATACTGAAAACACAGGTTCACTTACTTTTATCACATGCATCTCTCTGTCGAAGTAATGAGGATGAACTGACCTTCAATAACACACATGATACAATGGTTTTAGGAAAAGTACTTAACATTATGTGGAGATCACTTTTAGGAGTGTACTGTATTAATTTTGTCAGTGTGTATTCGGAGAACGTACGATATGAATGATAAATGAGCACATAATTATTAAATCATCAATTATGTTTAATTGTTATTATGTTAAATAAACCAACAGAAATTATCCAAAATGATTTAAAATACACCTAGAGCCATTAACCTCTCCAGAGGAGGATGGGTTCCCCTTCTGAGCCTTGGTTCCTCTCAAGGTTTCTTCCTATAATTAGGGAGTTTCTTTTTGTCTCTGTTGCCTTTGGCTCATTGGAGCTCGGACCCGGATTCTATAAACTCTGTAAAGCTGGTTTGTGACAACATCAGTTATAAAAAGAGCTGTATGAATAAAATACACTTGACTTGACTTTTTAATTGTATTAATGATTATTTATATTTAAGTTATTACTGTGTTTTTACTGTATTCCTATGTATAGTGACAGGGGCAAAACTGCAGACCATGTTTAGGGGTCTCTCAGGACCTGAGAGTGAAGTGCTGAAACACAAGATTATGCTGCAAATAATAATTCAGATAATTCAGTCATAAAACCACATAATAACTTCAATATCTACATATCCTATATCCAAAAAAGAGAAAAGTGATACACGTTTTTGGCAGAAATGTTAAAGCTAAAGGCAAATGTAACTAATTATAATGTAGAATAAAGTTTAAGAATAAATGTTTTTAAAGATTTGTGTAACAGAATGGATATTCTAGTGTAAAAGGTCGGAATCACTATTTGGAAGTTTGTATTTAGTGTTTTCAGTGTTTTAAAAACTTATCTTGTTGCAGATAAATATAAATGTAAACATTTACATCCTGATGGTAAAATGTATTTTTATTCTGTATTTCACTGGCTTTAAATTTCTACTCTGCACAAAGCTGAACCTTTGGAAAGAAATGTATTGACTGTCTCTCACCATATAAAACAGAGTTTGAGCTTAACTGATGTCATAACGTGGTTATAACTGAATATCGCTTGTCTGATTCCTGAGGCCCAATTTGTCCAATTTACTGTCAATGGTCTTATGACGATCTCATCTTTGCTTACAGTACAGAATATATATTCAGGAATTACAAGTGGGGCAGGAAATCAGTATTAATAAAGTATCAAACTTTATTCTCTTATTAATGTTCACTTTTTGAGAAAATCATCAACACAACGTCATTCAAAATTCACAGCGTAGGCTCTATAAAGCTGTAGAATAGTAGAAAGACTCATTTAATAGAATTAATATTAGTGTAACCTTTATCCTTGTAAAGCACATTGAATGACCATGTGTATAAGTTATATAAGTCAACTTGACTTGTAACCTGCAGCAATCTGATGTAGAACTTTCTGTATATTTTTAACATTTAAACTTATATCTGATGAAGGTCCAGATGGGAATTTTGAGTGAAAGCAGCCAGTTTTATTTGCAATAGTGTTGATTCTTTTCTCTGTAGATCAGTGAAGGAACATCAGCGCTCAGCGGCATCTCCTCTGCTTTTATCCACCAGAGTTCAGTTCTGAGCACGAGAGCGAACTGTCACACACACACCGCTGAACTTTCTCTCATTGTCCTTTATTCATTATACTATTATAGCTTCACAGTTTGGAAGCACTTATTATTCAATGTTTTAATCAGTAAAAAATTATTCTGTTTAGAATTAAATGTTATACTCTACACATCTAAAAGAAAATAGCACCAAAGCTCCTTTTTTAAGACGCCAGTAGCTGAGTACAGTGTGGTATGAAATTAAATGTGCTTTCTACTATCATTCAGGGCCTGTTTTTCAGCCAGTTAATGCTAATCATTGATTTTCCCATGAGATTAATGGTTGGTGTTGCAGTTTAGTCTAAGATTAGGCTTAATCCATGTCTGAGAATCAACCCACTGTGTATGAATTACATGAAAATACATTCTACATATTTGCTTTGTTTTTTGTTTATCACTTCTACAGGTTTTAACTGAATCCCACACTTCTAAACTTACAGTACAGAAATTCCTTTCCCAACATTCCCTTTTCTCTCCCGTTCTCACACTTTTGCAGCCTACCTCCCATAAGGCGTCACACTGCAGCTCCATGTTCCAGTCTGTTTCAGTCTGTGAGTATAGTGGGTTTGTTCTCGGTCCGTGTGTATGACAGCAGCAGAATGATTCTCCACTATCACATATAGAAAAGCTGAGTCTGTTTATTGGTGCTCCTCTGTTGTAAGTAAGTTTAGGAAGGAAATCCAAAGAATAACTGTGGGGGTACTCACCAAACGTGATGAGAACGACTGTCTCCTCTCTTCTCTTCTTTCTTTTCCTGCATCGCGGGCTTGTATCTCCCCCTCATCTGTCTGGTAAAACCATTTCCCCAAGCACTGCCTTTTATTTCCTTTCTTTCTCACGGGCGCAACAGGCCTTAGCCCCTTCACTGTGGCCGCCCTTGCATGTGTGATGCTGTCGATGGTGGACCCCAGTGTGCCATTCGGGCACTTTGTGTTTAGGACACAAGCAGAATTATTGCCGTATGGATGGTGTGAAATGACTCTGGTGATGACTGGATTTTCCAAAACAAGTCATAAATCAGTCAAATCAAATAAATGAGATTTACATCAAGCAGAACTGGAGTATTAGGGCAGCTGAAGCATAGAGGAATATATTCTGGAACTGCATTTTACTATGAAATTATGTGATGCAGTTATCACATAATTATGTGAGGAGCTGAGCTGTGAGTCCACAGACCAGACCCTGAACATTCTCCCTGAATCCTGAACCATGCTCGATAAACATCCTCCATTTAAATAAGCAGTGTTTAATTCTGTTAAAAAGACCAATGATCCATTAAACATCTCATACAAACACTATTTTAATGTCATCGCTGGCAAATAAACAGTAAAACATTCCATAAAGTGTCAAAACTAGAGATTAATAAGGCTAGTGATATAAGGTCAATCCTAATCATGAATAATATAAGTCAGCAAGACAGCAAAGTACAGAAAACAAAAGACACTTTTTTAAACCTAAAGCCAAGACACAGTTTTAATGGGGAAAATGTTACAGATGTTCGGTTTTGGAAGTTATTGACTTTCCAGGCTCCTGTTTCAGGTCCTGTTTACTTCTGTCATAGTTGAGGTGGAGACCGTCCTGAATAACTGTCGGAAAAGCAGAATGCTCTCTGGATGCTCAGTCTTTAAGGTGAGAACATCCAGTAATGTTCCTGGTCCCGAAATACTCCCTACAATGGAGAAGAAGTGTGGAGAATATCTACAAATCACTTGGCTGTCCCAAATTAGGATATCCTAACCATTCCACCACCCCCAGCAAATCTCCTGTTTTCTTTAAAGAATCAAGTGGAACCAAAAGAGAATTGGAGTTTAAAGAGAAAACCAGAGGAAGAAGGAGATGGGTAAGAATAAGATGAAGAACATTAATGAGATGAAGGAGAAAGAGACGAAGAAGGGAAAATGGAGAAAGGAGCAGAGAAGAAAAAAAGAAGGAGACTAAGAAAAAGATGATGATGAAGAAAAGATAAAGAAGAGGAAAAATGGAGCAAGAAGAAGAAGATAAAGGACAAGAAGGATAAGATAAAGAAGAAGGAGATACGATGAATGAGAAGATAAAGGAGAAGAAGGAGAAGATGAAAAAGAAGAAGATTAAGAAGAGGACAAATGGAGCAAGAAGAAGAAGAAGAAGATAAAGAAGGAGATACAAAGATGAATGAGAAGATAAAGGAGAAAAAGAAGATGAAGAAGGAGATAAGAAGAAGACGAAGGAGAAGATGAAGAAGATGGAGGAGATGGAGAACAAGAAGGAGAAGAGGAAGAATATGAAGAAGGAGAAGAATAGGAAGAAGAAGAAAAAGAAGAAGCAGAGGAAGAAGAAGAAGCAGAGGAAGAAGAAGAAAAGAAGCAAATTAAGAAGGTGAAGAAGAATATGAAGAAGAAGCAGATTAAGAAGGAGAAGAAGAAGAATAGGAAGAAGAAAAAAAAGAAGCAGATTAAGAAGGAGAAGAAGAAGCAGATTAAGTAGGAGAAGAAGAAGAAAAAGAAGAAGTAGATTAAGAAGGAGAAGAAGAAGCAGAAGAAGAAGAATAGGAAGATGAAGATGCAGATTAAGAAGGAAAAGAAGAAGAAGATTAAGAAGAAAAGGACAAAGAAGGAGAAGAAGAGGAAGTGTTTTCTCTGAGTGTGTGGTGTATATGGTCAGTTAGTAGAAGTATGGACTGTGACCCAGCCTCCATCTCAAGTTACAACTCTATTTATAACACGTCCAACACCCCTCATCCCTCCACCCACTCCCCTCCCAGCCCCAACCCTCAGCCCCCACCCTGGGCACTGAGGAAGCACCTTCCCCTCCCGTCCTGCTCCTCCTCCTCTGCTTCAGTCCGACATCCGACATTCTGCTCCTCACTCCTCACCCGCTGCACGTGCTGGATTATCACCTACACACACACACATGCACACACACACACCATTGGATGCACACTGTTTTTCCTTTTTTGTGGAACACCTTCTATGAAGTGAGAAGAGCGGGTTTTGGTCTGAGCAACTGAAGAAACACTTTCAGTCTATAAGTTTTTACATTTTTATTAATTTCTTTTTGTGTTTTATGAAGTGAGTGAGAATTGTTCTGAGCTTCAGTTTTTGTTTTTCTTTTATTTTTGGGAAAAGCTCTACTGTTTTTTATTTAATTTTATTATTATTATTATTATTATTATTGTTGTTGTTGTTGTTGTTGTTGTTGTTTTTATGACGCTTTTATGAAGTGAGTAGAAAGGAACTTCTTGGGGTTTTGGTTTCAGGAATTAATTTATTATTTAATTGCTGTTATTTTCTGGAGGAGATCAAGTCTTGTTGGTTTATTTGCATGCGATGGATCACAGCCTGTTCGGCTGCCTGCGTCCCCCCCACGCACCCCCCCAGGCCCTGCACCCGGCGTTCGCTCTGCACGGACGTCCCGAGCACCACTACCCCGACCTGTCCTCCTCCTCCTCCCCGTCCTGCATTGTGAGTGGGTATCCAGGCCAGGAAAGCCTCTTTGGGGCCCATGGGCTCCAGCGTGGACCCATTGCCCAACAGCCTCACTTTCCACCCCAGCCTCAGCAGTCCAGCTGGCATGTTTCGCAGATGCCCAGCGCCTCCTCAGTTGGTGCCCGCCTGGGCCTGGCCATGCCGGCCCTTGATTCCTGTTCCCCAGACGTGGTTCCTGGAGGCCCCAGCCTGTGTGCCAGCACGCCCAGCTTGGCCGGAGCCGTGCCCTCTGGAGCCTCCTGTTTGCCGGGTGGAGATTTTGGGCGTCAGACGCTGTCTCCAGCCGAGGCGGAAAAGAGAAACAGCAAAAGGAGGAGCGACAGTTCAGGTAACTCCAGTTAAAACCTGATTTCAGTTTGAGTGTGTTTACAGTTACATTTCTTATCATTTCAAGTTTCAATACTTCACACTGGATGGAATTAAATTCGGACTAAATCACAGAATCAGTAGTGAATCATACTTTTTAGTCTAGGTGTAGACTTAATCTTGGTCTTAGAATTTGTCATATTTGATAGAATTTTTTATTATTATTATAGAGCAGTGTGTACATTTTTTTCTTCATTTGGTAAATCTATAATAAACTCTTATCTATTTATACATGTTATTATTATTTATTTTATTTTTTACAAACAAAAATATTAAGCAGAAAATCAGGGATGGAGGGATTGTTACTTTTCCATTTAACACTAAAAGGGGAATATCCGCATTTTTGGGAATTGAGTCTCTGCTCTGAAGTGTGGAGCAGTGTTTTTGCGCGTTGAGTGTTTTGTAGGTGTTGGCTGAGAGCGAAGGCCAGACTCCAACTCTGTGGCATCTGTTCAGGTTCCTCTGAGCTTTTCTTACTGTAACAGTGATGAGAAACCAACATCCACTGAGACAATGAGAGCAGACACACCTTTCATTCAACATTATATCTGATATGATTATTCACACTGAGAGTGAACTGTGGTAACAGTGCTGAGACCTTAACCTCTGTAGTGAATCGTTTTAGTAAAATATTATAAAGATATTGAAGCCAGAAGAAAAGTCACATCCACGCACATGTAACACAAAAAAATGTGTGTGTGTGTGTCTGTGTGTTTGTGTGTGTGTGTCTGTGTCTGTGTGTGTGTGTGTTTGAGATTGTTAGTATGACATTTGCTATCATAAAAACCTCATAACTCCTATGATGACGTGCTGTAATATATTTGCTCCTGTGGAAATATGATTTATAATTATAAATATATCCGTGCAGCCTGGGTGAACCACACGTTAGGAATGTGAGGAGCTGTGATGATGTGTGGCTGTTTGTGGAACCGTTTAATTGGTCGACGTGAACATAAACTAACAGTAGATGTGAGGACACCACTTGAATGGTGATGGAGATTTCCCTCCATAATTAGCACCACTGCTGCCCTAGTTCTCAGGGTGAAGGCTGTTCACATCTTCTCCATTGGTTCTGCTGGATTTAGCAGAACTGCAGTTTTATACCATTTATATAATCCACATTTTCCAGATGGATGTAATGTGCTTTACAAAACGGTGCAGTGCTTCAAAATAATGGATCCCTGAATATGCAGAACATCTCACAAATCAACACAATGAACCAAATCAAGAAATCGATTAAAATATTACATGTTTCTACCGTTATTGCTCTATAAACTGCAGATAGTTAAAGAGCACAAACTGTTGCACATGTCCTGTAAAAATGATCAATAACAGTGTTTTTTTTATTTGTCTCCTATCATCAAAGCTGTAGTGGTTGATCTGTTTCTTTTACTCATTGATAATTCAGTAACTAGAACAGGATTTTATATAAAATTGACAGAGGAAAACATATTTAAACACTACGAATGGGTGTTATTTGTAATGTATTACTAAGACGTAAGACGCCCAAGGTAAAAAGCAAGTATTTAATACTACAGTGGTTTTGTTTTTGCTCATTAATTTCAGCAAACTTGTAGCTTTAGCTTTTTGTCCTTTTTCAGTGCACCACTCAGTCAATCTTTTCTTCACTGATGTGTAATCCCTCAGTACTGTCTGCATTTCTGCACTTCGTCTCTTATTGTTCTCTCTTGCTGCTTTCCCTTCATCCTGCGCTCTTCACATGTCTGCTGGCTTCTCTCTTACCTTACTTTCCATGAATCATCATGAACTGATGAATTACTGCTCACTCAGCTCATGCTTTAAACTGCACTTCTCCTGTAGAGATGACGGAGATACAGATATGGAGAAACCACCACACTGAGCTTTGACTCCAGACTAGACCCTGAGGTCCTGAGTTTGTCTCCACTGGCTTTACTATAAAATAGTGGAAAAGCTCATTTTTAACAATAAATTCATATTAGGAACCTGCTTTTTCAATCTACAGTATAATATTTGCTTTTTGGAATAAGGCTGGGAATATATAATTGGGTTTTTTTGGGGGGGGGATTACAAATTATACAATGTATTGATAATGAGTTAAAAAAAAAAACTCTTACTGCTCTTGCTTCTTATAAACCACATACTGTAATAATACTGTAAAATAATTACTATACACTGGCTGGAGAACAAATGGCCTTATTTACTGTGTTATTAGGCGAGAAAAAGTGTTTTCACACTGGGGCATGTAGAGACTGCCAGATGTTTATTTCTTTAATAAATCTTTTCTTCTACAAAGATTTTTATTTGGGTAAAATTAAAACTTAAAAATCATTAAAAACAATGGAATAAGTGGAGAAACAAATGACTTTCGTCTGAAATCTGCATGATGATGTAATAACTTTGAAACAATGTAGCATTGAATTTCAAAAATCATCAACACAGACGCGAAGGTCAAATGCTGCACATTTTTCCATGGTCGTTCTTTTTTATTTTTTACTTTTTGAAGTGAGATGAAAGTTCAGACGCAGGCCTAATTGCTGTGGTGAAGCCAATGCATCGTAAAGCTGAGAAAAAGTCGATGTAACTTGTGGCCGGGCTGTTCTCAAACAGCTGCTCGTGTTAGTCTTTCTTCTTCCACAATGGCCGCGTTTAACCCATAGTAACTGTGTCTCACTGCCTGTTTCAATCAGACCAAAGCACAGCGGAAAAGGCTAAAAATTACAGAGCGAGAGAAACAGGACTGTGCAGCATAAAGGCCTTAAAGAAATCAGTACATCTACAACTATCTACAATCTACATCTACAATCACACCTTCAACAGCAGACACCTTCAATCTCACATTATTCTCTTAAAAAACTCTTTAGCTCTTTAGTCTTTCGAAAACTTCCTTTCTTTTCAATTCATTTATTTAGATTAATATTTTGAGAAACTATTTTATATATGTATGTATTTATTTTGAGGATTTAAAAAAGAATAATATATATTATTATATTATATATAATTATTCATCATTATTTTGAGAACTATCTGAACTTTGAGAACTAACTTTTGAAGAGGAGCTAAATTTGCCGATGTGGACACTTTGGTCACATAGTTCACCACAATAGTGAAGAACCTAAATGGTGTCTTTCTAAAATCAGATGCTTTTGGAAATGTCTGCACACTGAAGTGGAGTCGTTCTCATGGCTTATGGATGGGGCCTCGTTAAAGTAAGACTCTATTTACAGCTGGTTTAGGGTTGCCAGCTGAATTAGTGCAGACTCGACAGCCGCACATGAATCAGAGAGCAGAGGTTTGTTGCCTTGATGTGCAATTTGCAACTGAGGCATGGACTTAAAAAACACACCACAAGTTCTGGTCACAAGAAGAACAGTTCTCCTTCTCTCCCAATAAAAAAAGCAGCTGAATTCTTCCCTCCTCTGTCAATACACTAGCAGTTTCTTCATTTGATTTTTCCCATCACCACCTTTTAGAAAACAGCACTAAACTTAAACACTCCTATCACTTAGGAAACATCTCACAGAGAGAGAGAGAGAGAATGAGAGAATGCGGGGAAGAAATACAGAAAAGAGAGAGTGAGAGAGAGAGAATTAGACTAGACAGAAAGGCAGACAACAAACAGAAATAGAGAGAGGAAGGAATATAGAAGAGAGAGAGCAAAAGAGAGGGGGTATAGAAGGGAGAAAGAGAAGATGTAAGGAAAAGAGAGAGGGAAGTAGAAGGGAGACTTCTACTAGGGAATTGGGAGAAAGAGAAAAAGACAGAAGAAGAAATATAAAAAAGAGTGAGAAATATAGAAGGGAGGGAAAAAGAAGGAGGAAATATAGAAAAGATAGACAAAAGAGCAAAAAGGGAAAGAGAGACAGGGAAAAATATAGAAGAGAGAGAAGGAAGAAAGGGAAAAAGTGAGAGATGGGGAAAGATAGAACAGAAGTATAGTTCAAGAGAGTATAAGAGACTGAAAAGAAGAATAATGCAAACTACTGTGCAAACAGTAATCAAGACAGGAAGAAATATAGGGGGGAGGGAGAATGAGAGAGAGAAAGAGAAATGTAAGAGAATGAGAGGAAGAAATATAGAAAAGAGAGAGGGCGAGAGACTGAAAAGGAGACTAGAGAGAAAGGCAGAGGACAAACAGAAATAGAGAGAGGAATATAGAACAGATAGAGCAAAAGAGAGGGGGATATAGAAGAGAGAAAGAGAGAGAGGAGGTGATATAGATGAGATAAAGAGAGCGAGAAGGGAGACAGCAATGTAGAGAACGGAAAAAACAAAGAATTAGAGAGAGTGAGAGAAAGATAAAATAGAGGAAGAAATAGGAGAGAGAGAGAGAGAGAGAGAAAGAGAGATAAAGAGATATAAAGCCACTAATGCACATGAAGTGCCTGAGAGTGAGTTGGCCGTTTGCAGGGAAGACGCTTGTAAAATGTTGAGGTAAATAAAGAAACATAATTCTGCTCGTTCTCCAGAGCTGTTCTGTTCCGTATAAAAAGTACAAGAGTAACAGATTCCATTAACAGTAAAGCAAATTATCTCCACATTGGAAAAAGATTTGTTCAAATCCAACCCATTGTGACCAGCAGCAGTTACTCGCACTTTATTTATTTCTTTATTAATAATATTTCATTATTAGTTTTTCCACAAACATTTCATGCTGTTCATTACAGTCTTGTTAATTGAATAATTTTTTCTTTATAGATCAGAACAAGTGAAGATTTGTTTTTATGTCAACTCGGAATTTGTTACTGTCATATAGATAAAAAAGATTTTATTTTGGATCTGGTAAAAGGTATTTACTTCCTGTATTCAGACCATAACATGTTGAGGAAATAAACTTTAAAAAGTTTTTATTTCTTTCTAAATTATTTCAAGCAATCTGCATTTTAACATAAAAGATTAACTTTTAATCAGAAAAAGATTCAGTAAACTTGCTAAAACTTAAAACCTAAATTATTAGGTTTTATTAAGAAAGCTACTGTAAAAGATTACAGTGTGTGGTCAACGTTTATTTTTATCCATGTTATTAATAGCACCTGAAGGTTTTTTTTTTACGTGAATTTCAGAGTTATGTTATTACTGTGCAGTGACAATCATTCATCTCTTTTATAGTTGGAACATGTGGAAATATTTCATCTTTTGTGGAAATATCTTTTTTCATCTTCAGAATCACAAGATGGGAATTTCAAATCAGACATGAGTAGCAAACCCCGGAAGGAGCGGACAGCGTTCACCAAGGAACAGATCCGCGAGCTGGAGGCGGAGTTCGCCCATCACAACTATTTGACCCGACTGAGACGTTATGAAATAGCAGTGAACCTGGATCTGACAGAGAGGCAGGTATGACAACTCCATGCAACTTCATACTTGAACATTCATCATTATGTCTAAAGCTGCTGCGATTTTTTTAAATGATAGAGTCTGTGTGCTGCTCTACTCTGCTGTAGCAATGTAGAGGGACTATCATATTCCAGATGTTTCTGCAAGCTCCCTCAGCCAGACTATAGAAAAGAAATGGAGACAGGAGAAGCATATGCTGTCCACTAGGCACTTCCTCTACAATCTTACAAATTGGTCTCAGCGTTGGAAGGCCATTCTTGTGTAAGAAATAACTCCAGTCACGTTATTTGGGAAGAAGAAACACTGGATGCTATAACCTTCTGATGTTTCTACAGAAATGCATTGAAACAGGTTATGTAGACTCCTGTAGATCTCACCAGAGTTACTTCATTGTTATAAAACATGTAATAATCCACGAGAGAACCTCACTTTGGAAGAAATTCTGTCCTTATTGATCCAGATTGACTCACATACTAGAATTGTGTCTGTTACCTCAATATACAGGTGTGTAACAACAAAGTGTCCAGTGGTAATACAGTCAAACCCTGTTATCTCGCCCCCCTGTTATCTCGCCAAGCCCACCTCTCGCCATTAAAGGCTATAGGACAGATTACCTTCCATGTTATTTACTTCGTTACGATAGTTTGCCAATTCCACCTCTCACCAATCCCACCTTTCACCAACCTCGCCTCTCGCCAATCCCATCTCTCACCAGTCCCACCTCTCACCAATCCCACCTTTCACCAAGCCCGCCTCTTGCCAATCCCATCTCTTGCCAATCCCACCTTTCACCAATCCCACCTCTCGCCAACCCCACCTCTCACCAACTCCACCTCTCGCCAAACCCCACCTCTCACCAATCCCGTCTCTCACCAACCCCACCTCTCGCCAACCCTGCCTTTTGCCGACCCCACCTCTCACCAACTCCACCTCTCGCCAAACCCCACCTCTCGCCAATCCCGCCTCTCACCAACCCCACCTCTCGCCAACCCTGCCTCTTGCCGACCCCACCTCTCACCAACTCCACCTCTCGCCAAACCCCACCTCTCCCCAATCCCACCTCTCGCCAAACCCCACCTCTCTCCAATCCCACCTCTCGCCAATCCCGCCTCTCGTCAATCCTGCCTCTTGCCAACCCTACCTCTCACCAATTCCACCTCTCGCCAACCCCACCTCTCGCAAAACACACCATTCACCAATCCCACCCTTCACCAACCCCACCTCTGTACATCACCCAGTGTTTTCTCGAGTGAATAAATATTAACATTCTCAGCGTAATTAGAATTCTTGTTTATTGCTTTCAATATCTTTTTGAATATACAGATGTTAAATTTAAAATAAAACACAGGAGAAACCAATGGAACACAATACAGCCTCGTCCTCGTCCAGAAAAACACAGAAACAGTCCATTTTGTCAGTTGTTTCCTGGAGCATAAGGCCCATATCTTGGAGATCTACCAGGTCTCTATATCTCATGCTGCTCTGTAGCCCAGAGCAAAGCTCCCAGGGTGGGTTTGTCTTGGATTTGGAGACTTTCTTCTGGGGTCACATTCTGTCAGCATAGCATTAACCTTGCCACACGACGAAGTAAGTGAACCCCTCTTGCTATGTGATCCCTGTGTGAACCAGCTCCCAGTGAACGAGACTGTGTAACCTCTGGAGAATTATGACTTTACTGGGGCCACCAACGCTAAAGCTACTAATCACATCAAAAATAATTATAGGAACATTAATACCTTGTAGTAGTCATAATAACATCTGAAAGCCTAATTATAAATGCCGGCTTTCTGACTCACTGTGATGATTTCCCGAGAAACCAACTGGTTAATGACCCACCAAGAGAACATAATAAGTACTCTTAATTTGTCCGGAGTGACGTGGAGAGCTGTCCATGCTGTGGGCACAACTGCAGAGCTTGCAGATATATTTTAAGGTCAGTCATCTTACCGTGCTGACAGCGAGGGCCCCAGGTGGCAAATCATATGACATTATTCAACTATACAAATTATTAATAAACATAATTTACCCCAATGGTACTTTGAAACATTTCCAAAGTTCGTCAAATGATTAATTACAGCGGGTTGGCTTGTTGTGTCAGTTAACCCTTGTAGTCAACCATTGTGCACACACCATTTGCACAATGTACTCATCACTTTAAAATGTCTTGTTATGTCCGTTGTTATCCCTTAGTTTAGAGTAGACTTTTACAAAGTTATAGCTATTTTCCTATATATTTATGGGCATTTCTTTTTTGCGTAATTTAATTTAAACCTATAAAAAATATATATATATATATATTGAATATATATATATATATATATATATTTATAAAACATATATTACATTTACATTTATTCATTTTTCTGATGCTTTTGTCCAAAGCAACTTTCAGGTTCAGGAACAATCAAACATAAATTCAGACATGACAATACTGGTGTGAGAGTTACAGGGAGTTCAACACAATCTTCTTAGTCATAGAAAACAGTGCAGGTGCTACAACAGTGCAGATTATAAGTGCTACAACATTAATATCTGTAAGAGAAACACATTTTATGCGACATTATTTATTTATTCATTTTCTTTACATTTTCTTTATAAATGCATGGCATTTAATAAACCTCTCATGAAGTCTTGAAGAGCAGTTGATGAGACATAATTAAAGTAAAAGGTATCAACATTTAAGGATATTATTGAACATAACCTGAATGAACAGTTCGGCTTAGGTCAGATCATCTCTGGAGAACCCACACGGATGGAACTGTAGGCTCACGCCCAAAACCCAACACTAACATTTGTATTGCTCGCTGACTTCCGCATCACATGATCCTTGTCTGCATCAGTGCCCACCAAAAATACATTTCAGGAGGGTTATCTGCCCCCACACACTCATGGCCATCGAAGCCTCACTCACGCTGTGGTGACCATTTAAGAAACGGCTTCATCATCATTCTGGGAAACGTAAATACTGTCCCCAACATGTCGAGTAAGGAAAAGAGGGAAGCATTTGATATCACAGAACAGATGCGCTCAGTACGCTTATATTAGGTGGAAATGCTTATCAGGCCATCTTTGTTTACTGTGTTGTGCTAAATGTATTAAATACCCTTTGCAACATGTACAGACCTCATTTGATCAGGTCTAATAAGCATCTGTTCACTCACCACGGGATATTAGTTTACTTGAGGTTGGTGAGTCATGCACATTGTGTGTATAGCTCAACTGCTAACTGCCAGAAGTACATTCATCCACATACAGTATAGTGTGGCTCACTGTACAAAATTTACCCCCAGCAGGCACTTGGTGTTTTGTGCATTGTCAGTACAGATAACTGCACTTTGCTGTTCTTTCTTCACTCTCCAGGTGAAAGTGTGGTTTCAGAACAGACGAATGAAGTGGAAGAGAGTGAAGGGTGGACAGCAGGGGGCAGTGGCGAGGGAGAAAGAACTGGTGAACGTGAAAAAGGGAACCTTGCTGCCTTCAGAGTTTTCCGGCATAGTTGGACTGCACCACACAGTGGACTCCTTGGTGAATGAAGACAGTCATGACAGCGACCAAAGCTCTGAGCATGCGCAGTTATGATATACAGAAGCCACAGGTGCCCCTGAGATGCTGATTTGGGGTGATGCTGCGCCCTAGTGACGTGGTGGTCAAGGCTGTTCTCTATGGATGAGAACTTGGTAACAGATCAGCAGTTCAGGGCCTGTAAATTGCCCCCCACCTGCATAAGAAACCACAGCAGCGAAAAGAAGACTTCACCCCTTGTCTACTCTCAGGAATTTCCCTGTGAGGACTGCTGGTACCGGAGTGAAAATGCTCAACATGTGTCTGCACATGGGCAAATAATCCAGGTGTCATTACAGACAGCTCAAGATGCAAACTATTTTTAATGGTAGGACTGTGCCGTATATGTTGATACATGAGATTAGTGTCAAAGTGCCATGAATGAACAGGTAATCATAGTTTACTGGCTGATTACTGAGAGTGGCCATAAGATTAGTGTTTTACACTCAAACAGTTTAAAGTAGTGGTTCACAGATCAATCAAATTTACAAAATTGTCTCCTTTCCCTTTCCTCACAGCTGAGAATTCAAGACAAGTATTGCACTGTAGGTATGAGGATAATGTGGCTAACAGACCTAGAAGTCAATGTCTCACAGTAGTAACTGACTACTATTGTATTAGTCTCACAACTCCACTACAAGACTAAAGAAGCAAACATAGACACCAACATGGGTTTTAGCTGAATAACTACATTTGGCATGAGGGGAAAATTGTTTGTGAATTATTTCTATTTGAATGGTGATACTTAAAATGTTATCTGCTCAGTTGAACATTCCAGAAAATTTTAATTGAAATTTGGAGAAGAAGTCAGCCCTGTGCTTTGGATTGCACTGTTAAAATTGTGCCTTTGATTTTTACTGTATGTTCTGAAACTCTCAGTGTAAACAAAGCTAGAATACAATCAAGCCTGTGGGAGAATCAAAATGTTCCATTTGTGTAAATATCAGTATCAGTATTTTCTTACCACCCATCAGATGTCTGTTTCTTATACAGACTATACTGCTTTTATTATAAATAAAAATGCTGATTGTTGCTAGCTTATTTTCTTCTACTATATGTATATGTACATGCTTTGTTGTTAGCTAAATTTCTTCTACCAACTCAAAAAATGTGGGATGTGATGGGAACACTTTCTGCAAATGCACTTCAGACTTTTTTGCCTGATCCTGCCTGTGATTTATCATAGCTAATGTATGCCAGGACTAAGAGTGCGGCTAACATGAATAAATCATTGAGGAAGGAATAATACCTTAGCATCAGAGAGAATGCAAAACCTTACTTCTCCTTTAGGCTGGGTCAAGACTTCTGCCCGAGACCTAAATGAGTGTGTGCACATGGATCATATTCTATTACAAAAACCTGTTTGAAATTTTGCTATTGGATACATCTCCTGCCACCACAGTGTGAGCATGCATCCTAATCAGTAAAATAAATGTGTAAACTTAGCTTTGCCCACTAGCAAGTGATTTAGGTTCTCAAGAAACAAACCACATGAACAATTACATTTTTCCCATACATCAGTATGAAGCAGAAAAAGAATCAAAGAGGAAAATTTGCAGAGAACATTGCATGAACACTAGCAGTACATGGCTGTAAAATAATATTCTTGGATAAATGAATGCGCTCTGAATGACAATGCTTGGTTAGCTTTAATACAATATTACATTCACTTTCATTTGCCTCTGCTGAATGCCAACCTGCAGCTCAGACTGTAATGTTGTGTGTTGACCTGTGGGGGCAGTAATGAGTCAGTCCAGATTGTAATGTTGTGTGTTGACCTGT
>JBBIGC010000001.1:13852313-13862600 GCA_037576955.1 Lepidarchus adonis
ACACACACACACACACACACACACACACACACACACACACACACACACACACACACACACACATACACACACACAGGTGGAAGAGGAAGTGTGTGTGTATCTGCTCTGCCCCCTGCTATAGCCCAACACTGGGAGTGAGCATGTGTCTCACATTTCAGTGTGAACTCGCACTTACTGCTGTCTACAGAGCGAGTGACATTACTGCATTATGGAGAAAGACTAAAGACTCGTCCTCCTTACTTTTAATTTACTGCAGGATATCTCATTTACATGTGAATTTACATATATATTTACATTTATTACAGGTACAGACAGACATTTTCTGTCTTTAAGTGCTTCTTGAATATAAAGAGATTAATATGAGATGATAGAGACTCTGCAGTTGTAATGTTATTATTAGGAATAATAGTTTTGAATAAATAAAGATAAATATATATTATATAATATTATATATTATATTTTATATAAATATTAGATGAAATTTCCTTTCTGGAATATAAGGATTTGTCATTTAAAACATGCTGGGTTTTGTAGCCCAGACTGGATCTAAGCATACAGTGGTGTGAAAAAGTGTTTTCCCCCTTCCTGATTTCTTTTTTTTAATGTTTTTCACACTTTGATTTTGATCATCAAACAAATGTAAATACAACACAAGTAAACACACAATTAGTTTTTTTTTTACTTAAAATAATCAAAACCTAATGTTTGTGTGAGAAAGTGATTGCCCCCTAAACCTAATAACTGGTTGGGCCCTTAGCAACAACAACTGCAATCAAGTGTTTGCGAAAACTTGTAATGAGTCTTTTACAGCTGTGGAGGAATTTTGGCCCAAACTCATCTTTGCAGAATTGTTGTAGTTCAGCACATTGGAAGGTTTTCAAGCATGAACCACCAAGGTCATACAGCTTCTCAATAGGGTTCAGGTCAGGACTTTGACTAGGCCACTCCAAAGTCTTCATTTTGTTTTTCTTTAGTCAATCAGAGGTGGACTTGCTGGTGTGTTTTGGATCTTTTTTCTGCTGCAGAACCCAAGTTTATTTCAGCTCGAGGTCACAAACCAATGGACGGACATTCTTCTTCCATTTATCACAGCAAGTCTTCCAGGTCCTGAAGCAGCAAAACAGCCCCAGACTATCACACTACCACCATCACCATGTTTTACTGTTGGTATGATGTTCTTTTTCTGAAATGTGGTGTTACTTCGACACCAGATGTAATGGGACACACACCTTCCAAAAAGTTTAACTTTTTTAAATCACTTTGCCACACAGGGCCTTGTGGGTTTGGATTTTTTTGGATAAAATAATTTACATAAAAACACATTTTGTGTTTACTTGCGTTGTATTTCACTAATATTTAAATTTTGTTTGATGCTCTGAAACATTTAAGTGGGACAAACATGGATAAAATAAGTAATCAGGAAGGGGCAAACATTTTTCACACCACTGTATGTTAATGAACTTTATTAATGCAGACTTGTTCTGAATACTGTGATGCAGCAGTGCCAGTCACTCCAAATTTTGGATGCATTTATTTGATTGGCATCTATTTCTAAGTGAAAATAAGTGTGCATCTTCCTCAGAGAACAAACACCTGTGTATTTCAGTGCAATTACTGATTTACTGATTTGAAAAAAATCTTGTGCAAAAGTTATGGCACCCTATATTATACAGAATACAGCAACAAACAACAACAAAAACAAGCAACAACAACAAAACATTTGCTTCCAATTTCTTATACAAATATACCTTTAAATGACGTCGAATTGTTCCACATGAAATATGTGAACGAAACACAGTTCTTGCCTTTCATTCATTCACCTTCTCTTGTCAATAAGGAACTCATGTACATGTTTTAATTAAGTAATTCACATTTTTTTTATTGTTAGTGTAATGTGTTAAACTGTGTAGAAGTTGTGACCTTCAGTTTAAGGATAAAGTGAGAAAATCTGTGCCAGAAAACTGCATGTTTTTAAATTTGACATTATAAATACAAATATTAAACTGTTGATTGTAGTAAATAACTGAACATTATTACTTTCATACAGTGTATAAACCTACTGTAGGTGGAGTATGTGCTGTACTGACTATAATGAAATTTTACCTCATTGACTCTCTCATACATAACCTCTCCATATGATTAAAGGGAGACATTTTATTTTTGCTTTCCAATCATAATTCAAAGGAAAACCCTCTGCTGCACATGAGCAGTAAATGTGTACAGCACATTACATTAAGAACAGACAGGACTGAGAGCAAAAGCTGAATAATACAGGCTTTGAGTTTTAGGGTTTGTCCTCATTTCACTTCAATTGAGTTTTAAGGGGAAACTCATTGAAAGTTGTTATTTTATATATATATAATTCAGCCATCTGAGGAGGAACTGTGTAGATGAACTTCCTGTAGATTTCTGTAGGAAAATTGAAGGGAAGTCTCCCAAACAGACCAGCAGCTCTAACTCACTTTTACACTGTGTGTTGTGTAGGCTACTCCGTTCTTCATTGGCCTGATCTTGTTGGAGGTGTTTGTGGGTTGGCTGAAGACCGGAGACATGCTCCTCAAAATCAATGATGGAACCACGTCTCTGGCCGCAGGCATGGTATCTAGACTGCCTCAGTGAGTTAAAAAAAGCTTTCCTTTGACATTACTCACCACACAGTTTAAGTTGAATATCGCTTTGTGTCTGTGTACTACTTCATCTTACACACATACAATAGGACACAAAAATGGCCCAGAAATTCTCTTCCTTACTCACAACCAATGCAACTAAAGATATATTGTAAATATAAATAAGTGCAATGCACTGCAACAACGGGATAGATGTGTATAGATTATGTTACATTACCTGTTTCTTTTTATTGTACTTTTTTAATCATTTGGTAACTGAGGATACTAATTGCAGTTTGGAAGTGGATTTTTATACTCAGTTTGGCTTAATGCAAGACTTCAACTATTCAACAGTCCCTGGGTGGAATCTCCTCTTCACGATGTGTCGCACAGTTTCGTTTATACACAGGAGGCAGTGATCCAAGCGTGGAAACTGATGGAACCTCCTAATATGTCAGATGTTGTCATTTAGTCTATTTGACCTGAGCTTGTTTTTGGTTGATGATTCTTTTATACCAATCACAAGACCCTCCACTGTTATCGGTTCACCTGCTTATTGTGGAACATTTTTTGTAAATATTTTAGATTATAATAATTTTGCCATTACTGCTTTTAAAAAATTTGTTACAAGCATCAAATTTGAAGTTTGTTTATATTTCCCTTTTTTCAGATTTTTGTTAGTTTTGCCTTTTATTTTTTCCAGAAATTGTGTTAATATTTATTGATTTATTGTTTCATTTATATTGCAAACTAACATTACTATTTTTCCTTTTTATTCTTATTTAAAAGTTTTAATATACCATTGTGCTTCTCTCAGTCTGTTCGTGAGGAGTCTGGAAGTGTCCAGCTACATTTATGTTTGGAACAACTTCCACATACTGGAGCTACCCTGGGACTCTGCTTGGACATGGTGGCTGGCATTCCTTGGTGTGGACTTTGGATACTATTGGGTCCATCGATACGCCCATGGTATGTTAGTATTCTCCAAAATTTGCCTATAAATGGCCAAACAACAAAACTACTGACTGACATATTTATATGTCTCAAAATATATTTTCCTACAGCATTTTGTCATTATGTCTTATGTCTGTGCCTCTTTTTGTTCTTATACCAGCTGGCAACCATAGATAACATTAAAGATAGATACTAATAATGATCACGGCCCCAGTAGAGATGATATTCACTCATGTGTTGCTACACCTCAAATGCTTTGGACTGACACCTTCCTCTTTCGAAATTTGCTTTAAGTCAGTTCACTTCACTTCATGGAAGCCTGTTTTCAATTTATTAAAACAAATAAATACATTTTTCATAATTATGCTTTACAATGTCATGGATATGTCTTAGTATAATGACTTTGTGTCTCAGTACTCAACCTCTCAAAATAACTGCTTACTTCCTCAATATAAAGAGAAAATGTCTAATTATTATGAGATATTAAGTAGGGTTGGGAATCACAGGGTCTCATGATACGATAAGAGATACGTGGCCCACAATAACGCTAATATAACAATACAGAGATTCTGTGATCGTTGATAAAAAGCACGACAATGACATAGTGATACATCACAGAAACACGGGGATGCGTTATTAATTTACATAAGTAACAACAATGCTAATGTTAACTTTCCAACATTTGCTTTGTGACCGTGGCCAGAAGCTCAGAGAAACCGATACTTCAGCTTCAGGGCTTCACTTCCGTTCCCCTTTGTCAATTGGCAAGTAGCGTTAGCATTGTGCTAACAACCAAACTACAACTCCCAAAATGCAACTCTTTCCATCTATTTTCCATCTGTATTACCCACCTATTTTCCTGCACCAGGCACTACATAGTCCACAATGCATTGCTCCCAATGAAACACGCATTCCACTATAGCGCTAGTTTAACCCTGTGTATATCAGATGAATTATGGAGCGTTACACTTCTGTCTGATCTAAATTATTGTTGAGGACAGTTCAGCAAATGCTAGATATTAGTGGGGATGCGCGATTCTGCACACTTGGAGTCTTTCCACCTTTTAAAGAAGCTCCAGCGATGTGTGTTTACTCACGTTGATGGTTCCCTTGTAGCATCATCCATCATTATTAAAGTGCAGGATACGGCATCACACAATAATCCACTCTGTTTCGTCAATGTTCTAAAAAACAAAGTCAGACTTTAGATTAAAATGTGGCTGGGGCGTCTCTCAGTCGAGCTTTCTCTGCTTCTACCTGTTGGGAAGTTCTTCAGCTTTCACCCAAGTCTCAGTCAAGCAGCGCCACCCAGAGGAGAGAAGTAGTGATGCCAGTCAAATTGGTGGCGAATGTTTAATTAAATATCGACATTGCAGTCGCCATATTTATTATCATATGGCACGGACGACAATATATCACCATATTTATATTTTGTCACACCCCTAATATTAAGTCATAATTATGAGAAACTTTCTCATTATTGTAAATTAATTTAGTTTCATAAGTTTTACACATTGCTAGGGTGTTTGTGAGAAATTTGCTGATAGTATAATAATCTTGCCAGAAGCACTTAAAAATTACATTATGTGGTAATAGGCATGTGTAAAACTGTCTGAATATATGTAATATTTTTTAACACCTTAAGTTTACTGAATTCTTCACTTCCAAGCAACATTAGGTGCAAAAGACACTCATTTCGTCTTAACTGTAAGGAATAATAAAATACAGTGCGCTGATTGAAATCTTTACATATTGCATTTATTTGAGTCACATGTGCCACTGACACAATGAGAGGAATCACACAATGACTTCAGTGAGGAATGCTGAGGATGTAGGTGTTAGAAATGATAAATTCAGCACATGCCTTTTCTATCACGTCAACTCACAATTCATCCATAAAGCTATTTTTAAATGAACATTTCCTGTGCACATGTGCAATCTACTCGTAATGTTGTTTGGCTGGAAACATTCCTTTTTTTCAGAACCCACACTGCTGCCCAATAATTCAAAATGGCCGCTGGTTCAGCAGTGCTTTCTGTTAGAAAGAAATATGACCAGTGTGTCGAAGGCCAGTTCACTGACCTCATTGTTTACCACTGTAGTTAATAGGGGTCATTGCTCTTTACTTCTAAGGTTAAGTACATGTTTACCATATGTTACATCTATTCCAGACGTTTGGATTTTAATTTTGATATGGCAACAGGAAGTTTTTCAAATCGTGCCTCTGTAGACTTCAGTGAGACGGAGTAGAGTGATGAGGTGCTTGCGGTTGTCAAGTTAAGTTTTCCATTGTCCCGAGCCTGTTCAAAAAGTAGGAGATTTATGTCGGCCTCTCCTGCTTCCAATTTGTACTTTTTTGAAGCTGGAGGAAATTATTTGTCGAACTTTCCTGCTCCATCATTGCTCAGAATGGCTTCTCCTGCATTTAATCCACACGAGGCTAGACACAAGTTCCACTTAGAAATAGTCATGATCTGTGCTTTAACTCAGGGTTCTAGCAGAGTGTGATCAGGTTAAAGCCTCTCACAATTTTGCAAAATGCAGCGCTGGAGCTCTGAGTAGAGTAAAGTGTACAGTAACCTAGAATCACCTTCTGGTGTTCACAGCAGAGGAAAAACATTGGACCCTATTGTCAAAGGTCTTTTTTGAAGCATTAAGTCGTTGAGTAAAAGTTTTTATTACAAGCAAAGACCGAGAACGGCAGTGGTCTTCCACAAGTGGATGTCAGGTTGCCAGTTATTTTTCTTTTCTTTTTTAACTGCCCTTCAACTTTCCTAAACTTTCCTGTTTTCCAAGTTTGACACTAATGGCTTCAAACTGCTTTTCATACTCAATTTAGCCTCCACTGGAGCATACCCATATTTATCTAGAATCCTATTTTTTGGGACATGATGGCTTTAAATCTTTATTTTGAGCTATATAAGGCAGAAATATGACCACTATAAAAACCATAGAGAGCCTAATTAGTGCCATTGTAAAATATAACCACTTATTTTATTTATTCTTTATGGGTAATTCATATTTCTCCCCTTCACATAAAACACATAAAAGAGGTTGTTATTTGTTTCAGGCTGGAAAAGAAGGAATGGAAGCACTTTCAAGTTACAGCTTCTCTTTTCCAATGCAATCCTTATTGAGAAGACATTACTGTAATTTGGGCAGAAGTGTAGCTTTACAGTTTGAGTTTGTACTCATACAACCCAAGTCTGTCAAACGTTCTGCTGATCAGATGTTAATAATAACCCAAACTAAAAGCTGGATGTAAAAAGATCACAGATACATTCTACAGGTTATGTACACATAAACTGAATTATGAATCTTAATTTGAAATGCTTTAATTCTCTTTGAAGTATCTGGTAAATCTGCCTTCGCAGGCATCTCAAATTTTTCCCTGTTCATTGGATAATTTTCCAGCTGTAGCTCCTGACCAGCCTTTCCTTACAGTCTCTCACCACAGCAGATCAGTTCCGTCTTTCCAGCCGCTCGCTGCCTCTTTCTCCTCGTTAGCCTTTGGTTCCGCTCGGGAGAGAAGAAGTTTATTGCTAACCAGTTACAGTGTTAACAGTTTTCCATTGCTGTGTAATTCCTTTGACCTTAGACTTATGAGTGGGAAATATGTCTAAAAATCTATAGGACAGTATAATAATGACATTTATGATGGTTTTGGTGCATATCATGGCACAGAATGATCCATCTACCACCCAGATCATACCTCCCCACTGCTGATCCTGTGATTGATGAATGTGGGGAAATGTGGGGAAATGTGTCACTGTATGCACCATCTACAGTGTACATACATGTGAATTCTTATGAATACTTCTTGAGAATACTTATATGCATAGTGAAAAAGTGAACACCATGGTGAGGTTAGAAGAGTGTGGTAAGGGATTTAAAAAGATCTCTGCAATCAGCCATTCCACTGTTCGGAGAATAGTCTACAAGTTGAGGACTCCCAAAATAACTGCCAACAAGGACGTCTAAGCAGGTTTTCCCAGCAAGCAGACCACAAGATGCTTAAAGAAGTCTCCAAAACCCCTAAAATCTCATCATGGGACCTACAGCAGATACTTATGTTGTAACCCTAACCTTAGCCTGTACCTTTACTCTCTAAGAGAAACATCAAGACCAGACTGAAATTTGCCAGAGAGAATGTAGACAAAGGCCAGGACTTCTGGAACAATGTTCTTTGGACAGATGAGTCTAAAACTGAATTATTTGGTCCAGAACAGAGGAACATGTCTGGCTTAAACCAAATCCAGCATTCAAGGTGGAATTGTCATGGGGAAGCTTTACTGCAGCAGGACTTGGCCAGCTCACCATCATAGAATCCACCATGAATTCTACTGTGTATCAGAGGGAGCTTGAGGAACATGTGAGATCATCTGTAAGAACATATGAAGCTGAAGCAGAACTGGACCCTGCAACAGGACAATGCCTCAAAACTCATCAGTAACTTTACCAAGGACTAAAGGCTGAACACTGAGAGATGGAGAATCCTGGAGAGGCCGAGTAAAAGTCCTGATTTTAACCCCTTTGAGATGCTGTGGGGTGACTTTTTATGTTTTGTTTAATAAATAAATGAAGGTTAAATGTTGTTGTTTACTCGCAATTAAATCACTTAAATCCAAAGATAAATAAAAACAAGATTAGACATCGACATGTGAACATTTCTTAATGAAGAACTGAATATTTCATAGGGTGTCCTAACTTTTTCACATGACAGTAGTGTGTTTATTTAAATTACAGTTTTTTTCTACTTGTAGCTAGATTTCCCTTGCGATTAATGAAGTGTCTTATCTGTTTGTCTGTCTGTCTGTCTGTCTGTCTGTGTGCTATAAACGGGAAAGCGCTGAAACAGGAGGACTATGGACTGTAATTAATTGTAAACTGCATATAATTATAAATGGAGCACAAATAATACAGATGTAATTTAGTTAACATGCAGATTAATGTACCTAATAAAGTGTCTTGTCCGTGTGTATTGGCTCAGACTGTTGAGGCCACGACGCTGTTGGTAAGGTCCTAGTTTGCGAATGGGATCTGAATTTAGTTTGACTGCACTTCAGCTTTGTTGATTTCATGCTCAGCTTCATTTACAGAATTCTGGCACTTAGTCAAACTTCATCCATTTTCTAAAGGACTCTGTGGTGTTTGCTCTGACGGGGGGTCAGGGACTCTTTTGATGTAGATGGGTTGGTTACGGTTGCGCTTGTTTTTCACAAACAGCTGCTGTTCTGTCTGCATGCTGCTGTTTCCAGAAGAACTTCTGGAGAATTCACAGTGACGTCTTTGCAAACTTTCTATTTCTGTCAGTTGAACGAATGGAGAAAAAAATAAGATCAAATATAAAAAGAATGTTCTCTTCTCCTTCAAATGTGAGGATGTTGATAGGGCCGTCAGAGGAGAGCTTCAGTTTAGTGAGAGTTTGGATTAGAGCTGTGGATGTTATAATGTGATTTAATATCACAGTAAGATGAAGTGCTGTCATTGTAGTGTCTTCTTTGGCTTCAGTGAGATGTGGTATGTATGTATGTTTGTGTGGTGGATCAGTGATCATAAAGCTTAAGAATGAAGTAAAACCGAATCACAGGAGATGGAAGGTCCTTCAGGACCTCGCTGTGAGTATGGTTTACAGTTGGAGAGGTGTTTACGGTGCCTTGGCCACTGGACTCTAAATAAAGACTTTGATCACATCAGCTTGGGCTTTTCTGCCATTAATGCCTTTCTGTCATTATTCAGGGGATTGAGGCAGAAGTATCGTTTTTCATTTGAGGTGCTCAGCTTCTGCTTCACATAGTGCATTATACTATAGTTTATAGTGTTTGGCATGCATTATTAATCATTATTAATAATTTTTACTATACACTAAAAATGTCTTTTTTTTGTTTATTTGTTTGTTTGTTTATCTTATATCTTATAGAAAAGCTAATTATTAGGTTTTATGTTAAAGGTTCTTCACTCTCGCATGTCCCATTTACAAAAAATAAATGTTTAAATTCACTGAAAGTTTCCTCAGGAAGTCAGTGTTTTAAAAACTTTGTTATTAATGCACCTGTGACATTCCACTTGCCACCTGCCACCTTGATTATAGTCAGCAGAAGAAATTATTATAAACATATTTAAATAATACTTTACCTAATCTTTTACTTTACAGTACAGTAAAAAAATATTAATATTGGGTTTCTCATGAACAGTGATGACCTGCTGTGACTAAATCATAGCCACGATATTCAACAGTTAAACAGTTAAACAGTATTTGTTCTAAATACCGGTTATTAGATTTAGAACAATAGCTAAACATTTTAGCCATTTTTAAAGAATCTTCTACAACAAGGTTTTCATTAATGAGAAGAGCCATTTAACCCATAATATGTGAATAGCTAAAATAAAAGGCAGATTTGTTCAGAACTTTATTGAGATTTATTATTATACATAAAAAAAAAAATGTTTTTCATTCTTGCATATTGTTACGTTATGATGTAAGATGTTTGTCTTAGGGGTACATCATACGCGTAACAGTTGTGTGGAGGTAGAGTAGTGTAGCTTATATACACAAAACCAAATCCCAGTACTGTAGGTGCCTTATTTACAGTATTTATTGGATCACTATTTACAAACTATTTACACTGATAACAAAACCCAGAACCCAGAACATTGAAACAAAAGAAAAGGGTAGGAGGTAGACAGGACTGCACTAAAGAAAAGAACAAAACAAAACACGTCTGTC
>JBBIGC010000001.1:13904432-13922812 GCA_037576955.1 Lepidarchus adonis
TTTCTTTCTTTCTTTCTTTCTTTCTTTCTTTCTTTCTTTCTTTCTTTCTTTCTTTCTTTCTTTCTTTTTTTGTAATCTAGTAGGTCCTAGATTGCGCTCTCAATTTTAAGTAGTAGTTGCGTCTCCTGAACACTTGCAGGAAATGCTGCCTAAATATAAAGTGCTGTAAAGATGCCGGGAGACATTTCTTCACCGTATTTGATCCCATGTGACAGTAATTTTCAGATTTTTCAGTTTATTAATATTAACCACTCATCACAATCACAAATACTCACCATTAGGGCAATTATTATTATTATTATTATTATTATTATTATTATTATTGTTGTTGTTGTTGGTGTTGGTGTTGTTATTATCATCATTAAAATGTATTTAGTATTTGCTCACGATTAATACCATTACGACATTATATTTACCTTAATACAGAAAGGATGATTTAAAAAAAAAAAACAATGAGAGTCTAATGACTAAACATAATGAAAACACACACACACACACACACAAAGAGACAAACACACACACACGCACATCGAGACAAACACACACACTAACACACACATGCTAACACACACACACAATATCTGATCTAGCGTATTGTATAAATCTGATCTGCTTATTTTTCATGAATCAAAAGCTTCAGTTTGATTTGTTTTAGTACAATTCAAATTTTTGGAATTTAACTAACACTCCGTGTGTAAGAATTGACGCCAGCTTGGCCTGTTGCCAGACGGGCTGAATATCTGCACGAAGCTTTGGCAGAAAGTAAAAAAAATGATGAATCATGTCCTGGGTCATCCATCTCAGCTGGTGGTGGTTAACCAGCGTAATAATCAGGATTATTATTTATAATTAGAGGAAGTAATGGATCACTCCTCGCTGGACGGGGGGGGGGCTCATTAATTCACCTGGGCCTGCTGGGATTGTTTCCACGAGTCTCGCTTTAAGCGCTTCATCTGTGTCACCCTCCGCCGGAAGGCGGCTCAGAGTCTCAGGATTAGTCGAGTTCATGCGCCTCTCCCTTCTTCATCCTACTCTTCCTGCTCTAAAACGTTCCTCCAGTTCCTCGCAGAATTCCAGCTCCATCAGCAGCTTGATGAGGATACCTAATTGAGTAAATTTGTGTTGAAATTATGATGAGATACAAATGTGAAAAACACTTTCTCCTGAAGAGTCTGCATTAGATACTGAACATTAAAATAAAGATGATGAAAAATACTGTGGAATTCTTTTTTATGTTACTGTATTTGTTGTCATGCTATCCATAAGCAGTATTTAGTACAGTCACACTTATGTAAATATTTCAAAGACTTTTGGTCCAACAGCTGAACATCACAACCATACAGAACAGACATCACAGTGCGATTCTACCCAACAGACATAACACAACACAAACACCACGATTAAGAGAAAGTGAGTGACTTAGAGTATCAGCTCAATAACCTCAGTAATACTAACAGTATAGAGTATGTATAGACTATCAGTGCAGTGTAGCAGTAACAGTAAAGAATATCAGTGCAGTGTAACAGTAACAGTATAGAGTATTAGTGCAGTGTAACAGTAATAATATAGTGTTATATTTAAATAGTGGCAGTATATAGAACCAGTGCAGTGTAAAAGTGCCAGGCTGCCAATGTATCATTATAACATTTAAAATTTCATGTTCAGGCAATGTTTGTATTGCAGAAAGTATTTTCTCTTCATACTGAAATATTTTGCAAATAGCTGACATTTATCAACTGTAGTGTATGTGTTACAGTGCTCATGTTATTTACCGTATATCATAAACCTTAAAATAGATATAGATATAAATTCACAAATTGCTCTGTTGCTGATGTTGTGTTAAAAGCTAACATCAGACGAATGCAATAAGTCTGATTGTGTAAATCTTTTGAAGAGGATATTCTTTGTTGGTCAGTCTCGCTCCCTACAGGTTTGCTTGTTTCCGTTTTTTAAGTGGAAAAATGCCTCATGCCACAGCAAATCATCCAGACTGAAGAGGATTCCCAATGTTTTAGATGCTCTTTATGCCAATATACACTGTTTTATTCCACTGTCACTATTCAGCAGAGATTTAGCATTGAGCTACTTGTTGATGACTCTTCATTCATTGTCATTTGTCAATTTTAACAGTTTAGATGAAAATCCACATGGGGTTTTTGTTTAGGTTCAGAGTCATGTTTACATTAGATCATGTTTTCTGATGCTGAAAACCATTAATATTGAATAACTCATGCAAGGGAGGCTGTCGCTCTCTCAAGCTTCGCCTTAAAGACAGACTTTATTAGAGGGTTAGTCTCGACATCACAACCACTAGATAAACCAAAGCAAGGCAGGAGTGGTTTTGGTGCTGACAGGCCGCTTGCAATAACAGGCGCATATTAGCGAAAGCATAGGGCTGCACTGTGCATACCAACAATGGTGTCACTGAAGCACTGACAGCCATGCACCTCTGCAGCTGAAGAGCTGAATTTGACATTAGTATGCACAGGACATGGCTGCTTTTAAGTGCACTACCGTCACAAGTGTGAGAATATTTGATGCTAATCTGTTGTGAGTATGCAATTCATATGACCATAAACAAGATGAAAACAAAGGGTTTTTGAAAAGAAGGACAGATTAAATAACTTGACAGAGATCAAACAAGAATTTGACCCTTGGTCAATTCTCCATAGTCCATCTTGGCAATGGAATGAACCCAGATTCAGGCAAATTCAGAAGTTTAATAGCCGGGGTGGTCACTCATGCCAGTCTTTGTGCAGAACTGAACCGATCTTGCCTTTTCATGATGCCAGTTTCATGAATATGCCCTGTATATCAATGTGGGGTATATAGAAGGTATGGTGTAGCTGACCTTGTGAGCCATTTTCACTGTGAACTATTGATTTAGTCATGTTCCTGGTTTGTGAAGCAGTCACCAGATAAAAGGGGCACATATTGACTTTCCCTGGTACAAATAACAGATGACTTGTACTTAAACAAACCCTTTTCTCTGCTGATATTCCAAATGACCTTGGCGTGGCATAACCTTGTTAATATTTAGTGAAGTGTACATAATACACCATGCATTAACAAGGTGACTGGGCCTTATGGGTTTCCATACAGCCGTCACTGCCCTGTCCTGTCAATTACAGGCCTTACTAATGCAGTTATGGCAAATTAAGTGTTTATTTCTTCATTTTCAAACATCCCCAAAGTTGCCTTTCATGTGAAGAGCCGTCTGTTTGTGGCCTAATGTTGTTTTCCGAGCCTGCGAGTCCCAGTAGAAAAGTAATTGAGAGGCATATTTGTGTGCCATTCTACCATGTAGGGCCTCTTCATTCAGTTAGAGCATTAATATAGTGAAGGAACGGAAGACACTGGCAGAAACATCTTCTCAACTGATCTGATTAGTGTCTAAACAGGCTTTGCTCTTACGGTGAGTGACTGGTGCCAGATGTTTGGACCTTCCAAAGAAGTTTACATTTTGCCAAAACGTTTCAGACATTTAATCTGGTGTTCAAGGGCCCATATAATGAAAATCTATGTTTTTCTTTTGCATTATTAATCTTTTACATTGCTGAAGTATTGCAGTCTATATATGGAAATTTGTACTAGCTGTTTTGATTTGTTGTGATGTCATAAAAAACACCACATTTACATAAATCTGTCAATTCATCAAGTACTTTCACATTGCGTGTTCTTGAATGAGACACCACTTACTTGTTCAATACAATATAATACAAAGCCACCAATCAGAACGAAGGTCATTTAAATACAGTATCTCACAAAAGTAAGTACACCCCTCACATTTTTATAAATATTTTATTACACTTCTTTATAGCTTGTATAACAGTGTAAATTTATTGTCTCCTCAAAATAACTCAAAACAGCCATTAATGTCTAAACCACTGGCAAGTGAAAATGTCCAAATTCCGCCCAAAGTGTCAATATTTTGTGTGGCACCACTGTCTCAACTCTCTTGTGCATGGAGTTCACTAGAGCTTCACGGGTTCCACTGGAATCCTCCTCCACACCTCCATGATGACATTACAGGGCTAGTGGATGTTAGAAGTCTTGTGTTCCTCCGCCTTCTGTTTGAGGATCCCCCACAGATGCTCAATAGTGTTTAGGTCTGAAGACATGCTTGCCCTTTACCCTCAGTTTCTTTAAGGTAGTGGTCATCTTGGAGGTGAATCTGGGGTCATTATCATGTTGGAATACTGCCCTGTGGTCCAGTATCTGAAGGGAGGGGATCATGTTCTGCTTTATTGTCACAGTACATATTCATTGTTCCCTCAATGAACTGTAGCTCCACAGTGCCAGCAGCACCCATGCAGCTCCAAACCATAAAACTTATTATCTTGGCTTATTTTCCACAGCCTTCAGTTAAACAGGGGCTCTATTTTAATTTTATTTGTATCTCTCTTTTATGTAGTTTTTGCATTTTAATGTTGCCCTTTATGCTTTCATGCTATTTATTAAGCTTTTACTTCTGTAAAGCACGTTGAACGATCTCGCTGTATGATAATGTGCTATATAAATAAATTTAAATCGTGTAGTGTGAACATGGTTTTAAACATATAAAGGCTGGAAGATAGGAATGTAAAAATGTATTATGACTCACTTCATACACTTCAAAAAGGGATCTCAGGGATGGTTTAAATACAAGAAAAAAGTGATGGTCTTTCTAAGGGAAACATGCACATATGAACCAGGCATTTAAAATATCATATACAAAATAATCATATACTATATTTGTATTTTATTCAGAATCTTGAGTTTTCCATGTTTTTTCCACCTTTTTATTTCCTTGCCTGTGCTGGGGAGGCACAGTGGGGTTTCTTGATTTTCTTGGTGAGTTCAGATAAAACCACTTGGAGAAGAACAGAAAAAAACATGTTTTCAGTTTCCCAGCAGGTTGAAAATGAACACAATGTTTGTGTCGGCACCATTTTGCCTGTCTTTATCTTCAACTAGCAGCTTTGAGATGCTCTTCCATTTTACTTGAAAATTAAAATAAATATAATTTTCCTTTTTGAGCTTGAAAGTCCTTTTCCCCATCACCAAACTGACAGTGCTAGTCCCTTGTAGCTAAATATTTGAATGGATAATCATCTTTTTTTCTTAAGTTACCTTTTTGTAGCTTCTGTAAATCAGTCATTTTATATTTGGAGAAAAAGTGAAATATTTGTGATTTACAGGCACATGGCTATTAAATGTGTGCCCATATTTTCCAGACAGCAAATAGGATGATTATGCTTCTTTAGAAATGGCATATTAGTAGTTATATCATCTGAAAAAATAGTCTGTTCAGATTATTTTTTAGATGACTTTTCCCTTGTTTAGTCCACCAAAAATTGCCTCAATTTTTATCAATCAAAACAAAGGCAAGTAATAGAAAGGGAAGGTGTGTAAATCCCTTGTATGATGAGGACAGAGAACACACACGGGGGCATAGGTGCAGTTGTGGGGAAGAAAATAGCATCTGCTGTTTCATTGCCATTACGTCTACTCAGAGGTCAGTTTGGCATGTGGATGGAAGTTCGGAGGTGAGGACTGTAAAAGAACTGGAATTTAGTTGGAATTACATTGATAGAGTTAAAATCTGATCAAGATTTTCAGCATGCTATTACCATGATTTCCAACACGATTATTTCTGTTCATTTGTACACAACAGCTGAAACTCATTTACCTTTTTTCCCTCAAATTAAAACAAACATGACTTTAATAATCCAGTTTTCACTTGTTGTTAGAAAATGAGTGTTAAGGTTACTGTGGTGGGCTGCAAGTAAAAATCACTATTCTGAAACAACACCAAATATACAGTCAAACTCGCATCTCGCCATGAAAGACTGCAGAACAGTTTTTCTTCCATGTTATTTACCTCATTAAGCCACCAACCTCGCCTCTCACCCTCGCCACAATACGCAACGTGTTTGGTGTATGTATTTCTCCATCAAGAGCTTATCAAACCTGGGTCCGTATTAGCGATGTAGCCTAGAACGAGTTAATTCTACAGGTCTGCTGCTGCTACTGCTGTCACTTCCGCTGCCGTTTTCTCATTAATAACTCATGCCCGATTAACTCATGCATGTTATGATGATGCGGAGGCTTTATTAACAGCCGGGAACATGCAACATGAATGACTAGCATGCATATAGAAAAATGCATCTCTCATGGGAGTCTAGTACTACCGTAAAGTGTTTAGTAGGTGTTCAACTAAAAAATGGGACCAGCACTGTAACCATGACCCCCCACATGATCTGTTACGATAGCTCACCATCCCCACCTCTTGCCAGATTTAGGGCCCGGATCAATAGGGGGGAGCTAGCGGGGTTTGACTGTGTATGTGTATATATATATATTCATCTGGAACTAGAGGCAGATATCTTGATGCCTTCCTGCTCATACTGTCTTGTAAGTTAATGCAATTTACGACAGTATAATGGCATAATGAAGCTGCAGACAGGTCAGAGAGCTCTTGCCAATCCTTGTCTACAACCGAAGGTGCCTTCATTGGGCACAGTAGCATCAGAACTGGAACAAGGAGCAATGGAAACAGGGACCTGGTCTGATGAGCCATTGCCCAGTGGTTGGAGAAGAGGGGTTTGCAACCGGAGAGTTGATCACTAGTGAGGAAAATGTAGAAGCAGTGAGTGAGTGAACAGCAGTTCCCCCTTCTACATTCTTGGCTCAAATTCCCTTGGACAAGGCACCTAACTCCCTAGCTGCCCCCTGGGAACAGATGTTTACTCCTCCTTTTAGTGTATGCACTTGGATGCTATGGATGCTTTACAGTACATGCCGAGTGAGTGCCACATAACCTGAAAAATATCAATTAAAACACATTCTTTTGCATCATGTGAATGACTGGGGGAGTGTGTCCCTTCACTGGGGAAGAGCTGGCACCAGGATGCAGTATGGGAAGAAGGCAAAACAGCTTACCTGCTCCAGGTAATGTTCTGCTGGGAAACCTTGGGTCCTGGCATTCATGTGGATGTTATAGTGATAAGTGCCACCTAAACATTGCCGCAGACCAAGTACACACAGCAAAGGAATTTCTTAATGTAATGGCAGGATAATGCACCCTTTCCTCGGCTGGAAACATCTTTCAGGAACAGTCTGAGGAACATGGCAACATATAAGGCTCCCAAATTCCAGATTCCAATCCAATCAAGCATCTGTGGGATGTGCTGGACCTTACAGGAATAAATGTCTTGCTGCCAAATACCACAGTGCACATGTTTGATGGTCATATAAATGAACTACATGAGAAATGTGTTAAATATAATTTCCCTTATTGTTTGTTTTCTTCCCTTTTTCTTTATTTGTCTGACACTATCTGCTTACAGATGCTGCAAGACAAAAGCAGACTACCAGTCTACCCCCATTAACTATGTGGGACAATACTTTATGAATGGAGAAGTAAATAAGAGCTCTAAGTAATAAGACTAAATGAGGTCATCAAGAAAGCTGAGTGCTTTTTGAAATGCCAAGAGCGTCTATTACATTAACAAAGCCGTTTCTCATCCCTGAGACATGGTGCAAAGCTTTTCAAATTGACAATGAAACATGCTGTAGACATAACAAGGCTCTCGTCTTACAAAATGGCTCACATTTGTGTGTTGATGTGTCTTGGGCCGTCTAAAATGTAATGATGCATATTACACCTGCTGCATGCCAGCTATTAGCTTGAAATGTCAAGGGAAATATGGTAATTAACATTTGCAGCTTTGGTGATTCGCGCTTTGTCACATCGCAAAAAAAAGGTAACGAGGGACACATGTCTGGACAAATGTTAGTCAAATAATGCAAATGTCTGATGCCAGATTAAGATTAATAGTCATCTTATTAGTGGAGAGATATTGCTGCTTTAGATTAGACATGGATTAGAGAATTAGTAGTAATATCTTTATAATAATTAAATATTATTGTGATCATTCATGTGGCATGAAATAGAACTGAATATCTTTAATAAAAAAAATTCTGCTAAAGTTAATTTTTAGTGTTTTGAGACCACATATACATATATACATACACATTTAAGCAATTTCCTCTTATTCATTTCAGGTTACGGGGAAGCTGAAGCCTTTCCCAGCTGACTATGGGCCCAAGCCAGAGTTTATCCTGGACAGGAGGCCGACCCATCCCAGGGCAACACAGAGACAGACAACCATTCACACACACTCACACCTATGGGTGATGTAGAGCAGCCTGTGGGACTGTGGGAGGAAACGGGATAACCCGAAAGAAACCCTCACACAGAGAAAGATGCCGATCCAGTGATCGAACCCAGGACCTTCTTACTGTGAGGTTACAGCACTAACCACTGCACCATCATACCTCCCTTATGGAAATTCATTAAACATTTTACTGAATAATAAAAAAAATAATGCTTTTAGTAAAATAAAGTATAATACAAACATATCAAATATATTTTATGATATAAAATGCTGTGTCTGTGTCCTTAATAAATACTGTTAAATAAATATTAAAAGCTCTGCACTATCCACATGAGGAGTACAGCATCTCAGCATGGGTTTTATATTCATCATTCATATATTCATCGTTATGCATTACCTTAGTGGAATCTGAGGTTCAGAGTGTTGACAAATTTAGCTGTTTGTTGAAGAATTAAGGAAACGTGAAAATCTCTGTGGATTTGAGTGTTATATTTTCATAGCACATTTGACGTCAAAATATGCATTACTTCTGAAAAAACGCTGAAAAACAGAGAAACTGAGAGATTACAGAAGAAGTCAAGCTCATAATTACTTTGGAGATTATGCAAATGTGCCAAGATCTTTTCAGTAATGATCTGTCTGAACTCTGAACAACCGACACATGCAAAACATGTTGATAACAAATGGGAACGTGTAATAAACACCTTAATTTGTGGCGTTAAAAATTCACAACTTCTATTTTAAAATGGTTATGTATATGATGTCTTATGAAGGCCACAGTTTTGGTAATAACTGCTGTAACTGTTAAAGTCTAAGGACTGTGGGATTTCAGTGGTGGAAGGTCTCAGTCAGAGCTGCTCTAAATAATAAGCCCTGCCTCGTCTGAGTGATCGTCCTGTCCAGTGGTATTTTGGGTAATTAGGTACAATTTAAATACCACGTTTGAGTGATCTCTCCATGTTACAGGGGCTGTTGTCATTTCAGTCGGTGGTCTGGGCCTAATCACACAGGAGCTCCTAAGATAATGTGGTCCATGTCATAATGACTGTCAAAGTCATTACTCTCCCAATGACGGCACATCATCTGCCTGGACAAGGCGTAATTGAACTAACTGTTGAGCTATGAGGGCACATTACACATGTCCTTTTATTAATTTGGGCACAAGAGTTTTGCAGTGGTAATTATTGGGGTGGAGTAGTCGTTAGTGAATGGAGATAGTGAATGACTAACTACACTCACTTCCACTGCAGTTCCAGGATGCTCCGACTCTTTAGCTGCCTGGCACAGATGGGAATTAGCTGGCGCTGGAAGTTTTTTTCCCCCTTTGCTTGGTGCTGGCATCAAATTGAGACTGAAATCAAAGGGCAGACAATAGCTTTGCTCTCTTGTTTTTATTTATTGTGCGGTTTGTAAGAGGAGCATGATACAAACCTGAAGATATACCTGTCATTTCACCTTTTTTGTGCTGGAGAGAAGAGCACCTTGTGGAATCGGAGGCGTCCCTTTGCTCTTCACCCAGCAGCATCTTTCAAAGCCGTCAGGAGGAAAGGAATTGATTTCTTTGGCTTTCTCCTAAATTCTGCGCCGTGGGCTAGCAGGGGGTCCTCTTCGCGGCGGCTCTTTCAATCGAGGGCCTTGAGGAAAAAAAGGGGGAAAGTGGTCTTAGCAGCTTGTTTGAGCTTTTGGAGGAGGAGCAGGAGGAGGAGATGGGGAGATCGTTACTTAACAAAACCTCAAATGTTTCCCCAACTTTTTATCTTTTCTTTTCCTCTTAGTTCTTTTTGGCACTTACACAGGTCTGTCGCTCACACTCTTTCCTTTCAGGGAAACTACAGTCCCCCCTTATCCACTTCTAATCTCAGTGCTCTGCTCCAATTAATTTCATTGTACAGTTCTTCACTTTGCCTTTCTGTTCTGCAATTTACATTTCGCTCTATCTAATTCATGTTCATGTTCATGTTAATGATCAACAAAGTATTCACACCCCCTTCACTTTTTCAGTTTTTCTATGTTGCAGCCTGATGCTATAATCATTCATACTAAATTTTTCTCATGAATCTATACCATTTTCTACATTTATTTAAAATAAAATATGTACATATCACATTTAAATTGGCCAAATACCAAATTTAAATTTGGAACAGCACTTGAAATTTTTTTCAGGTGCCTCCCATGAGATGTTCCTACACCTTGACTGGACTCCACCTGTGGTAAATTAAATTGACTAGAGATGATCTGGTAATATACACGCCTCTCTATAAAATACTTTATAGCTGTAGCTTATCATAGTTAAAACCTGGCCGTGAGGTCAGAGGAGCTACCTACGAAGCTCAGAGTCTAGACTGTTGTAGAGCACAGGTCCGGGGATGGCTACAAAAAAATCTCTGCTGCACAAGGTTCCCAAGAGTCTCACACAAGAGAGGAGAACAAGAACCCAGAGACCCTGTGTAGAAAAGGGACTAAGAACATTCACTACACCACCATATATGCTAAAAAGTTGGCATACAGTCAATGATTTTGGGATATTTTTAGAGTTTCCCCAAATCAATAAAAAAACAGAACATTGACATGGAATATATTCAAAACAACGAGCAAATGATTATAAAGATCACAAAGCATCTCCTCCAACACATCAAAATTGAGGTCTTTGGTTCTCAAATATACTATGATAAATGAATAAATCATTTGAAAATTGAGAATGAAAAGTAAAGGGGCATTTGGAACAACAACATCCAGATACTAATTTTGAGCAAATGTCAAAATGTGTCATAATGACTGAGCATGTGATATCACTGTTGGAATAAAACGTTGTATCTACCAAAATGTCAGTATAGAGAGGAAAAATGTAAATGTCTAATAGCATAAAAATATTTGTAGAATTTAAAAGGTGTTTATTTTGTTTGTATTAATTTTAAATAAAAATATAAACAACAAATATGAAGATACAAGCTTTTGCTCCAACAGCAACAAAATACTAAATTAAATATAAAAATGATATCATATAATTTTGGTTCCTAAACCTTCTCAAGTGGAATGAAAGTAGATAGCGACTGTGAAATATTTTGTGAGAATTTTTTTTTAACATTTTTTTTTATGCTCATTTGAATCTAGCAATGTATATACAGTATGCAGAAACACATATGTGCTGTAGACGAGCATTTGCAGTGTCTGAACCTCCAGCCTGGAGGGTCAGGGGAAGAGAGCAGTGCAGTTGCCAGGAGAACCGTGAGCTTCCTGTACAGGGTTGGAGCTGTGATTGCGCGCGATGTGTGCTTGATTAATTAGCCTGTGTGGAGACGCTTCACCGTGTGTTTAGCCCTCTTGTCAATACTCATCATCGCTGGCTGTAGCCACAGTGAAGAATCACAAACACCCGATCTGTTAACACACATACATATGCATGGAGTTGAAGCTGTTTCTCAGTATAGTGGAACATATATTAGGGTTTTTTTTGTCGACTGTCTCTGTATTTTCTAATCTCAAAACATCTTTCTGGCTTGTTTTTTACAGATACAATTACAAGTTAGATATGACTGCATTGTATAGCTTACCTGCTGAACACATACAAAAATACAGTAAAAAATAAAATATTATTGCCACAGCTATTGAGAAACATAAATAAATAAATAAATAAATAAATAAATATAAATGGCAGTTTATTGGAGCCACTCATTTTAATGCAGTAATATTAAATCCTTAAGATACAATGGCGTGGTGATGCTGTAGCTGATTTAGCTTTGTTTATCATTGTGCTATTCTGCTGTAAGAAAACAACAATCACATTATTAATCAGTCTTAAGATAATAACACAATACAGTAAATACAGCTGCATATGTGGAATAAACCAAAACTAGAGTGAAAGTGAAGGTGTTGCTGTAGCTGATTTCTGTCAACATTAATGTGAAATAGATCAGATAATGTAGATAACGTGTTCCCTGAACGATCTAACCTCAATGCAATTCTAAAACATGCAGAATGAGTTTCAGCGAACAAGGTGCAGAACCTCTGCCCATGTAGGGACATCAAACACACTGAAAATCATAACTTAGTGGTTGAGATTCTTCAAGGAAATACAGATTAGACCGAATCTGATCTCATGCAGGATGTGATTTGATTCAGTTCCCAGTGCAGAAGAAACATCATGATGCTTTATATTAAGAAATGAGATACATTTTTCAAAAGTATACTTCATAGTATATTTTATAGTATATAGTATTTAAAAAAAAAAAGCTGTTAATAGAAATAAACAACAATAATAACAATAATAATGATGATAATGATATAACAACAACAACAATAATAATAATAATAATAATAATAATATATAATATGGGTTTTCTGAAACTGATATATTAAATGTATGGTAAAATATTTTTAATGAACATCAGTATTTTCTTTTAAAATCTTTTATTCTTGCATGGTACACCATGTCTGTTCTAAGAAAGCGCCTTTGTTTATTTACAGCAAGAACGACACACCTTGATTTTCTTTTTATCTCACTTGTGCTATCTCTCTCTCTTTTACACCAAACACTTCAGCAACACTGCAGTTTAACTCCTCCCACTGTTTCGGGTGGCAGCCAAATCTGTGAACACACCAGAATGTTTACAGTGTTTTCACAGAGTTAATGCCACTCCATCTTCTCTTACAGGTTCTTCAATAGTCTTCTTTATGTTTTCACCAGTTCATTTATACAAAGAAGGTTTGATGCCCTAAAACATTGTTCAATTGTTTAAATGCTTCACTCATCCCGACTCGTTTCAACTGATTTACACCTTTGCATGGTTAAGGGAAGGTTAACTGACACTGACCTACACAATGGTACTGGTCCACTTCAGTAGACCTGAAAGACTGTTAGTAAACTACAAAACCTCTGAGATTATCAGATACATCTTTTTGCAGCAGTCAGTCCACTCAGAGCTGGTTTTGCTGGGGCAGCTGGTCCTGGACAAATAGGCAGTTATTTGAAATCTACACGATTTGTAGATGATTCTCCTTAAAGTGGAATCATTTATTTGAAATAATTTGCAGATGTTTTTAAATTCTTTGTAATTCGTAAGGTATCTGCAATCTTTTTCTGACAGTTCTTTAGATCTTGACTTGGTGACACTCCTCAGTGTTGGGTATGTGTAAGTCAGGTTCCTCCTGCACAAAGTTCTAAATGTGGAACACCTGATTCTAATTTTAAGGACTTGAAGGTGAGTAAATATGCTTATTATTTAATTCAATTATGAAAATTGCTACAAAATGTCAATTTTGTGCACCATTTGTTGGAGTATAATCACCTTTATCTGTAGGCACAAAAACACTCCAATCTCATCCACTATCCAAACTGCTCATCCGCACTGGACAAGAAGCTGACAAATCACAGGGCAATGCAGAGACAGACAACCTTATACACACACTCACGCCTATGGGTAATGTAGAGCAGCCAGTCAACCTACAGCACTGTGGGAGGAAACCAGGGAACCTGGAGGAAAACCCACACAAACAGGGGTGAGAACCTACATCACAGAAAGACCCTGTGTGACCTTCTCACTGTGATTCTACAGTAAGAGAAATGTTTAGTTGTTCATATATTTTCAGCTCTCTGTGCATTTTGCTTTTTTCCATACGATGCTCTGAACTATAGAGGCCCTCACAGTTTACAGGACGTAAATGATCTGCTGCTTACGTCTTGAGTCCACGCACTGATGGTGCAGTTGTAGCAGCACATGAGGATCTCCACTATTTCCTACACATTGTGTTAATGTCACAGCTTATTGATCATTTTTCAAACAATGATGATTATTATTTATATTATTATAATATTTAGGTTGTACACAAGAATTTCTGATCATTTTCAGGTTTTACTCATTTCTAAATAAAACATAATAAATCAGTTTTAGGAAAAGGCTTTAATCATAAAAGTTCATTTGCATTGTTGCAGCTGTAATGACCTCATGCTTTCTCTCCAGCAGCCTCCTCACATCATCTGATTTTTACTTAAAAAAAAATTTTTTTTAGATCATTGCAACTTACCATTGACCTTTTCTGACATCTTTTTGGTATATATGGAGGATGCTGGTGAAGTAGTGAAACAAGTATTGTGAGGTTTTGGCAGCAGCAGCAGCAGCAGCAAAAGTGCTTGATTGAGGCGTAACATCTGTGATTAGCTCAAGATGTGTTCACCTTCTAATGATGTACAAATTTGATATCTATTCCGCTATTAACATTTCATGTCCCAATAAGTCAGCACTTACGATGGGGAGTAATTGCTGAGGTAATTGAATTTGCTTGGGTAGTTTAACATCATTTGTCCATCATGGTGATGGCACAAGACTTCAGGAGAGTCTCCTAATAATCAAATTCTAATTACAGTCACATAGTCATATGTCTCAGACTGGCCTATTGAGCAGAAGGCACTGGAGCGGGAATGCCTGAAGTCCTGTTGGATGGATAAATGACAATGTGTGTGTTTTTAGCTGATTTCCATTGAAATACACAGGAACAGTGAGACGTGTATATGTGTACAGTGAAGGCGCATAAAGATATTGGTTTATACCACTGTGTCTTTGAAAAATGATTGAGATATTTTAAGAAAATTATACCATTTGTTATTAGAATTTAATAAATAATTCACATGAGGGAATGGGTTTAGGATCTCTCTATTACATACTTTCCTTTCTCTCTCAATAATGCATGAATATAGCTTGGAAGGTATTGAGGATTTTGTATAATTTTGTAGGATTTATCTAGGTATTCACATCAACTGTAATGCTGCCAGATACGTCATTTTGTTACAGAAGCAGATCAGGAGTCTTCTCATTCTGGAAGCTGCTGAGAGATTTTGGTTGTAATTGAGATGCACTAGTACATAGTTTCCACTGCTTGACCCACAGTGGTGCTTGAAATTTACGAAATGTTGTATATGTTTATATGAAAATTCCTATAACATCATCTGATTTTCAAACAATTCAGTACAGTACACAAGACACAACAGTTATTTTATTATCATGCGTGTATTTATAGAAATATATGATCCAATAACACAACTGTGTGTTATAAAAGTAAATGAACCTGTGTTTTCATTGTATGATCAGACCTGCACATCGACTCATTCCTCCAAACAGAACAACTTCAGCTCTTGAATGTTGGTGGGTTTCTTGCTTTAAATTTTTCCTCAGCATTTCAGTTGGATTAAGGTCAGGACTTTGAATTGACTTTGAACATTCTCTTTATTCTGCCTTACATTCTCTGGTAGAACCACTAGTGTATTTAGGGTCGTTGTCTCTTGAGAATATAGTTCATGGACAAATGACTTGACATTTTTCTTTAGAATTCTCTTTTTTTAGTTTTTTATAAATTACTGTTCCAGCAACTAAACAGGCCCAAACCAGAACACTCCCACCACCATGTTTCACAAATGGGATAGGGTTGTTATGCAGTGTTTCTATTTATATCACAGATGTAATAAATGTTTTTCTTGTGTACTTTTGGGATTATAAAAATTAGATGATGTTTTAGGTCACATTCATATAAAAGGATGTAAAATTTTAAAGACACCATTGTATATTTTATTGTATTTATATCAGTAAAAATGAATTCAGCTCCACAAACTACATTCCAGTGCCCAAATTGTCTCCCTTTCTTGGTAGGTAATAAGTATTCTGAACTTGTTTAGTTAATGATGACAAGGTGTCAAATTTAGGGTTGGGCCACTGTATGAATTTGGATTAATTATCTTTCTTTTTTTGGCAATCCTTAGCCCAACATATCCAAACTCATCTTTTCTTATTGTACAATCATTGTATTTGCTATAGCATATGACCTTAACAATGACATAAATATTTGTTCAGCTTAATGAGCAACCAAATAATGTACGATTGGTTTTTAATTATGATGCTGGAGGATCTTGTTGATGAGGGATGTAGGCCTTGAGTCAGCCCCGGCTCCCTGGTTTTATTTGCACCTCTGGTGATTACCAGGAAGAAGGTGAGAAGATTTGACACTTTGCAGATAGATTAATTTACTGCTGCAGCCGGACCAGGGGGTGATAATGAGGTCGAGGATTAAAAGCAGGCGATCAGTCCGCTGGTGGCAATGTGAAGCCTTGTTAAAGAACACTGTTCCTCTTGTCACTGATCTTCCGTGTAATTATAGGCTAATCTCTACCACAGAGATGTGTCAAGAAAGAAAAAAGAAACACTTGGAGAAGGACTTTCAGTTGCCTTTGTTTGTTTGAACTCTACTGCTGCTCTCAGTGTCTTTATGAGCTTCTGGTTCGGTCCAGTCTGGTGCAGATGCTGGTGTGGATTTACAGGTGTAGTAGCCTAGTAAACATACAACTCATCTGCTTACATGCTTTCACACTTCCTTCACTGCTGTTCCATCACCTTCTTTCTACAAGCTCTACAGAGATGAAGCCAGAAATTGCAGTTTTCTGTAACATTTTAATGTTTTTGCCTGTGAGTTGTATTAGAAATTAATGATACACAATGATAATGATGATGATATGTATAATATATGACCTTTATTTTTTACTTTTGAGAAAAAAATAGAAATAAAAATTTTAAAAAGGGTTCCACAAAGAACCTTTAGGATTAAAGATTTCAAGAAGGGCTCCATGAAGAACCTTTAGAAAATATCATAAAGTGTTCCATGAAGAACCTTTAGACTATTTCACAAACAGTGCCATGAAGAACCTTTAGAATATTTCACAAAGGGTTCTATGAAGAACTTTTAGAATATTTCACAAAGACTTTCAAAGAAATAATCATTTAAAAAGTGTTTAGTGACGAACATTTACCAGATATAAATTTTTTTAAAAAGGGTTCTCTGAAGAACCTTTTAGTTACTGGATCTTTGAGGTTTGAGGTTTGAGATTTAACAGTTATTTTTAGAACCTTTACATTATGTGCATGTTCTCTGCAGTCTCTATGGAACCTTATGCAACCTTATTCATATAAGCAGCCTGACGTCCTTTCTTCTGAGTGTTCCACCAAACCAGGACCCGATTGAGAGTCTTTAAACTTTAATAGGTTCTTCACATCTCTGTGGATCTCATTTACAAAATATCCCTTTAAAGAACCGTCCTCTCTAAGGTTCTTCAGGGGATGGAAAGTGGTTATTTTATGGCTAAAGGGCTTTATTTTGGAGGGAGGAGATGTAACCTCTGTCTGTTTTCCTAATGATCATGTCACTGGTGGTGAAGGTGGAGTATGTTGCAGTATTGATGGTGTGGTGCTGATAGAACAGTAGTACTGAAATTCTCCAGGCGATCTTTGAAGCAGTTAAGCACTGAGCACAGTCACCACTTAATGGCGACATGCGCAGCCCGAGGCGTTCCCCCTTAAATTATTCCCTGTTTAACCTTTCCCTGAGTCGCAGGGAGGCTGAGCTGGAGCGGTGTGTTTAGCATAATGAGGGTGCTCATCAAAAGGCCATTGCACAAGCAGAGTCCATTTGACCCACTGCTTACACACTGTACACAGACACACACACATTGTTCCACGGGAGCCCTGGGCACAACCGGCACGCACACTGCTTCTCATTTCAGATGAAATCGTTGGTCTAACCAGCATGTCATCTATAATTAATGGCCACTTCTGAGTGTAATTTATTGAGATCTCACCTGTGGCCCTGTTCCCCCATCCCTCTCTCCCCCACCTCTTCACATTTACACCCCATTCAGGCCTTAAACAACGCTCAGCGCCTCCTCATGCTCTACACAACTGTAAATGGAGAGCAACATACACTCCAGCACACTTGTGTGTGTGGTGATTCTTAATGATTATTATTATCTAGGTGTTCTAAGGGTCCTGTTCATTTAAATTCTTCATTAAAAAATAATGGAACCCCGAGAAAAAATGAATTCCTTAATGATCTGTGTAAAATGAACTATGTTAATAAGAAGTGATAGCTCACTGAGGCCCATAAGGTGGGAAGACTGGAACTAGTCCTGCTGCTTGTGAAGGTGTTGTAACAATCTATAGGTGACAATTTGATCACCAATTAACCAATAATGTACAGACTGCATGTGTAAAGAGCAAGCGAAACTAGACGACTATAATTACTCTGTAAAACTACATGTGTGCATGTGTTCAGTAGCCATCCTTTTATTTATTTATGAACAATGAACTTAATTTTTTTTTTTTTTTTTTTTTTTTTACATCACTTTTATATTTATATACTTATACATTTGGATTACACATTCAAAAACAATACTTGTGCAAATAT
>JBBIGC010000001.1:13955732-13966727 GCA_037576955.1 Lepidarchus adonis
CCCCACCCCCCCCCCCCCCCCCCCCCCCCCCCCCCCCCCCCCCCCCCCCCCCCCCCCCCCCCCCCCACCCCCCCCTGAACTTACAGTCCCTAATATGCAGTCCAATTAATGCGCGTGTGGCGACGGCGCCTGTGTGTCATGCATACATTAGAGAAAGAGAGAGAGAGCGAATGAGCGAGCGAGAGTCTAGAGGGAAACCAGAGGAGCTTCTACTCCGAGTGTCATCACAAATTACCAGAAGAACTTGCGATCACACTCACTCGCTTTCTCTCCCTCACTTTTGGCAAAAAAGCGAAGGCACCAGCACCTCTCTCTCTCACTCTCTCTCTCTCTCTCTCTCTCTCTTAGACACACACACACATACACACACACACACACACCCACACACACTCACACACACACACACACTCACACATACACATACATACTCTCACTACTTCTCTCTCTCTCTCTCTTTCTCATACTTCCACTTGTACTGTATTTCTGCAAAGTGCTACAGCTGTCAGCGCTGCTGCTTTTTTAAATTGTTTTATTGTTTTATTTTTTCATTATTCATTATTTTCTGGACGAATGGAGAACTTCTGAGCGCGTTCATACCGCCGCCGTCTGAGCCACTGCCATTTTTCAACTTCTTGTTTTGAAGCGATTGTTCTTTTTTTGGATGGAAAGACATGCCGGTCGTGGTGTAACGGGATGCTTCAGGATTTAAGTGCCAACGTCTTCTTTCCGCCTTGTTTGCAGCACCGGCCTTTAGGTTAGTGACGGGTCAACTTCTTCCTTTGGAAGATTATTTGTCAAATTTGTTCTTTTTAAATAATATGGTTAATATGCTTTTTACTTTAATAAGTATTTTATTTTGAATTGTCATGTTTTACAAGTTATCCATCCTATTATGTTCATATATCCACATGTTGATGTTCACACTATCTGACAATATCAGAAAGTTTGACCCAGAATGTTGTGGTCATATATAATGTGCATATATTTAAAATAAACAAAATAGAATATGATATTAAAATTATGCAAAGTAGCTGAAAATCAGTGTTTTGCATTTGGGGTCATATTTCCTCAGAAATACATGATTAATTTTTTTTTATTGTTTAGTGTAACAGTAACTATGTTTATGTTTGATTTTCCTGTTTACTCGTAATGTTACTGCTACATGTTCACCTTCTCTTCATTTTAAAGTTTGACTTTTTAAATATTTAATTAATTGTTTTGTGAATAACTTTACAGTAAGTGTCAGTAGAGTAAATAAAAGTCTTTATGAACATTTACTTTATTAAATGGATTAAATATGACTCGGTCATAGGTGAGAAAGAATCTCAATATTTCAGAACCTTTGACTAGCTTCATATATTCTTTAATACATTTAAACATGCTCACAATAAAGCCTGAGAATTCCCTACACTTATGAACAAATCTGATGATACTTTACTTTTCTCGGTGCCGGTTGGATTACAGCGAGTCCACCTCAGGGCCTTTAAAAGAATAAGATGTCGTTTAAATATTTTAGCGTCTCGGTGAGGGAAATGAAAAAAGAAGAAGAACTGTCCAGTGCTGATATTACTGTGACGAGCACAATTCAGTCTGTCTTACATCAGTCAGTGGCCAGAGGTAGAAGACAAATTGTGAATAGATTTAATATACGACTTCCTGTCCATTAGAACCCAAACGAAGACCGACTGGAACCATTCTGGAGATTTATTGGCTCAGGTAATTGGAAAGAAGAGGAAGACTTATGAGGGAGAGACTGAATTTCCGACAGCGGAGACTAAAGAGGTGATGGGGTGGTTATTTGACTGCATGTGTCATTTTCTGCCGTGACAGTTGGCAGCTGGACACGATCTCTTTAGGAAACATAGCAGAAAAGAGTTTCTATACTGAACTGTATAGAGTTCTGCAAACTGGACAGTTTCCTGGCGTCGAGTGACAATAAAATGTTTGCTTTTTTAAGGATGGACTAAATGAAAAATTTATTCATAATTAATAAAAATAAACCTATATATAATATATAATATATAATATAATAATGTTCATTTCGTTTGCAGGGAGATGGTGATAATGGACTTTATTACTCCGAGGGTGTGCGCCAGGCAGTATCGATATCAATATTATTGTAATGTTTTACAATAAAAGTTGTGATGTCACAATATTAGATGGTGATGGAGAAAAAAAGAGGCGATTCCCAGTGGAATTTGGTAGTGTTCACATCCTCCCTCTTACTGTCCTGTCATTATCATTAAAGACTCAACACACACTGATTTTTCTGTGAATGGTGGCAGTGATCCTGACCTCAGGAGTGGACCTGCCCCATTCACACAATGACTCATTCACCTCTTCTTCCTCAGCCGCTCTGTCCATCTTCTTTTTTATTGTTTTCCTCCCAGGCCATGTCTGTGGTCTCCGCTTCTAATTCAATCTTAGGTTTCTTCTAGACCACAGAGGAATATAATGTGTTAAAAAAATTCATCGCAAAATGTTAATATTATAGGGAATAAGTATATGGAATATAGGGAATAAGTATATGGAATAAATGGAATAAGTATAGGGAATATAGGGAATACATATATGGAATACGTATATGGAATGTAAGAAATAAGGAATATAAGGAATAAGTATATAGAATTTATGGAATAAGTATATGGAACATAGAGAATAAGTATAGGGAATATTCTGAATAAGGAATAAGGGAATAAGTATATGGAATATAGGGAATAAGTATAGGGAATAATTAATAGGGAATATAGAGAATAAACATATGGAAAATAGGGAACAATTATGGGGAATATAGGGAATAAGTACAGGGAATATAGGGAATAAGAATATGGAATATTGGGAATAAGTATAGGAAATATTCTGAAAAAGTATAGGGAATATAGGGAATAAGTATAGGGAATAGTCTGAATAAGTGTAGGGGTTTATAGGGAATATGTTTAAGGAATATAGGGAATAAGTATAGGGAATAAGATACAGAATATTCTGAAAAAGTATAGGGAATATAGGGAATAAGTATATGGAATATAGGGAATAAGTATAGGGAATATTCTGAATAAGTGTAGGGGATATAAGGAATAAGTATATGGAATATTCTGAAAAAGTATTGGGAATATAGGAAATAAGTATATGGAATATTCTGAATAAGTGTAGGGGATATAGGGAATAAGTATATGGAATATTCTGAATACGTGTAGGGGATATAGGGAATAAGTATAGGAAATATTCTGAATAAGTGTAGGGGATATAGGGAATAAGTATAGGGAATATGGGGAATAAGTATAGGTAATAAGATATGGAATATTCTGAAAAAGTATAGGAAATATAGGGAATAAGTAAAGGGAACATTATGAATATGTGTAAGGAATATAGGGAATAAGTGCAGAGAATATAGGGAATAAGTATATGGAATTTAGGGACTAAGTATAGGGACTATGGGGAATAAGTATAGGGAATATTCTGAATAAGTGTAGGGAATATGGGAAATATGTATGGGGAATATATTAACAGTTTGGTGTGTGCTCCACTGAGTTGGGGGCCTTTGTTTTGCTGGAGATCATGTGCCTGGGATGTTTAAATGCTATTTACTCTTTTAAACACTTCACAGCATCAGACCTGCACAGTAAACATACAGTAAATCATCTGTGAGTTTCAGCTGCTTGTTCGAAAAATAAGGCCCAAAACTTTCTGCACCCAATCACAGCCCAGAATGTTCAGGGCATGTGTGCGTGCTGTGACTTGCTGCTGTATTTGTGTAAATGGAAATATAGATTTAGCTCAGGGAATGACGGTGCTAATAGCGCGAGGCCCTGAGGTCCCGGACCTTTGCTGGCCCTTGTGTGAGGCTGGAGGACCAACAACTGCAGCCCCAAAGTGTCAACGTGCTGGAGATAAACAGGAGCATGCTTAATTGGACTCTGTAATTATGAAGAGCTCATTATTTTAGCATTAGGCATGAGGGAAGGAGAGGTAGGGAATGTGCGTGGTTTGGAGCGAAGCCGGCGCGGCAGGTACAGGTGCATTCACCAGTGGGGATGTGTCCCAATTAGACAGTGTGAACAATGGGTGTTTTCTAGCTGCAAGGCTATCCACCCCCCACCCCCTCCCCATCTCCCAACCCCCATTCTCTTTGACCCCCCCCCCCCCCAAAAAAAAAAAAAAACACAANNNNTCTCCCAACCCCCATTCTCTTCGACCCCCCCCCCCCCCAAAAAAAAAAAAAAACACAACGAAAAAATAAAAAACATTAACTCACAATGTACAAGTATCACAAAATAACAGACTAACACACACACACACACACACACACAAAAGAAAGAGAAAGAGAGTGGGAGAGAGAGAAAGAAATTGTCTGAAAGAGAGAGAGAAGTAGGGATGGGGAGAGAAAGAAAGAGAAAGAGAGCAGGGGGGAGGGGAGCGAGAGAGGGAGAGAGAGAGCAGGAGGGATGGGGAGGGAAAGAAAGAGAGAGAGAGAGAGAGAGAGAGAGAGAGAGAGAGAGAGAGAGATTTGGAATGTGTTTCACACGCAAGGCCCTGCTCTGTCCAGTAAATTAAGTCCAAATTAGATTATTGACATAATTAGAGGATTTGTTTTCATTTATTATGAGTGAATAAACGTCCACGTGCGTAGGTTTCAGATTTTTGAGTCATTACTGTTTCAATCACTGGAGATTATTACAGGAAATTACTGATTCCAGTAAATCTCACTACACATTGTGTTAAACCAAGTCGACCCTGTTCTCTTCTTTCTTCTTTTTCAGCTCAGGTCCCGGACAATGATGAGCAGTTTGTTCCTGATTTCCAGAGTGAAAACTGTAAGTAGAAGGATTTTTACAATTATTTACGAAAACACACATTTTAATGACATTAAAATTTTTGGATATTGGTGTTTTTCACTGTAAAATATTCACATTTTCATTAAACGTTGACTGGTTTCCCCAAAAGCATTTTAGTGTAAAGTTAGTACTTGGTAGAGTGAGCATTACTCTGAACACTCTTGTAAATATGTGTCGTGTAGGTGGTGTAGATAGTGTAGATGTAAGGACAGTACAGATGGTGTGAATGGTGAAGATGTAATGACAGTGTAGATGGTGTAGATGGTCTAGATGTAAGGATGCTGTAGATAGTGTAGATGGTGTAGATGTAAGGACGATGTAGATGTTGTAGATGGAGTAGAAGTAATGATGGTTTAGGTGGTGTAGATGGTGTAGATGTAAGGACGGTGTAGATGGTGAAGGTGGTGTAGATGGTGTAGATGGCGTATATAGTGTAGATGTAAGGATGGTGTAGATGGTGAAGATGGTGTAGATGGTGTAGCTGGTGTAGGTGGTGTAGGTGGTGTAGATGGTGTAGATGGTGTAGCTGTAAGGACTGTGCAGATGGTGTAGATAGTGTAGATGTAAGGACAGTGTAAAAGGTCTAGAGTTAAGGACAGTGTGGATGATGTAGATGGTGTAGATGTAAGGACAGTGTAGGTGGTGTAGATGGTGTAGGTGATGTAGATGGTGTAGATGCAAAGATGGTGTGGAGGGTGTAGATGTAAGGACAGTGTAGGTGGTGTAGGTGGTGTAGATGGTGTAGATGTAAGCACACTGTAGATGGTGTAGGTGGTGTAGGTGGTGTAGATGTAAGGACAGTGTAGATGGTGTAGATGTAAGGATGGTGTAGGTGGTGCAGATGTAAGGTAAATGTAGGTGGTATAGATGTTAGGACAATGTTGATGGTGTAGATGTAAGGACAGTGTAAATGGTTTAGATGTAAGGACAGTGTAAATGGTTTAGATGGTGTAGATGTAAGGACAGTGTAGATGGTGTAGGTGGTGTAGATGGTGTAGATGTAAGCACGGTGTAGATGGTGTAGGTGGTGTAGATGTAAGGATGATGTAGATGGTGTAGATGTAAGGACAGTGTAGATGGTGTAGATGGTGTAGGTGATGTAGATTGTGTAGATATAAGCACGGTGTAGATGGTGTAGGTGGTGCAGATGTAAGGATGATGTAGATGGTGTAGATGTAAGGACAGTGTAGATGGTGTAGGTGGTGTAGAAGGTGCAGTTGGTGTAGGTGGTGTAGAAGTAATGATGGTTTAGGTGGTGTATATGGTGTAGCTGTAAGGACAGTGTAGATGGTGTAGATGTAAGGACAGTGTAGATGGTATAGGTGGTGTAGAAGGTGCAGTTGGTGTATGTGGTGTAGATGGTGTAGATGGTGTAGATGTAAGGACAGTGTAGATGGTATAGGCGGTGTAGATGGTGTAGATGTACGTATTATGTAGCTGTTGTAGATAGAGTAGAAGTAATGATGGTGTATGTGGTGTAGATGGTATAGATGGTGTAGGTGGTGTAGATGTCAGGACAGTGTAGGTGGTGTAAATGGTGTGGATGTAAGGATGGTTTAGATGGTGTAAATGTAAGGACAGTGTAGATGGTGTATGTGGGGTAGATGGTGTAGGTGGTGTATGTGGTATAGATGGTGTATGTGGTGTATATGGTGTATGTAGTGTAGGTGGTGTAGATGGTGTAGATGCAAGGACAGTGTAGATGGTGTAGGTGGTGTAGATGGTGTAGATGTTAGGATGTTATAAATTGTGTAGATGGTGTAGCTGTAAGGACAGTGTAGATGGTGTAGATGGTGTATGTGGTGTAGATGGTGTAGGTGGTGTATGTGGTGTAGATGTATGTTGTGTAGGAGATGTAAGGATGGTGTAGATGGTGTAGATGTAAGGATGGTGTAGATGGTGTAGATGTAAGGATGGTGTATGTGGTGTAGATGGTGTAGATGGTGTAGATGTAAGGACGGTGTAGATGGTGTATGTGGTGTAGATGGTGTAGATGTAAGGATGGTATATGTGGTATAAATGGTGTATATGTAAGGATGGTGTAGATGGTGTAGATGGTATAGATGTAAGGATGGTGTATGTGGTATAAATGGTGTAGATGTAAGGATGGTGTATGTGGTGTAGATGGTATAGCTGTAAGGATGTTGTATGTGGTGTAGATGGTGTAGATGTAAGGATGGTGTATGTGGTATAAATGGTGTAGATGTAAGGATGGTGTATGTGGTTTAGATGGTATATCTGTAAAGATGGTGTATGTGGTGTAGATGGTGTAGATGTAAGGACGGTGTAGATGGTGTATGTGGTGTAGAGGGTGTAGATATAAGGATGGTGTATGTGGTGTAGATTGTGTAGATGTAAGGATGGTGTAGATGGTGTATGTGGTGTAGATGGTGTAGATGTAAGGATGGTGTATGTGGTGTAGAGGGTGTAGATGTAAGGATGGTGTATGTGGTGTAGATGGTGTAGATGTAAGGACGGTGTAGATGGTGTATGTGGTGTAGATGGTGTAGATGTAAGGATGGTGTATGTGGTATAAATGGTATAGCTGTAAGGATGGTGTACATTTGGCTCTGAAGGTTGAGTTGTGTGCTGGTGGGTGTGTCCAGCTCCGGTTGAGCTTTAAATGGTCACAGGAAGTAGACTTGGCTGGCAGCGGTCAGCTGACTCTGTGCCAGTGTCGGAAGTGGCATGGACTGAGTGTGGCACAGTGGGGTGTGATGCCAGCTTATGTCTTAAAGAGAAGCCAAACTGGTGAACAGGGCGTTCTGGAGAAAACAGGAGCCTTTGTCTTGGACCCACGGTGAACAATACAGATCTCAGGAGAACACTGTCTGTATGTTCTTCTCATTATGACAGAAATTCAGATTTATTCTTCTTTTTGGGTGGAGGTGTGTGTTCTATACCCATCAATACTATGATACAGTTTTGACCTAATATAAGCCTAATATAAACCTAATATCAACCTAATATATACCTGACAAGACCTAATATAATATAGGCTTGACATAGACCTAATATAGACCTAATATAATATAGACCTAATATAAAGCTAATATAGGCCTAATATAGACCTAATATAATATAGACCTAATATAAAACTAATATAGGCCTAATATAGACCTAATATAATATAGACCTAATATAAAACTAATATAGGCCTAATATAATATATACCTAATATAAACATAATGTAGACCTAATATGGACCTAATAAAAACATAATATAGACCCAATATAATTTAGACCTAATATAGACCTAATATAATATAGACCTAATATAAACCTAATATAGGCCTAATATAATATATACCTAATAAAAACATAATATAGACCCAATATAATATAGACCTAATATAGACCTAATATAATATAGATCTAATATGGACCTAATATAGACCTAATATAAACATAATATAGACATAATATAAACCTAATATGAAGTGGAAAATTACCCATATTCTGCAGTAACAGATCCAGCTTTAGTAGCCGTTGTTACTACCAGCAGCATATATTTATTTATATAGATAGATTTTTTTGTATTATTATTATTATTTTAAATTAATTTACCTATCCATTCCATCATTTCTGTTCAATATTTATATATTTTTTGTAATTGTATTATTTTAATTAATTAATTATTATTATAATTTTCATTTTGTTGCTGTCATATTTTTGACATTTTCGTCGCCATTTAAAAATGTCAACTGCCCTGTACATGGTGTGATAATTAAATAACAATCGGACCAATAGAAACCCTCCAAAATGATTTAAACACATGAATGAATATGACGTCTTTTCTTCTCCTGTAACATCAGGATCTCAGAGGTGAAACTACAGCGACTTTGCTTCCCTCTGCACTGCGGCGCCGGTACCCGGCTGGGTGCTGGGAGTTGGCATGGTGGGCACGGGCGAGGGAAGAGCAGGGGAGGAGTGGAGGGCTGGGCAGATGGTGGGAGAGCGAGGGCACGGTGGTGGGGCTCCTGAACGGGCATCCTAGCCTGCAGCCCTCCCATATGGGTCCGCGCTGGCACAGTCTCACGGCCATTTCCGCTCCCACGCAAAACAGTGTTAGGAAGCAGGATATAAACGTGGGCCGCTTAGAACAGGACCCGAGTCACGTAGTGGAACTGGATCAATACACCTGATAATGACATATCATCTCATATTATTATTATTGTTATTATTATATAATAAATAAATGTCTTGTTTTCTGACCTTCTCTAGTAAACCTGTAAGTATAGTATGTGTCACAACTAAATGACCAGTAGTCAAATTACCTGCAGAAATGAATGATTAATTTATATATTTGCTAGAGCTCTTAATATTTTCCAACATGTGTCACACGGTGACCAAATTGTAATTTTAATGGCATATCTCAGAAGGAAACGTGCAAATTGCTTATCTATTATGCTTTACACTTCCTTAAAATATCACCAAAATTTTGAGGAAATGAATAATACCAGTAAATGCCACGAACAAGTCCTTCATAATGCCGTCCATTAAGAGAAATCAATGCATCTGTAATTGCTGCAATCTAGCAACAGTCACATGCATGACATCCCCCACTGAAAACCGGGCTCAGCGCCGCTGAAGAGCAAATACATTTTGTATTGATTTGTATACTTTTGTTCTTCTGAGGATAATCTGTAGTGACATTTCTTCTCTCTACTGTAAGTGGTTCTTGTTTTGGTTCCTAGAAAATGATGTGAGGTCGCTGCAAACGGACTGTACTGAAAACAGCAGTGAGTGAAGTTCATGCAATTTGACTTAATTTTATGTCTCATGAACAGGAATAGGATGCGTTGTGCACTTCTGTCAGCATAGAGTATTAATGGCCTAATTCGACGTTTTTGAAAAGCGTTTTGTTTATCTTAATATTTAATTTAATATTTTATATTAATTTAATATTTTTTTATTTTACCTGAATATGTCAGAAACCGAAGGAGTTTGGAAGGGGTGGCGACAGTGTGGAATCAATGTGGAATCATCAGCAGCTGTAATTCTGCATCTCCACCCTCATTACAGCCTCATAATTAGCTGGATGGAGTCGCTCCGGCATTGCCGCAGATCTTTACCTCGTGCCTTTTTGACCCCAGATCGATTCTGGTAAAAGGTCAGATTTCTCAGGGGGTCTGGAACCAGCAGCTGTGGTTCTTCCACCACAGTGAGGACAGCAGTCAATCAAGCCTCAGGAGAAGATTTATCTGACTTGGCAGCTTCTCCGACCTCAGTTTAAGTGTTGCTGTCTAAATAAAGCTGGCTGCGGCTGTTAGATGGTTGGTTGGATGGAAGGATGGATAAATGGACAGGTGAACAGACGGATTGATTGATGTATTGGTGGGCTGATGGCTACATTGACTAGACTAGGTTCAGCCTCAGTCAGTGTCAATAGCAGTGCAGCATCGGTTCTCCATGCGAAGAGCCGGTCTGCTGCTCTAACTGACTTAGCCTTGATCTTCTCGCAGTACGACAGGAAATTCATCAGCAACCATCAGGCTCTTAAAGCTGTGAGGCATGAGGAGCAGTGTGGAGGTGTAAGGAGCAAGGCGTGTGATGGATGATGCTGTTGTTGTCTGGGGGATATCTGCATGTTCAGAGAACAAACAGTTCACAACCACGTAAGGAGATGTCATGTCTGAAGGAGGACGATACGATGAACAGGAATGTTCTGCTCGGGGATGTCAGCTTGTTGCTGGACCTGGCAGCCGATGAGCATATTTCTCTCTTCATCTCTCCCACATGTTCACGCGTGCAGTGGCGTTCCACGGGCTGCAGCTGAGGATCAAGCGCGAGCCCCACAGCCCGTGTGCTGAGCTGGGTTCAGCCTGCAGCCAGGAGAGGCCCTTCAAACTCCACTATGGGGAGAAGTGCCTGTACAACATCAGGTACTCAGCTCTCACAGTAAAACAGTGAAACACTCTCACAACCTGCTTTTCTCACAACATCACAAGGAGAAAAATTAGACTCTGAGTGAACTGTAGCAGTAACTTTATCAGTGCAGAATCATATCCACATCATAACTGCCTCAAATTATCAGCAACCAAAAAATACCCAATTTGTTAAATATGATGGGGAAAAAATAAATGGTTACACATGAATTACAGTAGTTCGGTTTATGTAATTACACATGTGTATCAAGTTACATTTTGACCTGTGTAATTAC
>JBBIGC010000001.1:13995925-14008697 GCA_037576955.1 Lepidarchus adonis
AATCACACTAAGTACTTAGTGATGGGAAGTTCGGATCATTTTACCGACTCGGACCTTTAAGTCTCGTTCAGCAAAATTAACTAATCTTTTTTAGAGTCATCTTGTTCATTTTAGCAAAACAGAATTAAAATATTACTTTTTACCTCCCTAACACATGTACTGCTTACACACACGCTGATCACACTACAAACCAGACAAAACTATAATGCTATAAGAAACCTGCGTCTTTAATCTATGATTCGCTCACCTCGGGTTCAAGTCGTTCATTCATTACGTGACAGCCCCATAAGCTTAACCTACGCAGCCTGAGCTGGAAACAGAATTGATTAGTTCATCTCTCGAGTCTTCGTGTTTCATCTTCCAGTCATTCGTTCATCACATGATGACCCCGTAATATTAACTGGGGCTGTGATGTGATGAACGAACGACTCGAAACAGGTGAATCAATAATCCCAATACAGAAACTACAGGATGTAGCTGCGCATGCGCGACTGAATGAATTACTCAAACGAGACGACTCGTTATTCCCGAGTCACATTAAAGATTCGTTGATTACTGAGCGTTAAGTAGTGTAGCATGATTATCTGCAGCCAGTGATGCCCAAGCGGGGCGTGTCATTACGAATTTACACAATGATTCGGGTGTGTCCCGACCTCCGCGGTGGAGGCTCTACCGAACCTCTGAGACCGACTCACCGAACCCCTAGGGTTCGATCGAACCCTAGTTTAGAGTTAGGTTTAGACTCACCATGTTTGGCTCTAGGACTCTAGGACATGTTCAGGTTTCAGGTACACTCTTCAGACAGACCTGTCCTGTCTTACACTGTGATCTGATCTTATTCCCAAAGACAAAAGGACCCTCATCTCCTGATTTCCCCTCTACAAACTTCTATCTTCTGTACTTCACAGCTCCAGACCCTTGAGTCAGTTGCATCTGGATACTCCCGGAGCAGCCTGCAGTAAGAAAACAGTCCAGAAGTCGAGTCAGCACAGAGACTCAAAAACACTCGTTAACACTTTGTAATTTTTATCCTTTAAATTTATTATAATACATTCTAAATAGATTGAACTTAGTTCATACGTAAAGTCCACTTATGAAAAAGGCATATTTTGTAAAATGCAATTAAAACAAGAATTTGCAATTAGGTTTTTCTCCTGAATGTCTACCTTATTAAACAAAGTGCAAAGGACATTGCAAAGAAACTAAATTGTTTCACAGACAAATGTAATTATATTTTGCATATAAAAACAAATTATTATTTGAAAACACTTTAAAAACATTGGGACAGACACATGTTAACCACTGTGTGATATCACTGTTCCTGTTAATAACACTGATTAATCATTTGGGAACTGAGGAGACTAATTGTTTCTGATTGGCAAATGCATTTTTTCCCCATTTTTGCTCCATGCAAGACTTCAGCCACTCAAAAGTGTGTGGTTGCCAATGTCTGATCCTGTTTTCATGATGCAATACATATTAGCACACAGAGCTAGACTGCTGGCACACCAGATATAACACACCATATGTAAGAAGTTACGCTGTTGCAGTGCATATATAACAAGTCTGGCATTTTCTTGCTGAAATAACCATGGACTTCTCAGGAAAAGACTTGATGCCAAGTTGTCTCTTAAATCCCAACATTTGTCTCTGCATTAATTGTACCTTCACACGTATGCAAGTCAAACATGCTTTGGGCAATGATGCCTTCTCCACCACATCATACCCTGACAGATGTTGCCTTTTGCAGTTTTTGATGTTAACACTCTGGATGGTCTATTTTGTGTTTGCTTTCTGTTTTCCTGAAACTTTGACTCATCTTTCAGACCAGAGAGTAAGAGTATCTCCAGCTCTGAGAACTTTCTCTCTGCATAACAAAATTTTCAGATTGCATTTCATAATGCAGCAGACAACTCTGGGAAGTGACAATGGTTTTCCAGAATTCTCCTGAGGATTATCACAGCAGCACAACGGTTTTCATGCCATCCCTTTTCAGCAGAGGGGCAGCAAGTATACAGCTCCATTATCTGAGCCAAAGTGTGGAGACACCTGGTCAGATATTTCTGCATTACACCCAAAAACTGCTCAGTGTTTGTAAAAAATACTTATGTTTTTAAAATGATGTTTTTAATGTGCGTGCTTTGTTGTGATTGTATACATAAAGCATTTACTTAATGAGAAAACAGCCTCGTGACTGGAGCTCGAAGAATTCAGTTCAAAGCTAATATGAAGGACAAGAACACAACCACACCCCCTGATCTTCAAATCGCTCTCATATCTACTGTAGCAACTAGGAAACCTATGAAAAATATTATGCAAACTCAGAGCTTCAGCACAATATGATCACTTGGTGGATAAGTCTATTATTTCATAATGATTTCTTAAAAACTGCAATTACTACAAGCACAAGCAGTGATGTTTACAATAAGGTGTGATTTAATAGGAAGTCAGTAGTAAGTCAGTGTAACTCAGAGAGAATGGAGAGATATGAGCAGTTTGCTTTAATAGGAAGCCAGTGTAACTGAGAGAGAATGGGGAGATATGAGCAGTGTGCTTTAATAGGAAGCCAGTATAACTGAGAGAGAATGTGGAGATTTGAGCAGTGTGCTTTAATAGGAAGCCATTGTAACTGAGAGAGAATAGGGGAGATATGAGCAGTTTGCTTTAATAGGAAGCCAGTGTAACAGAGAATGGGGAGATATTAGCAGAGATGTGAGCAGAATGGACTCTGGCAGAATTTTGAATGTACTTTATCTTCTGCAGGGTCTTGGAAGAGAGACAGATGATCAGAAAGCTGCAGTAGTTAATGTGAGACATAACAAAGGTGTGGACTAAACTATGAGTGACGGGTGAAAAGGTGGAGGAAGTGATATTGTGAAGGTGATAAAAAAGCAGTTTTAGAGACTTAGTGTGCAACATAAAATTAATTGAAGAGAGATAAAGGACCAAGATGTCTGAGAACCTGAGCAGCTTCACTAACACACCATCAATACAGATGGAGAAATGTGAGGAGTGAGAGAGTAGAATCAGTTTTATCTGTTTATCTGTAAGAAGTCTTCCTGCTTCCAATGCTTTATGTCAGTAATGTAAACAATCAGAGAATGGGGGTGGGGGGTGGGGGGGTGATATACTGTATAAAAATGAAGCAATCAAGAACTTCAGATGCAGCCATGAGTGTTTTACTTTTATCAGTCGTCCTTATTAAAGTTCAGCTGTTCCAAAAAGAGACAGACATTTCCAATTTAACTGACAGCAGTGATTGATTATTGTGATTAAATTTTCTCTAGTCACAAACACAATATGGGCTTTTACAATGAAAACTTCATTCAATACAGAACTGAAATAAAGTCCATACTTGCTTCTGAGGGTTCAAAGGTCACATTCACGGACTAAGGTCTCTCTGGATTTAATAAAACCTTTCACAGTGTTGTGCACTGCCGATGTTGAAATTGCATTAAGAAATGTTCTTTTTAAGCTTTTTAACCTTTCCGGCAGATAGAGTTCTTAACTTATTAAAGTATTTGAAGGTCATTAAACTTCAAATTTCAAGCCATGATTATTAAATTCTAAACATTAAAATGTTACATATTTTTTTACAATGAACATGAAAAAAATCATAATGGAGACACATAGTTGTGTGGTGTAGAGATATATTAAACTAAATGCTCAAGTCATATAAATACCTTTCTGTTTAATCCAGAATAAGATATTACCTAGATTGATGTGTACATATAAACAAGTTCAGTACTATTTTCTTTAACATAAGATTGAGTAGTTAACATTAATATTTACTGTATATTTGCCAAATATCCAAATGTTAACATTGAAAATTCAGCTATAAGGCTGAAAATCTGTTCAATGTTCATTTAATAAATGTATTCAACCTTGTGCTCCAGATCATGAGCATTCATCATAACGTCCACTACTGAGGAGAGTGACTTCATGATTTCTAAGTGGGAGAACTTGCAAATTCACAGGATGTTAAAATATTTATGTTTTTCACTGTATCATTTGTTTTAAAGCTCTGGTTGCTGTAAACCATCATAGAAATGTATTTACCAAATATTCACACGAGGAGACTATTATTATACATATTATTATACTACTATACATGTGTGTAATTAATATACAACAGTCAGTTTCCTCTCAAAGCATTAAGTTTATAAAACCAATATAAGAAAACCATCTTAGTGAACTGCACTGACACTAAAACTCATAAATCCGCAGACCTGTGGGTATGTTTATCACCTGTGCCGCAGCATCATTGTCTAAAATAGCATTAGTGGTGGAGCTGAGCTCCATGTCCTGTTGATTGGAGCGCTGATGGCCCACCGTTTGTCAGCGCTCTCTAAAGCCTCATCGCAGAGCAGCAGGGCTCCTTGATTACTTAATTGCTTGTAAGAAGCTCATTAAGGCCTCCTATCCATCATAAGTTGTGTGGTGAGGAAGATGAGCCAGAGAAGAGCGAGATGGAGAGCAGCAGAGCCACAGAGATCTGAACTGGAGAGATTCAGAAAAACTGGAGGAAATCCGACTTGGAGTTTCACTTTCTTACTAGACGGTGTCCACAACATCACGAAAAGAAGGTTTCACTTGAGGTTCTCTTGCCAATGAGCACGACAGAGGCTCTTTAGAGGAAGAATGTAAAGATGCTGTGTGAGCTTTGTTAAGAAGCAGAAGTAGTGAAGGATAGATTTTTAATCACAATCATTATATGTGCGTTGCCTTGGGCAGATTTCCAATCGTTCGAAATGCAAGAATGTCATTTGAATATTTCTTTTTTTCCCTGAAAGTGTAATTTGCATTTTACCACAGTTTTAGCTTCCTAAAATGGCTGACTGGAAAAATGTAAATAATGTTCTGCTCTGAGGGTTGGTTTTAGCTCTCAGGTGCACAGTACAATATCTGCCTGGATTTGTCTTCAGAGTATTCGGACAAACACAGGTATGTTCACGGCATAAGAAATCAAGGCTTTGTCCTAAACGTGAGTGAAAAGGACATTAAGGTCTAATTTAACATCCACACACACACACACACAGAGCGACTGATCTTTCCAGTACAAACGACTTCGGAGGCTGAAGAATCTGAAGCTTTGCACCTACACACATTACATTACCCAGAGTTTCAACTTACACATAAACAGGTGCAGAGTAAGGCTTGGATGCTTGGCATATTAATTGCCGATCATTTGCAAAACGGGGTGGAAAAAAATCCTTTGCCAAAAGCAAGTCTTACAAGCCTCCAGCTGGGAGCGTCAGGGGCAGGCTTGTTGGCATCGTGGCAGCATATGTTTGGTGCCAAGAACACCAATGATTTGCATTTTCTTTATATCAATTTTACAAAGCCAAAATGCTTGCTCTTGTGTAGAAATGATCTGGATTTGAGTCTTGCAATTAATCACAAGTGAAATATATTTGCCGATGAAAAGCCCTAATTCTAGTTGGGACTTTTTTTTGGAGAGTGGGAGCAATCAGTTACTTGCGTAACATCTGCACAGAGCTTCTCCACGCAGGGTGATGAATGTGCCTTTAGGGTTGTATAGTTTGGCTTCATTTAGACTGGCTTGAAGGATAGAAAGAAAAATAGCACCGTGGTGTAAGTGAGGTACCGCAAACACAATCAGTCATTCGTGGGGTGAAGCAAACCATTTTCTTTGTTTCAAAGACTAAAATGCACATTTTCTGAGAAAGCTCTCACTGAATATAAAAAGGCATGAGGCCATGGTTTGACTTTGTATGAGCGACACTCTATGAAACTCGTGTACCAGCATTCACCCAGAGGAGAAGTTAAATCTTCCAAGTTCTTTGCAGCAGATTTGTATGGATGACAACAAGCTGTGGGAACAAAGAGCTGCTTATTTTTGGATTAAAATGTGATCTTATGGAAAGTTGAAAAAACCAAAGATGAGAATCAGACATAAATGTAGAAACAGCACAAATGAGCTCCTGTATGAGTTGCTGATGATGTATAACCAGTTTCTTCATCTGCTCGATCTTATTCACCAGCTCTGACTTAAAGGTTCCATTCTCTTCCTGAAAAGTTTTCCAACCGTGTTTACTCTATGCTTTGAGTTCCATAAAAAGGGTTAAATTTCACAGAAAAGCCATTGCGATCCTGAAGACCTCAAGGTTTCAGCAGCGATTTTGTGATGCCTGGTTACTGAAGCGATGGGGCTCTTGTCAGAGTTGGCTACTTAAGTCCCACCACTGTTGTGCTCAACACCTCCTAAATCTCTGCCTAATTATGGAGCCTACATTACAGCTTAGGGATCGGTTACGTTATTTTATTACACTGTGAAATTGGCTAAATATCTAGCTTATTTAATTTTTAATCAGGTAAATATCAGTTGTAATATTTCAGTAATTTTCTTATACAGTCTGATAAATTCTATGTGTTGTTCATATAAGTTTAAGGTTCAAACTCTAACGTACAAAGCCATTATTCTGGGTAACACTGAAATAAAACCACTAAAATTACAGCACTAAAAAGAATGTTGCAAAACATCTTCTAATATGTTTAGTAATATGGTGATAAGTATTCATACCAGGTAGCAGGAAGTTATATAATATGGTGATCAGGTAAAGGAAAGTTCAAAGGCACCTGTGTCTGTTACCCAGACACAAACCTGAATCTGCTCAAGAAAGCAGTGATTCATAAGATCCTTCTCACACCAGTAAAAAAGTCCTGCAGAAGGTGATTCGAGCAGTGGAGCGCTACTGCAGGTCACCTCTGCCAAACCTGCAGAAAATCTACACCAAGAGATATAGGACCCGGTCCATCAGGATCTTCACTGACCCTTCACACCCCAACAACAGCCTGTTTCAGCTGCTGAAATCATTCAGGAGGCTGAGGAGGATAATGGCCACGACTGAGAGACTCAAGAGGAGTTTCTATTCTCAGGCCATTAGACTCCTGAAACAGGGCATGCCTCCCCACACACCCCACACACCCCACACAGAACACCACACACCCCTCACAGTGAATACTGGAACATCTGAGTGAACATGAAGACATGAAGTGTCTGTTCACTTAATCACACTACAGACCTTAACACTGTTCTGGAAACAGTATTATTCACTCTCCTGATATTTGCACCTCTGGTTCTTCTGAGCGTTTCTTTTCTAACTGCTTGTGTTATAGCGGCTTAATCTCTTACTTATCATCTTTATCTTAAACCTAGTTTTAGTTTAGTGTTAAGTTTTTATGCTAATAATCTGTAATTATAGTTTATTCTTTGCACAGTCTGGAGCGGATCAGGATGCATTTCACTGCTTGTGTGTATGTGTATAACTAGGCATGTGATGAATAAACATATTGAAACTTGAATCTAAAACTTGTCTTCACTTAAGATCTGCTGCTCCACCAAGATCCTACCAGAGCTTAAGCTAGTCTTTACAAATAAATAATATATATGTTTAGATTTTTATTGTTAGTTGTTAGAAAGTTTGATAGGTTGGGTCATGAAGTTCTTGTCCATGTAGATTTTTGTAGATCGTTAGACCTTATTTTAAGACAGTGAGGTTCTCTGCCATTCTAAACGTCTAGGGATGTTGGTTCCAAAACTGAGAAGTGTTTTGAGTATATCTGTGATGGGGTCCAGTCAGGCTGAGCATGATGTTTGACAGAATGATGTTTAAGCAGAATCAGGATTAATTGTATTAATTGTATGCAGCACTTTCCCCTTTGTTTAAACAATGAAAGTAAAATTTAGTGGGAGAGTGATTGTAGCTATTGCCTTTACGCCAAACCATTTTCTTCATCATTTTACTCAAAATATAAGTAGTGCTAAGTCAGCTAAAGCTAGAAGCCGTTAAGCAATTTATTTAGACCACATTGAACTTGGCACTGTAAAAATGGTTAGTCATTTAAAAACAAAAAACTAATAAACAAACAAACAGTAACTATTGTCTCGTCGGCAGGGCACACTATGATAATGCATTCATTTGAGTTCAATTGTTTCTTTTCACAAGAAGTAATTTTTAGGTTCCCATAGTTTACAGTGTACCATCATGTTACGCAGAAAAATTAACCAGAACTGGAGTCTGAACCTGAAGCTCTTACCTGGTTAGAAATGTATAAGAAAATGTTACAAATCTTACTTTTGCTAAGCTAGAATTTGTTTGATGTCATTCATAAAAGTTGGCGAGTAAAGGAAATCCCAGTGAACCCAGTAGAGTACAAAAATATATAAAATATGCTTGTGAAACTGCTGGTTGTGGTATAAAGTGATATTATAATCTCTGTTAAGTTGTACTGTATGTTGAGCTAAATGTAAAGTTTAGTCTGTGAGTCTGTAGTCTGTGGAAGGACGTACCCTCATGCTGTCACACTTCTGAAGCTCTGAAGTGACAGCAGGATTACCTCAGAGTGTTCTGGTGTTGGGTATTGTGCGGAAAGTATCTCAGAGAAAGAGACCTGAACTTCTCCAACAGTTCCACCACGAAGCAACTCTCTTTTCTCACCGCAGCTCTTAATTTCAGGCCCTGGAGTCAGTTTAATTAAGCATGTTGCTTGTAATACTGCCAATTCCCATTTGAGCTTCCCAACACATTCCCATGTGTTTCCCAAAGTTTACAACAAACACAAGAATCACCGACTTTATTAAAAAGGGAAAAAAACTTTATCCAATGACCCGGCTTCTAATCCGCAACTTTTTCCCCTTACACCTTACGTTTTCAAATTTCGCCGGAGAAATCAGGGGTGCTTTTTTTCTTAGGATAATGATTTACAAAATGCCTCTCATCAAAGAATTCATTAACAAAGAACATTAATTAAAAAATAAATGAGTAAACATCAATATCAAAATCTCAGCACTGTGGAAGTGAATACATTATGCGTGGTAATGATGTTTGAAAGGGATTTTAGCACCTCAGTGGGACTCTTTTAAACCCCTTACCTCTTAGGCAGTTGCTTATTTTGCAACCCTTTGTTGTTAAACAACAAAGAGAATGGGCTCTCATAATGTTATATTAATCAGCGGATTAATATTTCAATTTGATTTTCTTTATAGTTGAGGTGCTGTTGGCATTTCCATTTTCCCTCCATATGTGCAGCGATGTTAAGTGGTATCATTACCATTTCTACCTGGGGGTTCTGCAGATAACAGGCACCAGTGATCGCTCTATTCGACGCAGCGAGAGCAGCTCTGGGTAGCAGCTCATACATTTTTAAAGGCGCTGTTTGCTGCCGCTCCACTGCCATTCTTTTAGAAAGCAGCATGCAAACCGCTGAGTCACAGACTTTGTGCTCCCTCAACATTTCCCCTTTGACTGGAGCCGAAGAGCCACAACAGACAGAGAAGATCTGCACACTCTGACCACAGGAACCTCAACAAAGCATGAGATTAGCACTCAGAAGATGCATCAGCAGAGAAGCTCTTAATATGATATGAGTTTATCTGTACTGTACTCACTCTCAAGGCCTACTGCATATATTATTATTATTGATCGTTATTTATCTATGTCCGGAGAAGTTCTGTGGGCTTCTTCCACTCCCTTCCCCCGTACACACTGTTGTCTATGCAGCTCACTTACATTCCAAGCCAATTTATTTAATGTTCTCAATCACACTGGTGGCTAATCAAACAGTGCGGAGCTTAGGTAACACTCACCGCAATTACATAAGGCTCCATTTCTCATAAACATCATCCAATTCGGAATAAAAATAACATAATTGCAAAACACTTTTTTGACTGACAGGCTTTGATTGACATGCCATTAGGTAATTGTTTGCAACAGCTGATTAGTCAATGACAAGTATTATTCAAATATCACAGCAACACCCTGGAAACCAGAGCAAAGCGAGTTCTCATATGCATGCAAAGTGATACCTCTGTGTGATATACGATTAGGTTCATTATATCAAGAACTGACATTAGAACTAAAGCAGTTTAACACCTTGCCCACAAATTATGGCATGTGTAAATATTTTCCCAGTGGATTATGGGAGTTTGGGAACAAAATCTGGCACCACCACCATGGGCACTGGCTCTGTGAGCTCTGGAAAGATGCAAATTCCCACACTTCACCTCTGAGTTCCTGTTCAGAACTTCCAAACTTGTTCAGAAGTGGAAAAGTTGATTTAAAGTTGGTCTCAGCTTTTAAATTTACTTGTCTCTTCACTCATTGAGCTGTCATAATGTTGTTTGCCTTTATTTACCTTTTAAATAAACTCCCTCAGGAAAACACTACAGTACAGTACCAGACACTTTGGGTCTAATTCACAATCTCAAATACAAACTCAGAATGGAAGCTGCCACTGATACTGTAATAGGCATAAGACTGAAATTAAAATGTAATGTGACTGGTCAGACTAGCAGAGGCGGAGCTTGTACAAGACCAACCAACCAGCTATCAATCAAACAGTGGGATTTCCTGTGTTGATTGGTCCAGACACCAACCAGACAGAGGCTGTATCAGTGATTGGTCCATAGTACATTAGTGTAGTCCACTCACCAACAGCAGCAGCAGCAGCAGCAGCAGTGACTATAGAATTAACACCACTGAGCGCGTTCTACACTACAGCGCTAATATGGAACCAAGTTTAGCTATAGAGCTAGAGATGGAGAAATACACACACCTGACACGTTGCATGTTGTGGCGAGAGCGAGGGGCGAGGTTGAAGGCTTAACAAAGTAAATAACAGGGACTCAAATCTGTTCTGCAGCCTTCATGGTGAGAGGTGGGTTTGGTGAAATAACGGGGGGCAAGCTAACAGGGTTTAACTGTATATATGGAGGCCTAATGGGTAGAACCTTGCCTTTGTAAGCGGAAGGTTGCAGGTTCAAGTCCCAGGTCAGGCGCCACTGAGGAACCCTCAGTCCCTCTATTCTGCTCTGCTTTTGATAATTACTTGCTGCTCCATGTGTGATGGGTTAAATGCATAGATCACATTTTGTTGTGGTGCACTTTGTGTGTGCGTGCACAATAACATACTTTTATTTAATACTTATTATTTATATATTTGATCATGGTCAATTCTCTTTCTTACCTTGATATTGAAGGTTAGAATTTTTCTAAAGGCAGCTCAATGACATTTTGCCAAATATATGCATAAACCCACAAATATGGCACATTCTTGCTTCAAACACTGTTCTGCATTGAGCACAAACTGGCATGTACATCCTTCGCTATCTGTGTGCGGAGAAGATGGTGCTGGAGAACTGAGAGGAACAAATCTGCCACCTGATTTATTTATTCATCTTATTTTATTTATTTTTAGTGTATTTGTATTTTATTTTACTCTTAGACTTTATTATATTTTTATTTTTCAATATATTTTTGTCTTATTTTCCCTTATTATTCTATTTAATTACTTTTTTTTTATCATACTTTTATTTTGCAACTATGCCTGGTTGTGATTAAGTGATTTGTGATTTCCGATCATTGTGAATATTTATCCTCTGCATTTAACCCATCACATGTGCACACGTGGAGCAGCGGTCTGCTATGCGGACGGTACAGTACCTTGCTCAAGGGTTACCTCAGGGTGTCCGGGCTGGGAAGTCCTAACCACTAGGCCACCACTGCCCCACAAAACAACTGCCCCACTTTCCTTCAAAACAAAGTCATTAGTAACATTTTCTGATTCGCTGCAAATGAACGACTTGCTGCTGGAGTGAGTGCAGTGTCAGTGTGTGACACATTTGTTAAGATTTTATTGGTAACTGCTCTGCTCATTTGTATAAAGTTTGGGAAGAGTGAGTAGAGTGAGTAGGGTGTGTGTCAGTATTTGTGTCATGTGTATACTGTTGTTTTTTGTCAAATAATTCAAAGAAAAATGTATCAATTTGCATGTCATCATGTATAGGCTCCTTCAAATTTCAGCTTCCCAGCATGCTCCACCTACTGAAGCATCCACACACTCAACCACACACAGGTTCACCCCAATGAAATGTGACCTCTGTGTTTAACCCCTTTAGCCATGGAGCAGAGCAGCGGGACAGTGCCTGACTCCACAGTTCCTCTATGGAACCTGGGTTGGGATTTTAATTTGTGATAAAATGTGATAAATGTGAGGTTTTACTTATTTTTTCCAAATAATAAAAGTAACTACAAATATCAAGAAACTGTGTAAAAATATTCCGTTGTTCAGATATGTTGAAAAACATAATGTCATTATGTCCCTGATGTGCATGATTTATATATTTATATGTATTTTTATTACGTTTTTTTATTTAAGTGTAATCTTTAGATTTTATATATTTTATTTTACATTCTTTATAAATGCTGTGTTAAATGGTATTTTAATACACTGTACTGTGTATATTGTTGCATTGACAATAAACCTGTTTTGAATCTTGAACCTGACATGTTCCCAGAGGTGTCAAAAGTAATCACATTCAATACTCAAGTAGAAGTATAGATACTAGGGTTTAAAAATACTTCTGTAGAAGTTGAAGTATCAACTCCAGCTTTTTACTCAAGTAAAAGTGTTAAAGTACTGGTTAAGTAATGTAAGTGGTGAAAATGTCATTAAGAACAAAAGTTTTTAAAAATTGCAAATACATTAAAGAACCATTTTCATGGAGCTGAATATATGATTATAGACTAGTTGCCTATAAGTATAGTAATGGTGCAAAAAGTCAAACTTCAGTGGCATGTTTTCAATAACCTTAATTGGAATGCCGTTATATTGAAATGCCCAGTATATTGCCACTCAAAGCTGTTTTAGGACCACAAGCAGATGCTGGCATAAATGAAAAGTAGCAGTATTTATGAGAGAGTACCATTTTAATTCATTTTAAATTGCATTTGGGTAATGGTTGGTAGTT
>JBBIGC010000001.1:14117448-14146487 GCA_037576955.1 Lepidarchus adonis
AAAACTCTGCAGGTCAGTGTGGTCCCCCCATGATCAGCCATAACATTAAGACCACCTGCCTAATAGTGAGCAGGTCCTCCCCATGATCAGCCATAACATTAAGACCATCTGCCTAATAGTGAGCAGGTTCCTCATGATCAGCCATAACATTAAGACCACCTGTCTAATAGTGAGCAGTGAGCAGTACAAACTACTGCAGAACTGGAACACTACACAGTACCTGCTGTTCTGGAAATTCTCTAGCCATCGTCAAAGTGGTTCAGATGCTTAAGCTTACTATTTTTCCTTCTACCAGCACATCAACTTTAAAAACTGACCGTTCATTTGTTGCCTGACACCCCGCCCCCCTGACAGGTGCCACTGTAATAATATCAGCGGACAGTCAATGTTCTTCACTTTGTCTGTCAGTAGTCATAATGTTATGGATGATTGATTTATTTTATAATAGTAAGCAGTTTTCTCTATACCTCAAAAACATCTACCTGAGCAGTATTTTAAGAAAGATATTTAAAACAGATACACGAAAAAAAGTAAACATTTATTTTTTTCCACAAGAACTTAGTGAGGGTGTCTATTTGCCTGGTTCCATACGAGCTTGTGTGACTTACTGAAATCATGTCAGTACTTGTAACTGCAGTTTTGCAGCCAATCTTTCCTTCAACGTAACCACTTAACCCTCAGTTCAAACCCCATTTCTGAAGCGGAAGGCATTAGTCATGAATCATCCAGACGGTTTGGGTCACTTAGCGCTCATACATCTCTTTCAGGATCTTAATGCTTTCACTGTAACGCAGCTGGTTCTTATTGGAAGCCTCTTTCCACCTAAACAGAAACAGATTCATTTAGAAATAAACTACAATTTATCAAAAGATTAAATCAACTTGTTTTTATCATTTTGTGAAGCTGCTTATTAGAAGAAAAAACAACAACAAAGAAACACTCAACATTCTTACTTCTGTCTAATTTTCTTCCAGTGCTTCATGTGGTTGAACATGAGAGAAGCAGCTGTTGCTGCATCGTCTGTGGTCTGAGGAAAAGGATTAAATTAGAATGAAACACTGACAACAGTAATAAAAACAACATGACTCAAGCTGTACTACATCACACGTCCCAAGTCTCCAAGCTTTGAAAAATGTAAACAAATATGTAAACTAACTGCAAATAAGGCATCAAGGCCATAACTGTACTTCTACTTATGCACATAGTCCTGTTCGAGGAAAAAGCAGAGAATTTGTGTTATGTGTTACAAAAAAAAAACAAAAAACAAACAAAAAAAAACACAATACAGCAAAATATTGACCTGATTCTCTTGGCTTGCTCTGCCGAGTTTGGTATATATATGGTTTGTACAGAACTTTAGTTTGTCACACGGTTCTGTTATTTATATCTGTGGAGAACTGGAGAAAATGGACACAAACTACCACTTGTGCATGCCTCCAAAAATGGATGCGTTTGGCACTGTGGAAACTCTCTCCTGACTTTGGACTAAAGCATTTCACATGTTAGGTGCAGGAATTTCTGCAAAAAGACTGTATTTAGGCAAATGAAAAGTGTGACTGAGTTTGGAAATTATATACTGTATATTTGTAATTGACATTTTTTGGTGTGGGCCTAATTTTCCAGTGTTGTGCTTAAAATAACAAAGGACAGTTTCAGAATACTTGGTGTTTTTAGGCCTTAATAAATCTTGGTATCTTGATATGTATAGTTTTGTGAGATTGTTCGGAATATCCAGTCCTAACACACTGATAAAAGGTGAATATTGACCGTGTTTGTTAGCCTGTTAGCTCTATGGCGAAATGAAAGAAGCAAAATGTGAACACCAAATAATTTATTTCAATAGCTCTTTTTGCAACTGATGTTGTCAGAAAGCAGCTTTACAAATTCCAGATCCAAGCCCAAAAGAACAAGCAGAGGTAAAACTCCCTCAGCTGAAGGAAGAAACCTTGGGAAGAACTAAGACTCAGGAGGGGAACCCATTCTCCTCTGGTCCACCCCAGATAGCAAGAAGAATAAAATTGAAACTGAAAATTGTAGTCAAAAATACACTATTGTTGATTGACAAGAATATTTTTGTTGATCAGGGGAAGTTGAGAAAGTGAATCAGTTGCTTTTTGCTGAACTATTCATTTTAGTACAAATGTTCAAGTGACAAACAATGTAAAGACTATTTGGCTTACTGAGGGTTTCTCTACAGATGGGATCCTCAGATTCACAGAATCTCCAGATTCACTAACTGGAGAAGAAACAGGAGGTGGAAGACGGTATACATTTTGACCTTTTCCATTCAGCATGTCTACTACCTGAAAGAAAGAGAGAAATGTATTATTTAGTGCAACAACACTCTTTGTTAACTAAGAGAAATAGTAAAAGAAGGAAAATGATTCAGAAAATGTCATTATTCTTCCTAAGCCACAGGCACAGTTGAGCTGTTAAAGAAAACAGAATAACAAGCGGAAGTTACGCCCCAAAAAATTTGGCAGTGATGCTAAATATTCACTGCACGAAAACAAGCCAATGTAAATAGAAGACATTTGCTCTATAGTACAGTTCAACATAACGATCACACAGAAATGCCAGCGAAATGGATCTAGTTTTATTCTCTAAATAAAAATCCCCATTTTTAATAATCCACATACACAAAATAATTTATTATTATTATTATTTACATTTTCCAGAATTATTCTGCAAGTAAAATGGGCTCCTTTTTGATTTGAGTTAATATTTAGACATTTTAGCTGTACTTATTTTTATGTAACATTGAGAAATTATAAGTTATAATTGAGTAATTATAAATTATAAGGCATGCTATATTGACCTCTTCCTCCCCAATGCTGTGAGGTGGGCTGACAGCAGCTTTCTCTCGGACAGAGGGGTTGTTCTTCATCCAGGCTCTGCAGATGGGATATAGCGAGGTCCCAGTACTGAACTGGGCTAAGTCCACACTGCGGTCAAACAGCTTGATGATGTATGCATCTGTGAGAAACATGTGGACACACGAGACATTAATTACTTCAATTAATGTGTTCAGTTAAGGCTGAAATACAGCAACACAAGGATTAGCAACTCTGGCCCTCCACTCCTGCCATAACACCCTAAACCATGCTTATGTTTGGAACATTAACTAATATATCCATGTTAGGCTCTCAAAACATGCTGAATGACATATTGCTGAAACTAAATGGAAGTTTCATTATTTAAACACTGCAACTACACCTCCCAACAACTGATATTTATTTATTTTTACCAAATTCTTACTTTGTTTGTGCTGGTTAGTCTCAGCTAAGCCGTCATCCATTTCTTTGCGCTTCTTTCTACGATGTTGAGGAAAACGAGATGATGGCCTGTGGGGCAAAAAGGTATGAATTTCACCACATTCCCAAACAGTGGTTATGTACTGTAATTGTCTTTTAACACAAAGCGCTACAGCCCTGAAACTGGGCTCAACAGTGCTGTTTAATGTACTGTATAGCTACATGGACATTTATTGCGATAAATCATACATTTACATCAAATATACAAACATCTACATGGTCAAAATAGTTCAGTATGTCAAAAAGTACATTACTGCTTGATATCTACTCATTAATTGACTTAAAAAACATCTGAAAACAGTAAATGTTCTATATTTTTCCAATGTGTAACAACTGAAAGTGTCGTTATCTGTGCTTGGACAAACACCAGTATGAGATAAGTACAGAGTCTTTTGAGGGCACTGTGCATTGGCTTCTCATAGAATTGAAGGTTTCCATACCTTTTCCCAGCAGAGGAAGGGGATAAGTCCCTATAAAGAGAAAAGAGAAAAAAATTGGCAGGTTACTTCTAAATCGCACGCGAAAACAGAAATTGGTGATGTGTGTACGCCAAGAGATCAGACTTAAACAGCCCAGACATTTTACACCCAAGTAATCATTCTGAAGTTGGGAACTACAGCAGCTTTATTACTGTATTCACAATAAGCATATGCACCCATTTGTTTTTTAACTAACTCTTAAAAATCCATTTTAATACATAAACAAGTGTGTTTCAGTAAAAAACAAAGAGCAAAAAAGACGTACTTGCCCATGGAGTCAGCAACCATTTTAACAGCATCATCTTCATTCTGATCTCTTTCCAAGAAAAGAAAGAATGAGTTGAGGTTACTAATAAGATAATGTTACAACACTTAGCTGAGCCTGTTCTCTGAGCAAACTAGATTTTTTACCATTAAGCATGAATTACTAGACTAACAATTCATTCATTCTCCTTAGCTTTATCTTCATGTCCAGCATTCAGCATAAAACTAGGAAGCGTAATGAGAAAGAAACTACACGAAAAACATATGATTACTTTTGCCAAGCGGTCATGCTAATAATGACAGAAAATGCTGTTTTAGGATAAAAGTCACCAGAAAATCCTTTATCCTTTATACTTGAGATGAAGATAAGAATATGGTAATAGTTCTCACAGCTTGTTTACCAAAAGACCCTTTAATACTCTTTTTGATTCCTTGTTCACCCTCTAAAATTAGTTATTATGGCAAAAAAGTTACCACCTAAATATTTACTACTACTACTACTACTAATAATAATAATAATAATAATAATAATAAGTTAGACTTATATAGCACCTTTTACATTAGTCATTTTACATAAAGAAGGGGGGCATTTTTTTATTATAATTCATATAATACTGTAAAAGCTTGATGTAGAACACCTTAGGCATGCTGTGACTTTGTGATGCCCTAATACATGCTCATCAAGAAGCCATTTACCAAACACACATAAATTCCTGCTTTAGTCCCTGTCTGATTTTTAGATCACATGATTTTCAAGGGGAATACAGCAAATTCCACATATTCTATGTACCTCTTCATCCATTCTTAAACATATAGCATGGAATTTAAGACCAGACTATTGCATTAAGATCCCCAGTATTTCTTTACTACTTGGCTAATCAAATGAGTGGAAACAAGAACAGGATCAATAACGAATGCAGTGCATTTACAGGCTAATGCTATAAACTACACAGACAACTAACAACAGTGAGTTTACAAAGTCATCACACACTGCATCAAAGGTAAATATGTTTTGTATATTAAAGCTTTACGTATGCATAGGGGGTAATTTTAGTGCTCCCATACTGAAGGGATGAGATTTTTGTTACTTCAGTAAGCCTTATTTGTGTGCTTGCCCCCAGAGAACAGTGGAATGTTCTTGCTTACATTAGTCATGAGTGTTTTATTTTTAGGTTATAAAAATGTGGGACTTTGTAAAGAGAGTAATCTGTAAGCCGTTGTACCCGATTCACTACAACAAATGACTAAGGGAACATTATTGCTAAAAAAAACAACACACAAAATAAACTGCTCGAGTCTGATAATTTACCATGGGAAGTGGAGAACACATGGAGAAATCTCTTGCTAAGAGAATAATTAGACAATCAGCAATGAAGACATGTTTGCATACTGACCTCTCACTGTCACTTTTCTCTACCAGACCTTGCAGCACTGCATCAAGTCGATTTCGCGCACCAGTACCTTCAGTATCTAGAAGAGAAAATTATTTATATCAGTTACATGCTGACTGATAACACCTGGGCAGGTATATTAATTCAATAAAACTTTAAAAGTGGCAATTTGAGGCATGTAGTGCAGTGTTGCACAGAAACTAAACTCGTTTTAAATATTTAAAAAATAGTTTTAATAAAAGTAAATATGTAAATTTATGAATTTATGAATATGTAAATGTATACATCTCTCATAGGATATCAGAAAAAGCAGAAAGAGAATTCGCATATCTAATAAAAACTGTAGAACTCTGCGCAACCATGTATATTACTATGTAATGACCCTTATTTACTAATATACACAAATTTAAAGTATGCATAAAACTGTTGGTCTTATTGGTTGAACTGTGAATATTTAAGTGTGGTTCTTATAAAATTATAAAAGCTAATACTGTTTTCAGAATTTTAAGCTCCTTAATATCACCATCAGTGAAAACTTTTCATACATTAGGCCCTAGCAGACAGACACAGCACATTAGGACGACAAAACCGCTTACAGTCAATCACAATAAAAAGAAATTTTACGTCATTCCTTACCTGGTTTCTCTGTCTTAATTTTCATATGAAGCATTCTGATTACAGACAAGTTCTCAACGAATGAACCCTTTCTTCAGCAAATCCATTAACCAGCACTGTTTGCAACAGTGACATCCAAACTTGAATTGTCCAGGCAACACTAAAAAGGCATGCAGAAATATCTAAGATTATTTACATTTTAGTTGCTTTTATTTTTGCCACATTTATAGCAGTTATACTGATGATGTGACTGCATTGTGAAAATTCCCTGGTGAATATAAACTCTCAAGTCTAAACGACAGACAAAAATAGAGGAGGAGAAAGTGGGGTGGGTAATGGGAGAAGGGGTAAGATTCTTTCAGATTCCTTCAGATCCCATTAAAAACCACGATATACTGAAACGCCCTGGCTACACGACCTTAACATTAAACAAAAGAGATAAACAGCTAGCGAATCTGGTTTGGCTTTTAAATAACTGTCCCCTATATGGTAAATATTTGAAAGCACAGTCTGGTATAGAAAGAGACAACGCAGAAATAAGTAAAAATAAATAAATAAAGAAAAAAAATAATCTCCTCAGTGTAAACAATTAGCTACACAAGCTGGTTAGCTGGTTAGCTAACTGCTGATATGAACTTGCCTGTTGTTTTGAAACAATAAAAACATGAACAGAACAGCAAAGTATAAACCAATTTAATATTCTAACCTAACAACAAACAAATATATATTACACTGATCACTCAACACAACAGTGCACGTATATTACGTCTTGATTACCGTGGAGCTAGGAAGCTGCTCTCTATCTTCACTTCTCTTGGCTTTCCTCTTCCGCGCGCAACTGGATTTCTCTCTTCTCATTGGTCAACGCGAATAGACGTTTCTCAGCATCATTGGACAAAATCTGTGTCTGTTAGCAGCCGCGGAACCGGATTGGTTGTTAGGGATCCACTGAAACGGTGTAAACAAAATTCAAGCATCCAAGAGGGAGAAGGGTCCGTGTTTTACATCTTGCAGGGCGATTTAACTCTAGAGATACATTTAAATCACGTCGTTTCTTACGCAAGATTAAGAGTGTGCTCTTTAGGCGCATGAATAAGACGCCAACTGTGTCTGTTATAGCTCTTTAACTACTTGGTACCTTTAGCTAACACCGCTAGCTGAGGCTAAGCTAAGCAAACTTATGCTTAGCTTAAGTGCATGTTTCTCTATGATTTTTCTTCTGTTCCTCTGTCATGAGATCAGTGAACTCGTGTGCACTATATTCTGACTGCCCAGACCTTTCGTATAACGTTATATAGGTTTATTTTAAAGCTACACAATGTGCTTCTTATGTTCGTAGTTGTTAAGTGATAAGTAGAGAGGTCCACACCGTTTGTACTCATTATGAAATCCAGGTAAAGAAAAGTATTTTTGGTACTGAGAGCTTAATATACTCACAAAAAGTTGGCTTTCGGGGTAAAATGTATGGAAAACGTAAGTTCACAGTACCGTGATATTATATCATGAAAGTCGAGCATTTAAGTAGAAGAATGTGATGGTGTTTTCATAATCTCAAACAATTTATTGAAACAAAAACCAACAACAGTGGTGAGTAAACCTCAACAAAAAATGTAAATGTTTCAATAATGTGTCATTGAGGACCAATTGCTGCTTGACAGTGATGTTTTATGCTGTTCACGAGGTTATTGCCTATTATTACTGAATTAATGATGTTATTCTGGTATTATGGGCTCCTCACTACACCATTCACACAGTGTAGAGCAGTTTTCTATTGACTAGACTCCCCTGCTCTCACTGTAGCACCACCATTTCCAAAGCTGATGAACAGCATCTCCTCAACATCTCCAGCATCATTTCTGCTCATTGTGAATCAACTTTCATTAGAGAACAGCACTGAGGTCCACTGGTCGCTCGTCCAGTGTAAATGCTCCCTGTGTTTGGTGGTGTTCGGTGGTGTGGTTCCCTTGCCGGACGTCTAGAACGTAGACCACCCTGATGTAAATGGTTTTGAATGGTCTGATATGACACTTGGGTTCCTCTCACCTCCTTAAATGTGCCTGGAGTTCATCATCTGGTTCCTCAGGACACTGTTCACAATGAAGCGTCATCAGTGTGGAATGTGGATAAAGGACGTTTGTTATGTCTTTCTGTGACTTGTCCAGTCTCTCTGCATCTGCTGTAACCTGCTGATGACTCTGTGACTCTTCCAGTCTCTCTGCATCTGCTGTAACCTGCTGATGACTCTGTGACTCGTCCAGTTTCTCTGTATCTGCTGTAATCTGCTGATGACTCTGTGACTCGTCCAGTTTCTCTGTATCTGCTGTAATCTGCTGATGACTCTGACACAGTGACTCAGTGGCCACTTCCGTTTGAAAACTTCCTGTTTGAAGCCTTGTGATGGCAACGTATTGTTGATCAGTTGTTAGGTGTTGTCTTGGTCTCATGATATCAGAATATAAACAACATGATGAGGACGACTAATTCTAAATTAATGTTAAATACTAATTCTGATTGAAGCAGGAAATTGGTTGATTCATGGATCAAATACCTGTTGGTAATTTTGCAATTAAGCTCATGTTAGAACAGCAAGTTGTGTAAAAAGTACTGAAACATTAAACGGTTGGACATGTGCATTCAAAAGTTTAGGGATGGTCACATTAAGTCCCCCAATGAAGCTAACACTGCGTTTTAGGTTTGTCCTGAAATTTTACCCCAAAGCCAAATATGCCAAACTTTTTGTGAGTAGTGTGTATTTAGTGCAAACAGGATGTAAACACACATTTCTCTTACAGTGAGGCTATTTTCACAAGACAGGATCCCTTTCCTCCGGAGCCTGTCTTGGCTAGAGCCCATTACAATCCCTCTCGAGCAAAGAAGGTTTCCAAGCAGCAGAGAAAACTGGTGAGAGACATGTCTTCAAGAGATCGACCGATATTGTTTTTCATGGCTGATATAAATACAGAAACCTAATAGGTTCATGTTGCATCTGTTGCAGTTCCATGCCACTGTTAATGCTTTGTTATTACAGATAACATCGCTGGCTCATACAGAATATTACATTCACTTAAATCATTTTAACTTTTCATTAACTTTAACTTTTTTGTAGCCAATACATTATGCTTTCATAGGAAAAGTGAAAATGGAATGTTCTCAGCTGGAAAAACTGTAGGCTCTTCATTATGGAAACTGCTCACTGGAGCTACATGGTGTTGAGCAGCTTTAGTGTGAAGAACTGTAATGTGTTAATTTGGGGAAACACTGCTTTACCTCCATCCTCAGCTCCAGTCTTCACTCAGTTCACACACTCTTCTCTCTCCTATGTGTGTGTGTGTGTGTGTGTGTGTGGTGTGAGTGACAACAAGGCTTCAACTTTGATTTGCTACTACTCATGACATCTAGCCAATCAGAGGCTGCTGTGGGCGGGACATTAAATGAAGCAGCGATTCGAAAACAAACGGCACAGAAAGACGATATGGCAGTGGAGCCACAGTAGCATCATTACTGAATATAGAATAAAATTGTGTTTATTGTCATTGTACAATGAGATTTGTAGAGCATAAACAAACAAACATTTACACAAATAAAACATGAATAAATAACTAAGCAATAGACTCCTGTCTGGATGCGACTGGTCTAACATGATCTTCCTTGCTTTAGTAAAAAATTAAACACAGATACTGATATCGCCTCCCAATAATCTGTACACCTTCTATGTTCCTGTGTATGTATGTGTTTGTGTTTCCTGTTCTATATTGCATGGTTTCTTTATTTAGAATAAACTTAATTGAGGGTTAATATGCCTATGTTGTTCTGAAGATACATAGTCAGTACTTCAAACAACTGAACAACTGATTAAAATAACAAACCACAAATAAAAAATAATGATGTAAAGTAATGATGTGTGACACCAGCACTGTTATATTGGTATCAACAATTCCCTCATAAATCTGAAATGATTTGATGCCATAGAGATTAATGTTAAATTATTTAATCACAGTTAATGAGAGGTGATACAATTAAATATATCCTCATTCCAGGTCCTAAACCCTGTCAGGCTTGGTCCTGAACCCTCTCCACAATCTGCACCACTCTGTCTGGAGGACCAGAACTTCAGTGAAGGGTTCCATCATGCTGTCCTGTGTTCTCCCTCTGAGTCATGGCCGTCCACAGATTGTGCAGAGTCCCAGGCTTTATTCCAATTGGCCAGTGGAACACGAGAACCTTCAGTTCTGGCAAAGTATGAGGCTTGGAGTAAACACTGCAGGAACGTTGCTAAGTTTGTATTGCTTGATGAATTGTATCATGGGCAGACTATTAATGGTTCTGTTTTGGGAAAATATCAGAAAAAGCAAAGAATAATTAGGTTTCTCTTTTGGAAAACTCCTTTAAAAAAAAAAAATCTCTTCCAGGTACATTGAGCGTTTCCGTTATGGAACGCCACAAAGCCGTAAAGAACGTCAGAGGTTGCCGGCAGGTGGGGCAAATGTGCAGCCATTTTGGTGGATGTCGTCTTCTCCTCCTAATGCGACCAACTCCACCCCCACCCAGGAATCTAAGGAACACTTTAGCGGTGAGTTACACAGGATTGGCACTGATCTGTGAAATCAAACTGTCCAGTTAGGAGGCAACACTGATTGACAATCAATGTCTCATGCTGTTGTGCAAATGGAATAGACAACAGATGGAAATTATAGGCAACACATCCCCAATAAAGGAGGTTCTGCAGGTGGTGACCACAGAGCACTCCTTAGTTCCTCTGCTTTCTGGCTGATGTTTTGGTCACTTTTGAATGCTGGCAGTGCTTTCACTCTAGTGGTAGCATGAGACAGAGTCTACAACCCACACAAGTGGCTCTTAGTGATGGGAAGTTCGGATTATTTTACCATCTAGGACCTTTGAGTCTTGTTCAGCAAAATGAACTAATCTTTGTTCATTTTACCAAAATATAATTAAAATGTTACATGTTACCTCTAACACGTTACACAAACGTTGATCACACTACAAACAAAACAAAACTATAATGCTATAAGAAACAGAAAAAATTAATTAATTGTTTACCTGGGTCTTTAATCTATGATTCGCTTCTTATCTTAAGTTTTCGGGTTTTAGTCATTCTTTCATCACGTGACTGCCCCATAAGCTTAACCTATACAGCCTGAGCCGGAAACAGAATTGATTAGTTAATCTCTTGAGTCTTCGTGTTCGAACTTCCAGTCGTTCGTTCATCACGTGATCACGGGGCTGTGACGTGATGAACGAATGACTCGAAAAATCCGAAGACTCGAAACAGGTGAATCAATAATCCCAATACAGAAACTATAGGATTGTGCGCAAATGCGCATGCGCGACTGAACAAATCACTCCCATGAGACCACTCGTTATTCCCGAGTCACAATAAAGATTCGTTCCAAATGAACGAATAATTGAAGAATGACCCATCACTAGTGGCTCAGGTAGTGCAGCTCATCCAGGATTCACATTAATGCGAACTGTGGCAAGAAGGTTTGCTGTGTCTGACAGCGTAGTGTCCAGAGCATGGAGGCGCTACCAGGAGACAGGCCAGTACATCAGGTGACGTGAAGGAGGCAGTAGGAGGGCAGCAACCCAGCAGCAGAACCGCTACCTCCGCCTTTGTGCAAAGAGGAACAGGAGGAGCACTGCCAGATCCCTGCAAAATGACCTCCAGCGGGCCACAAATGTGCATGTGTCTGCTCAAACGGTCAGAAACAGACTCCATGAGGGTTGTGTGAGGGATAGACGTCCACAGGTGTCTATCCAGACCTCCATGGGTTGATACATTTAATTTCTTTTGATAAAGTATTAAATAAGAACATTTAATTCATTTAGATCTAGGATGTTTTATTCTTGTTCCCTTTATTTTGTTTAGCAGTATACATTACTTTTGTTGTTTAAAATGTGTTTTTCACAGTTTTCCAGTTCTCCTCCTTGTGCTTTTATATTTCTTGATACAGTTTCAATTCTTTCTTGTTTCGTAATTTGTAGTTGCTTTATGTTTGAGCAAATTCTGCATTCTTTTTAGTAAAAGAGACAGAATTGGAGTTCTTAATCTTTCTTTAAACCACAGGGATTTCAGGAAGGACTGGGCCGTGTTTCTGACCACTACTTCCATTTGAGCAGTTATTTCTATATATTCTATATATTTCTGTATAATAGTCACCAACAATAAGATAAAGTCTATGGAAATATCAGGGTAAGTACAATTAAAACCTCACCCGTGCTACAGTGTAGCTAATGACCAATCATAGTGAGGAGAAAGGGCAAAACATGTTTGAGTTATTTCTTAGATAGTTTTCTTTCTTTCTTTCTCTTTTTTATTTCTGTCTTTCTGTCTGTTTTTGTCTTTTTCTTTTTTGTCTTTATCTTTCTGTCTTTTTTTCTGTCTTTGCTTTTGTCTTTTTTCTTTCAACTTTTCTTTTTTCTCTCTTGCTGTCTTTCTTTTGCACTTTTTCTTTTTTGCTTGCTTTTTCTCTCTTTCTGTCTTTTTTTCTTCATTTCTTTCTTTCTATCTTTCTGTTCTTCCTTTTTCTTTCTGTCTTTTATTCTTTCTTTTTCTTTTGCCCCATTTTTTTTTTTTTTGTTTTTTTAACTTTTTTCTCTTTCTGTCTCTTTCTTTCTATTTCTTCTTTTATGTCTTTTCTTCTGTCTTTCTGTCTGTTTTTGTCTTTTTCCTTTCTTTCTATTTTTCTTTGTCTATCTTTCTGTCTTTCTTTTTGTCTTTTGTCCTTTTCTTTCTGTCTTTGCTTTTGTCATTCTTTTTTTTCAACTTTTCTTTTTTCTCTCTTATTTTATGGTCTTTTTTGTCTTTCTATCTGTCTGTCTTTCCTTTTGCCTTTTTTGCTTGCTTTTTCTCCCTTTCTGTCTTTCTTTCTCTTTCTGTCTGTTTTTTTTCTTAATTTCTTTCTTTCTGTTTTTCTTTTTTCCTTTTTCTTTCTGTTTTTCTGTCTCTGCCTGTCCATCTGTCTTTTGTTCATTCTTTTTCTTTTGCCCTGTTTCTTTTTTCTCTTTCTGTCTCTTTCTTCTGTTTTTTCTTTTTTCTGTGTTTTATTCTTTCTTTCTTTCTTTTTCTATTTTTATTTCTTTCTGTCTTTCTTTCAACAGAACCAGTTGAGTGTAGAAGTGGTGATGTGAACAGTTCGGCTGAACAGACTTCACTCTCTCCCACCAGAGACCTGCTTGACCTGAGTGTTCTTGTGAGAACTTTTTGTTTTCTTCATTTTTGTTCTGTGATATTATCTGGAATCTGTAGTACTGTGAAATCTTGTTTGGGTATGAGAATCTTTTATGTTCATTGTAGCTTTGAAATAGTTCTGTGTAGGGCAGATACTTAGAGCGTTTGATTAGTCACCATGCACAGCACATCCTACTTCCCTTTTCATTTGATGAAAGCTGAGGTCACGACCAACATGACCAGCATCCTCTGCTCTCAAAACATTTAACATGGCGGCGGCTAAATGTTGCCTTCTAGTGGTGGTAGGTGAAATGCCTTCTCCCTCAAAAGTTCTTTGTTTGGAAGCTCTTCGGTTGTGTTTAGTGTTCAGTATTCTCTGTTTAATTGGCATGATTTCCAGTCCTGCAGCACTTCGGCATTAAAGGGAAAGGAATTGCTTCTGGTTTCACTTTGTGTTACTGTTCAGTGTCGCATTGTTATGTTTATGAATTCCTTGCAGACACAGCCAAGTTCTTATGCAACACACACTTCAGGATTCAGGAGGACCTGAGGTGTGGGAACTTTGTGGAAATGGGCTTGATTGCTGAGTTGATCAGTTTCTTAACAATTTCCCAAGCATGCATTATTGCCATAGGGTCATTTCCCTAAATGAGAGAATATGCTTATGGAATTCATCAAATATATTACTTTTCTTCAAGTTTTACCACTGTATATAGTCATGCAAAATAGAAACCAGAGGTTGTGTGGTTTATTTGTCATATGTATCCTAAGCAGCCAATCCCTTTAATTAACAAATAATAAATACGCATATGATCAAATCAGTATACGAGCATGTTACCATACAGTCATAATGTAGAATTTAACACCGACGATCTCTAAACATATATAATACTAAAGGACAGTAAACATTTTGTTTTTTATTGATTTGTAGGCCTTGTCTGATTCCTCTCACTGTGAGACAGGAGAACCAGAGATACTGCAGCTCCAGGAAAGAGCCAGCAGGCTTCTGCAGAAGAGGTATAATAAACCAGACCCGCTGTTGGACACTAAACACACTACCCTTTGGTATGCATTGGCACACTAAAGAAGCTAAATAGATAATAATGCACAGATAAATTGATTAGTTTATTAGAAAAATAATATAAAGACCAATGACTGATATCTGAAGCTACGGTGGAGGTTTTTCCATAAATAAAATGAGCATTTTTGGTTTTGCAGTACTTTATTTATTGTTTATTTAATCATTGGACATGGAAAATGTGGTCTTTTCCAGTGAAAACTCTCTCAGCAGTATGTCCAGCAGTGTTCCCGTCAGCTCTGAGGGTCTGGGTTGCTCCGATTTCTCCTCTCCTGGAAGTGCCGATGAGCCTGTCCGAAGGCCCATGGTGTCAAGACTAATGGACTCCAAGTGTAAGTTCCTACATCATCACTGCTTAGTGCAATCTTTGCTAAATGCATTAACACCTGTTTATTATTTTTTCCACTGTGTGGTTCTTAATCTTACAAAATCATGTGTACGTTGTGCAACTTCCTCTGATTTGTAGCGGTAGCATGTGAACATGCCAATGTTGCATAACTTTTGGTTGCTCCACAGTTCTGACCCATCACATTAAGCAGTATGAACATTTATTTAAAGTTTAAAGTATTTTCTATACTTGATATATTTACTGTTGATTTTCAGTCCGGTCCATGTTTTTGTTCCATATTCAGACATAAATGAGTCAGTTAGACAAAAAAAATGGAGCTGGAACTTGTGATTAAATGTGGCTAAAATGTAATTATTCATTAAGACCAGAAACAACTGTAGCTTGTATCAAACATGATTAAAAGAAGTTTGTTGCCAAAATGTCTTCTTTTTTTTTCTTCCCCCAAATAGTGCAAACAACACCTATATCATCTGGCACGTACCCCCTCCCTGCTTCATCTGCTCTGGGCACCAGGGTTTCAAAACCCTGCCCTGAGGATGACATCCTGTTTCAGTGGCGCTTGAGGAGGAAAATGGAACAGGCCAGACAATGGAGTCAGACGTCCTCCCATCGTTCATCTTTTCATCAGCCTTTATGGAGCAGCCTGGCACAACAAGTAAATCAACAATAAAAACATAGCCTTGGGGACTTTTTTTTTAATTATTTTAATCATTAATCCAAAAGTGGCAGTAGGCCTTACATAATTATTACCTTGTTAAAATACTAAGTAACTAACATCTATGTGTAGCATTTTAGTACAAGCAGTAGGCCAGTCATCATGATAATTTTAGCTAGTGATTCATTTTTATAAATAAACACTGTTTTTGTTTATTGTATGCAGCTTACAAGTACAAGCTTAAAGTAGACAAATGGCTTGTGGCTGATAGCTGTGTTGCTTTGTAGATTGTAGATTTTTGTAGTTCTCATATAGAAATAAAGCAACTGGAGCACTAAATAAGTAAACATAACTCTTTGCTGCCCTCTAAAGTTCAGCCTCCTGTCAGAAGTAATTATTTCCCTCAAAAGACACATCAAATATGTTTTCTCTTTTTTTATATGCAAAGTACCCAATGGAAAATAGTACAATAATAAAACTGTGGAAAACAGGTCCACTTAAATAGGACCTAATTTTTTCAGTGCGATTATAAAGTAATTGATTCAAGATTCAAAGTGTTTATTGTCATATGTACAGTAAGAAAGCATGTTTCCATGCAAAATCAAATACTTTCTTTGCTGATTACAGAATGCCAGTAGTAATATTAAAAAGTGATAAAAGACTGTTTACAAGATATCTACAAGATGATTGGACCCAATACAATACAGGCTATGGACAAGAGAAAAACAGTGATGTCATTATTGTGCAATCCAGTATGTGCAGTGTACAAAACTACTAAAATGTGCAAAGAGTAATACCAGTAAATACAAAAGGACGGTGAGAATTGTCCAGAAGTGTATGTCTGTTGTATGTTGTACATTTGTGCACTGCCGAAAAAGCAAAAAACATACAAAATAAAAGAAAGTCACAGTTCAAGAGCGGAGCGAGCAAACACGTCTGCCACGGAGGCGCCATGTTGTGCGTAAATTTGTGACTGAATTCAGAATTTATCAGTATTAGAGCTGAAGCTTGTTTGGTGCTATTCTTCTCTTGTGTGTCTAATCAGAAAAGGTCATTTTAACTGCAAATTTTCATTCCAGGAGCACACATGATTAGTTGTTTGAAGACCTTCTGATTACACAGAGTCAGAGGTTCTCTTGATATGTTTGGAATAAAGATCAGACACCCCTGTATTGGACCTCAAATAAATTTAAACCTCAAAAGTCAGTGGAGGACCTTCACCACAAAGCAGTGCAGGTGCTGTCATCGATGTAATGTGATGAAATTAGTATTAAATTTTAATGACTAAAAATCTATTAAATTATGTTGGGAGTCAACAGGGAGAGCAATCCTATTTGGTTGTTTGAGTATACAGGGAAGCAATTACTTTTTCACACAAGGCCATTTAGTTTCGCACTCTTTTTCATCTCGGAAATCTAATCCTGTTTTAAAACTGTACTGTGTTTACTCATCTGTTCTTTCTTATGTCAGATTTTATGGGGTCCTCGACTTACAACGTACTTAACTTCCAAAAATTTGTGGTTAAGATGCTGCCACGCTGTTTTTTTTATGGTGTGAAAAATGAAAGTGAAAGTAACTTTAATAAAATGCTAAAAAAAAAAAATACAGAACCTGAGGTAGGTGAATGTCTCCCTGTGGTGGACGGAGAGAGGACTGGCCCCAGTGTAAAAAACAGTAGAAGCTTATGTAAGGGGTTTCGACGAGAACCCCCTGTAGTTTGAAGCCCTAAAACAAGTGTGAGAAATATGCAAAAATGCAGATTCATCTGGGATGTTCTTCACTCTGTAAATGCTACAGTGCTAACTCATCCTTTATCTTTGCGTTTCTCTCTCCTGTGTTTTAATAGCCTAGCACTGTCTCTGCTGACCCTCCTCAAAGATCAGGATTTTCTTTGACACCTGTTTGCATTGAGGGAACGGAATGTGTTGGCCGTCGTGCTCCATGTCCAGCCCTTATTCCAACATGTCCTGCGACCTTCTGCAAACTCCACCCTGAGACCAGCATCCATACATGTGGTGACTGCATCACCTGCAGTCATTCTCTTCTTAATCCCTATCCTGCCAGAGAAAGGGCCACACTGAACCCTCGGGGCCCCTGTGTCCTCCCACAAGCACATCAACTGGTACAGAGCAGCTCATCAGAGACCTCAGTGGAGCCATACATGAAGCATGAGGCTGCCTCCTCTCCATCACCTCAGGCTTCTGAAAGCATAGAAGAGGAATGGCACAGCTGCCAGCACGAAGAGAAAACACAGGCCCGGGACAGGCCACACATAGAAAGAGGTGGGAAACGTGTAATAGCCTCCATCCACAATAAAAAAACAGACAGGTATGCCCACATTTTATTCATTTTCTCTTTATTTTTCTCCCTCAAACTCTAATTAGTCCAAATCACTGCTTTTCCCAAAAAAACTGACTTTCAGCCAGTATTATTTGATTTTGTGCTGAGTGTTAAACCCAACTTGTGATTGTGCAGAAATTGTGAACAATTGGTGAAATTTCCATTCAGAATGTGGTCCTCAGGTTTATTATTCTAGACAGGCTTTTATTCTCCTCACAGATAGAATGGTGATGGTATTTACAGCACAAAATGTTGTGCAGATTCTTCACTTGAATGTTCCTTTGCGTTTGTTACCACACAGTGTTTGATGCTAAATCACATGTCCATTTCCATTCGCTCAAACTGCTTAACTCTGTGGGTTATGACTGATGTTGTTACGAGATGAGGTGTGTTTCTACTGGACAGTGGAAAATGGGTGGAGCAGCGCAGGCAGAGGAGGGGTGGAGTTAGTTTGTTTGGGTGGAAGTTGAGAGTTAGCGGTTGTTGTGTTAGCGGCAGCTCATTTAATCTGTAAAAGAGCACGAATGTTACAGAGAGAGTCAGGAAAGAGCTGAGACTGTCATTTTGTGCTGAATGGAACTAATAAAACCAAACCACACCGTGCTACATGAGATCTTTGAGTGGCTGGTCCAGAAGACTGAGTTGGAGACGGTCACGTTGAAAAACAACAAAAGGGCAAAATGTACACAAAGAAATTTCCTTTAGACTTTCTCCATTTCTCGATAGCATCCGACGACAAAACAGTATTGATAGGAAAAGGTACTTACAGTATGATTCACTGCGGGAGGGCGGAGCCCTGGTGGTTCAAAGAGAGGATTAGTGTACGGAAAGCGCGGTGGGTCATTACAGATCGGCGTTTACTACAGACCGACTACTAATGGAGACTGGCTTCTATTTCAATCACTATCTTTCAAACCCGGCGTTTAATGGAAGCGGGACTATTAGAAGATTAGAAGATATTTTTACAAGATAATTTTGGTATAAGTGTGTAATGCAGGGTCAGAAACCACATAAGCAAGTCTATTTAAGCAGAAATGTGAGAATTGTAGGCATGCAGAATGTGCAGTGCAGAACTGCAAGCTTACATTACTTGTCAGTTATAGTACTCTTGTGATCTCACTATAGAATTAAAGTGCTGCACAGTGAACAGTCTATAACACTTTTTTTACAGACTCGCAGGAAGTGGCGGAGTTGTCAGGAGGAAACAGCGCATTCCCAGTGCTAGTGATGGAGGTCAAACTGGAGTCAACCACAAGATCACGACCAAGTCTCATAGTCGGGGTCAAAGTTTAGCAGGAGATATTCAGTCAGGAGATCGAGTGCCTCCTCCTTCACCGATACACAGCACTCTGGAACAGGTCACTGTGCTTCATTTTGTTTTAGAATCAGAACATTTGTGGATTTTAATGTCAAATGTGGCTTATTGTTAATATAAGGGAAGTTTTGTCTTTCTGGTTAGAAAAGTGGTTCTGTGCCAATTAGCAGAGAGTTGCCTTATTGGCATAATACCTACAGGACACTGTAGGATAAGGCAGCTGGTTATAGATGTGATAGATTTACATCACTGAAGTCTGTTGTAGAAGCTTCTATTCAGAAAAGTAAATTGATTTTAATCAGATTGTTTGGTTGTTTTAAATTATATTCTTATTTATAGTAACAGACTGCTTGGCTGTGCTGTACGGTGCTTTAAAGTTGTTTGCCACATTTAATTGGATATTGTACAAGTATGTCCTTCCATACTATTGCTGCTGCTATCATTATCATTATTATTATTATTATTATTATTATTATTGTTAAGATGGCAAATTTTTACTTCCATTTCTTTCTTTTTTTGGATTATATTGCATTTGGCATCATCTTTCTGTACCATTATATAATCCACAGGTTGTGTCTGAGGTGCTGTTTCCTAGTACTGATTCACCAAGAACCCCATGTTCCTCAGAGCCTCATAGAAACACACCTATGGCACCTTCACCTCCACAATCCCCTGCACCCCCGCCACAGCCTTCTGAGGTAATAGATCAGCTGATGCAGGAAGCACAAGGTGAGAACATGATGTACTGGGCTCCGTATATAACACCATGAGTGAGCAGTGTTTATCTGTTTTGATCTACACCTGTTAAACTGTTTACATGTTAAAACAACGGTTTTGTTTAGCTTTCTTTAACTAATGGCACTTTTTCTCCCTAATACAGATTCAGATGAGCTAGAATTTGCTGATGATCCGTTACTCTTGGTTCTTCGACAGCAGAGAAAATGGGTGAAGGAGCAACTTGGGTAAAAATAAATAAATATCTATTATACACTTTTATGAGTATTATGTAAAGTTTCCTTTGTAAAGAAAGTCCTTTTCAAAATGAATGCAAGTGTTTTTTAATATCCTAAAACATTCTAAAAATGTGTTTTCTTTCTCTTTCTCTGTTTCAGTGAAGTCGACTGGATGTTGGACAAGCTCTGATGTTTACTGGGAGATCAAGACATGAAAGATGCACTTAAACACAATCATGTTTATTATTGAAAATCAATACACAATGCATTAATTTTGTGACATAGTTATGTGAATGTAGTCAGTGTAAATAAACTGTTTTGGAAAATAAATATCAATGCATCACACATCAGAAGGAGTATTCACACACAAAACAGATAAAACCAATATTTGGCAATTATGTACAGACTTAAACTCATCACTTCAGTCAGAAGTGTAACTGCTGGATCTTAGGCATAAGTACTTAGGCATTAGTACGATACTAGCAACATGTTGGGTTTGGATTAGAAGGCTTCATCGATCCCGAAATAACGTGTGGTATGTAGTTATATACATAATGTTCGGTTTATCTTGCTGTACAGTATGTTGTTAAATGACAAGAGGAGAGTTGCTCTGTTTTTCTTCATCTTTTCAGGAGTTGGTGAAATGACTCGAGGAGGAACGATGACTGCAGTAGTGACAGGTCCATGTGATGGTGTCTTTACCATGGTCCAGTGTGTGTGAGTGGTCTGGAGTTTTCTCCCTGCAGCAGAGGTGCAGAAATCACCAGCATTCCCTCCGGGGACATTGCCGACTCCAGCGCCATGATGTCCACTCCGCCAGGGATGCGGTAACGTCGGTTAAACTGTCGAGTCACCAGCCCTGATCCGTTCTGCATCCAAGTGAAATCAGAACACATGTTTATTTATGATTTAATCTCTCTAGGTGTTGGGTTCATATAGATAAGCTCACAACTGACTTTCTGATGCAGACAGTTGAACAAAACAGAATCACTGACCTTCCTCTGTTCGTGTTTTCCTTCCACCACCACGTAATCTCCTTTCACTTTGACCATGAGCTCCTCTGGGCTGAAATGCTTTACGTCTAGTTGCACCAAGAATCCATTGTTGTCACAAACGACCTAGATTACATTTATAAGACATAAAAAGACTCTTTCACATTATAATCTGGTGACCATGTCCCCAAACTTTCCATAGACGCTTTAAAAATGAAGATTAAGGAATGTAGTGTTTGGGGCATCGTCTTTGCTGTGGCACAAAACCTTCACTGAAGGTTTAAAACTGACCATGGAGACTCACCTGTGTTGCCCCTGCATGCTCAGTACCTGGAGTCTGTGAGGAACTTCTTGTGGTACCTTTCAGGTGAGGCAGCAGGGGGGGCAAAACGCGTTCCCAAGGGATCCCACCGAGGGGCAAGGTAGGAGGCAAGTTGAAATCCATCGCTCGTCTGTGATTAAACAGAAGCCACGGGAAGAGGTGGTGTTGCCAGGAATGTGTTAGGCCAGTGACTCCCTCAGGAACTCCTCCAGCCGTGGAGCACAGTGAAGAAATGTCTTCGCTCTCTTGGTTGTGAAGTTTATAGGCTTCTCAGCTCCGCCTACCCCCCTACCCCCACCTCCACTTGGCAAGAGAGTCTTTGGAGCTAAATGCCATTCTGAACATGCCTGACCTCTGCTATGACACCTGGGGGCACCAAAGGTCTTGGAAGTCAGGTAAAGCTTGACCTTCTCTAGGTGGCCTTTCACGTGAGAGTTGCCCTTTCTGTTCTGAGAACATGAGGAGGAAGTCTTAGATTTGCACATTGATGGATTATATTGGCATTTAAGGAACTTGTTGCTTGTTCCTTCACACTTCACAGGTAAAGGAAATGTGCCTGATGATGATGATGATTATGATGATAATGGGCATCCAATTTCATAGAGCTGGTGGAGGTATTTGTAATTTTGCTTTGCCCACTGGTGGAAAGCTATAAATAAGATCAAAGCGCTGGGAACAGATTGCACTAGTTCCGCATGGTACAGCACGTGACGAGAACGTTTCCACCCTTTTAACCTCTCTAGTGTGACATGAAACCTGAGTGCAAATTTCTGGACCTTTGACTTTTCTCTGTTGGTTGCAAGTTATGTCATTATGGGAGCTTTGCCCAGAGCACATAAGGGCACCTTCTGTGGTCAGTGGTTCCACACAGAAGAGGAGCAAACACAGGTTATCCTGTTGCAAACTGTACTTCACTAAAAAAATTGTTGTAAAACTGTAATTTAGGCGCAGACCACTGAAATGTTGTGCTTAATCTGAAAATAGGTTCTTTTGATATAGTACATCTCTATCTTCACAAACCTGGCGTTAAATAAATTACCAGACACCAGAAACAATTATTTTTAGATCCATCATGCATGGGTAAGGGTAAATGATGTAGCAAGAAATCAAATATTTTCCTGAGATTTTGTAAACTGGAACAAAAGAAAAACAACATATTTGCCATATTTTAAAAATGTATCAGTAACATTTTTCATTTTTTCATGAATTTAACAGGCGTAATAATACTATCTTTATGATTGATGGGTTAAATATGCAATTGTTTCCCATTTATGTCCTTTTGCATTGAACCACACACTTATTACTGAGTAACTACTGGGAATCGTGAGGAACTGAAGTTCAGGCCACATTCAGGGGTTTTAGGGTTAATACAGAAGGTGGCAGTGACTGTGACACTGTGAATCCACTGAAGGATTACAGCTTGGAAAACACCGCGACGTCCAGATGCCAGAGAGTAAACCTCATCCGCCTTTCCCGTTTACTCCCAGTGCCGAGCGAGCGCCGCTGTTGGGAAGCGTGTTCTGTCTGCCATCACTGTGACTACAGGCTGCTAAAAACAGCACCCACTCAGATCACAGGGGGTGCGCAGGGCTTAGAAAGTGCCTGAGAGTGAGATCGAGTTTCATAATAGGTGCCTGTGAAGGTTTCACATGAGAGAGGAGCTTCGTTTCTGGATATTAGGAAGTCTGGTATGCCAGTCAGGTTGGGGGATTATAAGATTATGGTCATTTATGTAAATTAGATGCGAGTACAATCAGTGCTTGTCACTCATATCCCATGTTCCTGTTTCAACTTTTTATTACACAAGTCCGGAGAAAAGTTCTTACACAGAAGGTTTCAGCTTTATTTTTCATTAAGACATCGTTTAGCAAATAAAATCAGAACAGACAACTCTATTCAAACCCTTCTGTCGTCGTTATCAGACGTACGATCATTAATACATGGAGGAAAAATGTGTTTTTGGCATCTAACGCAGTCTAAACCAAGACACCTTCTCAGTTACTGAACCTTAGTGTGTGCAAAGGATTTGCTTGAAACTCATTATCACTGTTATACGAACCTATTGGGGTCATTAGTTAGTAACCACCCGTATTCAATCAGTCAATAGTGGAATAAAAGTGTTTTGTTGTTTAGTGGAGATGTCATCTCTTCATGGCGTCCCGAGTGGAATGGTAAATGAAATATAATCAGCGACTTCTCCCCACTGCGCTCGGAAATGCTGGAAAATGCTGATCCATGTCGTCAGCACAGCCACCCACAGCAGTAACCCCAGCGCCGATCTCTTCACATCTGCAAGAAGCACATTCTCATAAGAGTCAGCGCCCTAAACGGTGCCAGATTCAAAACTGCCAAAGGTTCTTACAGCCTGAAACTCACATTGAGTGTTTCATTTTTAAACAAACAGAAATCTAAAAATAATAAAAAGCTAAAGAAAGGTTTTGTACAATATGTTTTTGGCAACAACAAATTGCCTAACTACAACAAAAGACAATGTGTGATACAGGGGGTGCTAAACACTAAAAATGCAATACAGAGCCTCAGGTGGGTGAATGTCTCCCTCTGGTGGACTGACAGAGGAATGACCCCAGGGCAAAACACTATACGCTTATGTAACGGTCCAAATTCGACTTGAACATTGACAAACGGAACCCCTGTATAGACAGTTAGCAATAATTGCAATGGCAATAATTACAATGCAGAAAGATATGCTGTCGTACATGTTTTGATCTGTGGTTGCTCTGTGTAGGCAGGTTTTACAAAGGCCTCTTTGAAGAACCACACAACATTAACCAGCCACAGGAAAGGGAGAAATGCGAAACCACCTGTGGTAGACAAACAAAAGCAAGAAGAAATCAGAAGACGTGTCAAACATATTCTGCTATAAGTATAATTTAAGTGTAACAGTCAGATTACTGCATGAATGTTTATACATTTTAAATAATATACTGCAAGGATCAGATCAGACGTTCTGCACTTGCAAATTAGCTGTTTATAGAGCACTCCAGTGTAAGAATGTATTATTAAAATATTCTACATTTTTAAAAATGTAAATGAACATTGACATGTTAAGGAGCGAAAATAGGAATATATTAAAAACAATACTTCTGGACAGGATGGGACATTTTGTAAATTAGGTTTCTTGTTTCAACCTTTATTTAACTGGCAAAAGTACAATGAAAAGATTTCCACTATTTGGTCCGTGTTTGGTTCTATGTAAAGCCAGTCCATTTTTAAATAAAGGTTCCAATAAAAGAACAGATCTGATTTTTGTTTTGATTTATTTATATGTATTTTGTTCATAAGAGAAATACAGAATCCTTGCAACACACTCACAATGTTGAGACAGAATAATTTTTACTCTTCCATTTATTTGCACTTTTTAATTGTTTGGGGACTGAGGATTCAAACTGTTGCAGTTTTGAAAAGTGAAATTTTAGCTTCATCTGCTCACCATCATTTGGTTCTGCTCTTTAACGCCTCCACACAACAACTCCCTCTTACAATGTAAACCTGAATGTGCAATAATCCTTCATGTGTAATAATCCACTTCAATAGCTTACTGTTAGATTTTATTGTATTTTCTATATTTTATTTTATATCCTCACTATATTAGCTTATTCAATTTAAGTACTACTTTTTACCATACTTTTTTTTTTTAACCATGTCTGTATGTCTTCATGTGCAGCAAAGTAATTTCCTCCGTGATTATTAAAGTTTTCTGATTCCGTATTTACCGTATGTTTTCTATAGAAGATAGATCTGAACTGCTGGTAATCCAATCAAACATACAATCTGTGTCTAAAAAGCCACAGCACTAATGTGTGAGCAAAATGAGGCCTGACATGGTCTTGCTGAAATGACCATGGACTTTAAAGGAACATATTTCCCCAACAATAGACCGCGCTTTATACATTAATTTTCCAAACCTGGTGTTGGTGCCTTGTTTAAATGGGGTTGTTTATCTAAAACATTCACTAAAAGTATGATTCAGTACAAAAAGACGACATCCCCAAATCATTAGTTGAATGTAAATGTACTGTTTACTGCAGCAATGAACAGTTGGAAAAGTAACGCAAAGTAAAGATCAGATCAGTGACATCTCAGTATAAAACACACAACATGTAAAGCGCCTTTGCTTATGTTCCCTTCCCTGTGTTCGAAGGCACGGCTAGCTCGACTTCAGGGCTGAGTGTTAGCGTCACTCGACACTTCTTCTGAACCAGCGCAGAGACTCACTCTAAGGCAGAGTACTGTTTTGGGACCTGTGACTATTTATTTTTTCTGTTTTCTCTCAGCACAATTTCTGTTCCCATTTCCCATTTCCAAGCTGCTCTAACATGCGCTGCTAACATGCTCTCTTGCCAACAGGCTACAACTCTACTAAAAACAATGCTCAATCCCCCCCATTTTCTGCACTACCCATTTGTTCTCTTCACACACTACACAGCTCATAATGCATTGCTTCTCCCACAACACTCCACTGGAAACTGAAAACAAGTTGCCAGAACTAGCATTGGTTAGCAGTTAGCCTAGCCACTATGGTCGTCCTGAATGGAGCAGCCCATCGTTGGGTATCTCTTTAAAATCCTAACATATTCTTCGCCATCAATAATACCATCACATATGCAAGTCACTTGGGTAATGATGTACCGAACGTGTGTTTTTCCCCAAAAACAACAGGCTGAAATGTAGACTTGATTGTCCACTGCACATTACTTTCTGTCATGAAACGAGCCTGGGACCAGAGAACACATCAGTATTTCTGCATCAAATTTTACACTTTCATTTCATGTAATAGCTTTGAGTTTCCATTTCTTGATGTGTCTGCAGATTGTTTTAAGTGACAACAGTTTTCCAAAGTACTCTGTTGCCTGTATGACTTTATCACAGGCTTAGGGCTAGAAGGTACAGCTGCAGCACTGACAGATTTCTGAGGGTTCCCTCAACATTATCACAGTACTATAGGTGGTGAATTGCCAAAAATTTTTCCAGGGCTCTCAAGTCTCACGCATTGAGCGTGAGACACACGCATTTCAACAACTTCACACGCTCACACATGGCATTTTTCACGCTTTCCGGTAGTGGATTAGCGGCTGAGAGAACGCACGGACCAATCAGATGCAATCCCAGTAACGCCACTCAGCCAATCACATGTGCGGGTTCCTGGCGGTAAATGTTGCGACTTTACACTGAGGGAAGACAATCTGGTGAAATACATGAGTACTAAGGGAGTGGTACAGGCGACTGAGTGAGAGAAAGGGAGAGATACAGCTGCAGAGAAAGGGAGAGATACAGACGCAGAGAAAGGGAGAGATACAGACGCGAGAGAAAGCGACGACTGAGCCAGTAAGTTGAGGAGAATACGGGTGAGATGGAAAAAGAAAGAAAAATAAGGGAAAAAATGGCACTGTGGCAAAGTAGCCCTAATATTTGGCTCCACACACAACTGCGAGGCAGCTTTCTCCACAATGAACATAATTAAAACTAAATATCGTTCCAGGCTCACAAACGAGCGCCTCTAAATGTGTTCAAGCTGCTGATGTGTTGAGGTTTATTTTCTTGTAAAACTGGTTGAGATTGTTGAGTCAAAATATGACACAAAAAAGAAGAAATTCAAGCTTTGCTCCCTGTATTTTTCTAAAGATACAAATTCACAATTTTCATATGTGGAAGATGCTAATATTTCACACAATCAAGATCCCCTTCATATTGCACCAGTTCACCTGCTTATTGCGAAGTGTTGTTTGAAAACGCTGTAAATTGAACATTCTATAAACTTACCAAACTTTTTGCAAAAATAAATAAAATAATTTAGTTGGTAACCCAAAACATTATAAATAATTATTGCCACTTTTGTCAGGTAAATAAACCTTCAATAGAACTTATTTATAGCAGATTTGTTTTACTGAGTTTTACAAAATGTAACTCCTTTTTCAGAAATGGGGATTAGAAATGCCGTAAAATAGTTACATACCCAGATAATATCTCCTGCAAAGACTTAGTTTCTCCTCATTGGGGACGCGCTCCAAATTCATGATTTCCTACAAAATATTTCAAATGAGACATTAAAACAGTAGGATACAGTGGGATACTTTGCTGCCCTCTGCCGGTGAACGCCAGTACTACCAAAATACACTACCTACTGCTGGTCACGGGCTGCGTTCACACGGGTTATTCACTAAACGTTCGTTTAGAGTGTGAATTCAGAAAACGACTAAGCAGCTCTAATCTCCTCTCTGCACAACACTGAAGCTGACCGACAAAAACATTTAACAACAACAGGTTTTATACAAAGTCATACCACATCATCTGAAGCCTCTTCCTAATTAAACGATGTATTTCATCAAACTTCAGTGTGCTCGCAGCTGAGCGCCCGTCCTGACCAGCGGCTCTTTGTATTCCTGCAAGCTAACAGTGACTAGCACACCGTGCTAACAACAGCAAGATGCTTTTTTAATACGAATTTCTTCGAATTTCGACATGCTTCGCGTGGGTTTTCTATCAATAAAAACGAGTACCTTTTATGATGAGCTCAAATCCCACAGTACGTAGTCAGAAAAAGCACATTTGAGCACGAAATGGCTTTTGCGACGAAGAAATACTCAACATCCGCTTCCTCGTAAGCGGTGCGACATGACGTCAATCGTATGGTGGGTCTTTGCCTTGTGGGAAATGTAGTTGTTGGTTTTTTAAAACAAGTTGGCGACTGTCCTTTTCGAGGTGTGCGGTAGTATGTCGTTTGTGTGGATTAGATTAAAACTGATTTGATTTAACTGAGGTTCCATTTTACAAATATTTTCAGATTAAATCATATCCATAGTTTACTATTATTTTTACACTCAATATTGTACTCTTTAATTTGTTCAACTAGGTTGGATGGATTATTGGTAGGTAGGTAGGTTGATTGATTGATTATTAATACTGGGAGTGGTCTTGGGGTACAAGTAGCCAGATGTTTCAGTAATAGGTCAGTTATAAATATTAAATACATACTACATACTGTAACACTTAACACCATTATACATAAACATACTAAACTATACTCTACAAATACTATACAAATAACAATACTATACCAATAGCCATAATGTATCTAGAGTAGCATTTTGCATTGCATCATCACTGAGGCCTGTGCTACATAATATAAATAGTAAAGTTATAGTAAATTCAGGTTCATTCAATGTGCTTTATTGTCAAATATACAAGAAAAACATGTTTCCATTCACCATAAAATTCTTTCTTTACTGTCCACAGAATCCCAGACTGTCTACAAGATATTACAACATAATGGGACGCAATAGCAGTGCTGTGCTTATTGTAAGAGAAGATAAGATTAACCTTTATTAGTCCCACAAGTGGGAAATTTGCATATTTACAGTAGGACAGAGGTAAGAAGCTGCTCACCCTCTTCACTTCTGAATGAACATTGGCCAATGAGGTTCCCTCTCTTTCCTCATATCCACTACCATCTTCATGTTCTCATTTTCTAAATGGTCCTTCCTTCTGTGCAATAATAATTATTCATTATTTATTTTCACCAAGTATCTATACAGATTTGAAACCTTACTTAGGATTAAATATCAGGATTTTTTTTGTAATTTTGTAACTTCATTACAGAAGTTAAAAATAAATTTAAAGCAGTAGTAGTAATAATAATAATAAAAAAATGTTTGTATGATTTATTGCACTGTTCTATAAAGTCACAATATAATTTATAATATATTTATAATATAATACTCTCTCTCTCTCTCTCTCTCTCTCTATCTCTCTCTCTCTATATATA
>JBBIGC010000001.1:14160465-14179522 GCA_037576955.1 Lepidarchus adonis
CTCTCTCTCTCTCTCTCTCTCTCTCTCTCTCTCTCTCTCTCTCTCTCTCTCTCTCTCTCTCTCTCTCTCTTTCTCTTGCTCTCTTTTCGGATCCCACCTACAGGAGAATTTGCCTTTCCACAACACCTTTAACTTCTAATTCTAATTTTTCTCTCTGTCTAATAAAACCTTTGAAAATTAGTTTGGTGACCTGACCTTTCCTTAAATCCTTGAAGAACTCAAAACTCACAAACCTCATTTTTTTGCATACATCATCATTTGATCTATCCACGCTCATAAATATGCTCTTTCCAAGCTTTACAGGATGTTGTAAAAAAAAATTTGTTCAACTGCTTTCACACTGCAATAAAATGTATTCTGCAATACAATGCTGATGTCATTGTATGTAGTCGGAAGGTTTGAGGTTTGAAATGAAATGAGCTGCCAGCTAATGTTAGCTCACTTACATGGCAAAAATCCTAACAGTGTCCCCATTTGTTAAAAAAAGTAATTTACATTTTTTAATCTAATAATGATAATGAGGGTCTATCTGTAGAGTATCTGTGGCCTAATGGTTGGCAAGAGGGCTTGTGACCAGAGGGAAAAATGGGTGCAGCCCACTGCTCCTGTGTGCTCTTGGTTGCCATGGATAAGTTAAAAGAAATTCACTGCTCAGAGTTCATAGTTTTCACAAAAGCTGCGTTATTCTCAGTACATTGAAGTACATTGCTATATGCTATATGAAGAATGCATTTGTCAATGACAACATTAGATAACATTTTTTCCTTTAAAAAGCACACTGTACTGTAAAATTTCTAAAAGGGGAAATCCATGTTAATAGCCAAAAAATTTATGTTCTCCTGTCAGGGCTAAAATGAACCCTAATGGGCAAGGCCTGGTTATACCGGCTTAAAACAACCATCAAACACAGTGGAGCTGGCGAGTGTTCGCAGTGGCTATAAGCACACTTTCATAAAATTGTAGTTTCTTCCCCTTTTCTTCCTTCACCTTTGTATCTTGAACCTTGTGTTTTTGCCTTGTCTCGGATATTTCTCGTTGCCACTGCTCCAGCATATCTCTTGATTTCATCGCAACACCAGTGTACCACCAGTGCTTACATAATATAACAGACAGACATACAGACACTTTATCGATTCAGAGGAAATTCTAGAAGCGGAGCTACTGGTAAGGAAATCAAAAGTCCAACACAGATTGGTGATTGTTCAATGAACTGTTCAAGCACACAGGGTTCAACTCACATGTTAATATCCAGATTTATGTGTATTTGAATCTGTGCTGATCAATCTGGGGACCTGTGTTTATTAATTTTCTGATATTATGGCACAAATATCATTATGGGTGTTTGACTGAATTTTGAAATTTAAGGACCAACCTGAAGGCTTAGCTTTAATAGTTGGTTAAATGGTTAGCCAGGGGAAATTGTCTCCTTAGAATGTGGAGATAGTTTCTCCATTTCCTCCTTATAAATGTATGAACATGAAGAACATGTCCTTGTCTGGCAGTCACCTCAGATTCACATGCTCAGACGACTCCTACCTGGACATTATTACGAGGCAGCTGAAGTGGTGATGTGACTAATATGCTCTATCCTCATAAACATCCTAAAGTCACCGTAGTCTTGAATGGTTCCATTCAATCTTTACCATTTAGTTTACACCATTATGGTGCTTTACACAGCTATTTGGTGATCACATTTCAATGGCTTTGCCATTGCCTAGTGCCTCAGAAAAAGAAGAATAGAGCCTAATAAGCATTAATTCTTATGTTGAAACGTGCTGCAGCTTTCACTGAAGTTCAATTAGTTATTCTGCTTTAATAGGGATAATATAGCAAAAAATCAAATTCGCACAATTGATCACAGCTACATTTTAGACATTTAGTATTATTATTGGTTTTAATTAAGTGAATAATACAGTCCTGCACGTACTGAATGGTCTTTCTGTCCATTTTTTCAATAATCAGCTTTACAAGTCAGCTTACTACTCATAAAAAGTCATTTAACTTGGGTGAGGGAGTTATAAATAGCAAGAATGGGTGTGGGCACAACGTGACAATGTTGCAAGACTTCTGAGCCTCCTCACGATCGATTGTCCCTTTACTAGACCTTTGTCCATTTGTTATAAACTTTACAACTTCCCAAGCTCAGAGCAGCTATAAAAGAGCCTTCGCCCATTAGTGGACAATACGCTGGATACCTGAAGACTCCTCAACCAGGTAAAGAAAACTCACCTCAACTCTTTTTTGCAGAAATAGTTTCTCACTCTTTCTTCTGTTTAGGTTTTGCTTATTTAATTGCATATTTAACAACATTTGAGGATGTATATATGTATATATATAAAACACTGTAATAGTGTTTTATACTTCTACAATATACCCTTTTTATTTCTTAGTCATTTAATAATATATATATTATTTTTTTCATCAATTTGATACTTTGTCTTATTATAATAAAGTTTAATACTTTAACTTGTTATTCTTTTCTCTCTTTTCTGTCTTTTGTTTTCTTTTTCTGTTTTTTCTTTCCTAAATCTTTTACTCTCCTAATTCTTTTACCCTCTTTCTTTTTTCTCTCTTCGTTGCTATCTCTCATTCCCTTTATTTACTTATTTGTTTTCATATATTTTAGATAATTAATTTTATTAAATCATTATTTATTACTCTATATTGCTTGTTATAATAGATGTGTGTGGAAGTTTGTGTGCCTACCTTTTGTTGATTTGATTGAAACAAAAATATATATAAACCATAATATCTGGTCTGTGCAAAAGTTATGGCACGTTTTTCAAATGTATGCTTTGTTTTCAGTATGTTAAACTCAGTAAATAAACATAAAGAGTGCACTAGGTAATGCAGATAATGCCATATTGAGGTGTGTTCTCTGTAAAGGAAGTTGAATTATTTTCTCTTAGAAAATAATCGAAACATGTTGTTTGACCCTTTGTTTATGTTTAATACAGATCATGGAGGTAACGACCCAGCCTGGACCATTCCCACGCACAGAATTCCAGACCGGTCTGTTTGAATGCTGTGACGACTGCTGTGTATGTACGTGTCAGCACAAGCTACTTGTTTATGCTGTGATTCTCAATAAGACCTCATGAACGTTTTAGTAGGATCAAGTCCTTTTTAGACTTTTTAGATCCGTTAGAGATGTATATTTGTGTGTTCCCATAGGAACTGTTTCACATTCTTTCATGCAGTGTCTGAATGTTAATGGCTTGAACAATGTCTTCCCTTTGTCAGGCATGTACGGATGCTTCTGCTTGAATTGTCTGGCCTGTACCATTGCCTCTGATATGGATGAATGCTGCTTATGTGGATTAGGTATGCCAATACGCAGTGTGTACCGAACCAAATACAACATTCAGGTGAGTCTAGAGGCTGCTCAGACACACACACGTACATGTATGGATGTGGTGTGTTAGATGGGGGTTATGGAACATTCATCAAACACAAACGATGTATGTCTATGATTATACAGGGGGTCCTCGAGTTACGTCAGTGGTCTGTTCCTCTGAGTTTGATGGAACTCGAATTTTGTCAGAACTCATGCATTATTGAATAACACTGTGCTTTATTAACAGCAGCAACATGAACGTCTCATATTACAGTAAAGCATTTAGGAAACATTGCTCCAGATAGAAATTATCTTTTTAATGGTTTCAACATACACCACAGCAGTAAATACACTGAAAATATGACTTATGGCAAGACCACACTGACAGTGTTTTAGCACAGTGCACTATTAACCCCCCATCTCACCCACATGAATTTTATTCAACAGTAACAGGGAATAAAACATAAACATCTCAAAAACAGTGCACAGGGAAATAGCAGAGCAGAGCTGCCTCTCTCTCTCCCTTTAGCACACACACACACACACACACGTTCCCAATAAACGGCGGGTTTAAATATATATATATGTATATGTGATCAGTGAATGAAGGATGACCAATCAGGAGAGATCATGACCTTCTGCTGCTGATTTTTGTCTGTAGGGATCATTGTGTGAAGACTACATGACCAGCGTCTTCTGTCTCCCCTGTGCAACCTGTCAACTAAAGAGAGACATTGACCGGAGAAAGCAACAGGGAATCTTCTGAGGTACATTACACAGTACAAAATGTTGCTACAGGGAGGCCCTTTAACTCATCTCACTAAAACAAACGTGTCCATCGTGCCCTACAGGGAGGTCTGAAATTCTTTCTTCTTTTTTTCAGGGCCTTTGAAAAGACTCTCATCACCATATCAGACTGAGATTTTAATTTTTTTCTTTTCTTCTTTTTACTCCTCTGTAATTTAAGATGTTAATGTGCAGAAATTAAAGCAACATGAATCATGCCACTGCTGTAAAAGTGAGTCATAACTGCATAGTAAAATAGTTTTATGTGTCCACAGAGTCCATTCTTGTGTCAATGAGTGAACTGGTTGTAAATGATGCATATCATATCTACTCTCATTGTCCATCATATTCATCACATCAGCTTCTTTGAGGGTCATGGTGTAGATTACAATTACAGACTGTAACTCCTGCATCAGATGGAGTTCAGAAATTATATTGTTACAAAACAGATTTTAGGTACAAGGGTAATGTAGTGTAATGTAATGTAGGTAATTAGTGTATGTAGGGCCCCTTGAGAATGCAGAACCCTTGGAATTGAACTAACATCTGCTTTAACTATATAATAGCTTTTATTCCATAAACCACTGATAACATTTCCTCAGAATTCCACATAAGCGTAATGCATTTCCAGCATTTAACTGCAGAAAAAAAGGTCAATATAACAAAAAGGATCAAGTGTTTTCAGACCTTGAATAATACCAAAAAATCAAGATTACATCCAAAGTTAAATAACACAATACTTATGTTTGAAATTTTTTAAATAATTCAGATATTCTGTTTGATCCATTCACACTGCTCCAACAGCAAGAAGGAAGTGATGTTTTTTTTATAGATTTCCTCTTTAAATCCAATGTGGTTAAGGTGATCACACAATCAGTACCTCAGTAAGTAACAGGAGATTTCCTTGTGTTGGAATTTCACCACAGACACTAGAATGAAATTTCTTTCATATTGAGAGATGCTGATTTAAAAAAAGAAAAACAGAAGTCGTCTCATTTTTTTCAGAGCTGTAGTATATAATTTTATAAATGTCCCAATTATTTTGGCCAAATATTATTTGCATACAAAAATGCAAACAAAATTACCTTTATGAAAAAGAGAAACACAAAAAAACAAAAAAACATAATGTATAATTACTGAAAAACCAGTATATTACAGGAATGAAAGAACAGCTTTCCTGAAGCATAGGAAACAAACAAAGCCCTAAAAGTAAATGCAAAGAATGACTAGTGATCCCCCAACTTTTGCTTCTTTACTTTCACCCCATCCTGTCCAGTTCATCTCAAACCAGCTGGATGGAGTCTGTGTCATCTTCTTTGATTTAATGTTACGGACTAGTTCTGTTCATATAGTGTTTCAGCTGATTACATTGCTCTTTATATCCCAAATGATGGATATAAAAATGTGTCTCATCATCAAGGTGTCACACAACATGTCGCCAAACATACTGATGGCATTGGTTCCAGAAGAATTTCTGAACTACTGAAGGTTACAGTGAGCACTGCTGGGGCCATAATCCAGAAGTGGAAAGAACATTTCACCATAAACCGGCCACAATCAGGTTCTCCTTGCAAGATTTCAGACTGAGGAGTGAAAAGAATTATCAGAAGAGTTGTCCAAGAGCCAAGGACCACTTGTGGAGAGCATCAGAAAGATCTGGAATTAGAAGCTATAACTTCTAGAAGAAAGAAAACAATAAGTAATGCACACAATAATGCCATGTGTATGTGGACGTCTATGGACAGAAATTCAAATCAACAGCACCTTGAGATATATTTTACTGTATTTCCCCAACGACAGGCCATGACTTATACAAGTACATTGGTTTGGCAAACCTGGTATTGGGTGCAGTTTGCTTAAATGGGGCGTCCTATTTAAAAACATAAAATAAAAACACATTCGCTAAAAGTATATTTCAGTACAAAAAGACACAACCCCAAATGATTAGTTGAATTTTAATGTAGTGTTTACTGCAGCAATGAACAGTTCAAAAAGCAAACACAAGGCAAAGATAGATCAGTGACGATGTTCTGTCACTTAAATGGTGCCGCTGCACCCAGCCTCTTACACTTTTCATCCCTTTGCTACATTCCATTCCATCCTAGTGTATAAAACAAGCTGGAAAAAGCTCAATTTAACAGAAATAAAAGAGACAAAAGTATACTGCTGGCTGGGAAAAGAGGAGTTTTTCATTATCGTTTGAACGATTGGAAGGTGGGGGTACTGCAGTATCATCCGTCTTCATGTAAATTCTTCAGTATAAAATTAACAACACTGAAATGCAAAAATTATTAGTCAATTGTCAATTGCAACTTGTGCTGCTTTGCTGTCACTGATGTCAGACACGCATTCGTCGTAGATATTGCAGATGTTGCTTTGCGAAAGCATTGACTTGGAGCTTAAATTCTACAGCGTAAATCTTGCATTGTGGCATGAGATTAGCCTATAATGTGGGGCAGCCTATCATTGGGGAAACAAGGTACTTTGGTGATGTTTTACCCTCTGTATATCAAATATAAATTTTTGGTATATAAATTTTCATACATATATATGTCTATATAGTATGTTGACAGTATTATGTACACATTTATCATATGGTAAATCATTCACAATTTATCTCAAACTGTGTGAAGTGTTTAATGGTATAATGGTAGGCTATTAAGTATTAACCTACTATTAACCTGCAACTTGGTCACTGCTCAGCTTATCAAGGTGTACACACCACACCTTCAGTGTATAGCTGCAACTTGAGGAGTTTATTACAGGCCTGTAGGACAGGAGGGAATACCGAGAATGGGCAGAGCTGGCTTCTAGGAAGACTTGGCTGTAGACCAGAGGCTCACAGGAAGGATTGAGAGGTGGGCTCTGAGGTCAGGAGAAATAAGGAAGAAATGAGGAAGTGGTGTAAAAGAAAAACAAGACAATAATATGCAATCCGGATGAGGGTGGTTTCAGCCCTCTGAAGTTATTTCTGAACTCCAAGAGAACATTAACCATGTCTAACCACACCCTGAGTTATCAAAAAACAGTCCAATTTTGTTTTGTTGATTTTCTACGAGAAAAGACATACATAAAAATATTTTCCTGCTAAATGCGATGCACAATTTCTATAAATTTGCACCCCGATGGCAGTTTTTCTGCCTCACAGAAAGCAGGGGTCAGTTTTCAAGCTGTTCCAGTTTTTTTTAATTGTAAACATGATACAAATTCACAGCTTTAAAATTGTAAGGTCATAGCCCAAACATTGCATTATGACTTTATGAAGGGTATTAAATCACACCTCCATTACCAAAGAAACCATCACATAAAAATTTAAATGTATTTTTTTCTTTAGTCAGTAACCTATGATTGTGTACAGCTGACAGCTTACTTTAAGCTAACTTCGCTAACTGTGCGCTTGGCTAACACAGGAAATAACCATTTAGAAGCGCTGGCTTTGCTCTACATTATCTACATTATTAAATGATTGTGCATAATTGACATGTAATATTAACACTACATACTACGCATTACAGTACATCACACACACTGCATCTACATCATATAGTGTGTAACTAGAGGTTAGCATAAACTAATAATGGGTAACATGTAGGGCTAATGTAGGTGTGGTCAACTCCCAAGAATCTTGGTAAGTTCTCTTTCAAATGACTCAATAGGACAAACTCTCCCATTGTGAAAAGTTGAATTTCCATTTTGCATACTTTGCAGCAGGCTATGCAAGGATTTGGTCCACTTTTTAGCCATGGTTTGTATGTCATTTCCAGCTAAAACTTAGATTAGATTAGAATGACAATCTCCCAGCATTCTGGTCTGACGGGCCACATTTTGGGGACGCCATCACAAATTGGCAACACAGGCCAAAGGCTTATGCGAAGCCCATCGGGAAGAGGACTTTAATTTATTCAGCTGGCTTATTTTATTTGTCTTCATTTAACAAGTGATAGCTTATAAAAATTAAATATGGTTAGAATTAGCATTTACAAACACTTTATCCAAAATCTAAGCAAATTTCAAACTTTAAAAACACTTTAAAAGTAATTTTTAAAGACTTTACGCACATGTACAAATTCCGAGCAAGGTCTGGAGTTTAATTCCCAGTGGAACAGCCAGAATACGGGAACTCCAGTTTTTTCCCCACAGTTCAAGGACATGTACATCAGGTGAGGAAATCCTAACTTGCACCTGATAAGTGGACTTGGGACCTGTCCAGTGTTTCTTGCCTTTTGTCCTGAGTGCTGGGATAGTCTCCACCAACATTCACCAAATCAACAACTTTAGCACATAAGCTAATTGCGTGTTCATTTTTTATATTCCTTGTAGTAATTAGAATACTGAAGCTAAAGAGCACTTCATAGCAATCTTAATATACAGTGGCAAGAAAAATGTGAACCTTTTGATTTTCATGGTTTTATGCATTGGCCATAAAATGTAATTACAATTGTATGCCTTTATTGGGAACAACCATAAACAACTCATATTGCTAGTGGATAAAGTATGTGAATCCTTGAGTTCATTACCCCAAAAGAGATAACTGGAGTCAGGTGTTAACATACCTACAGGCTTGTTAAGAAAAGGAGTTTGAAGGTGTGGACCCAAGCTACTTTGACTGATAAAAAAACACTCAAATGTTTGTAGTTTTCTTTACACAAGAACATGCTTATGTGAGCAATGCCTCAGCCAAAAAGTCTTCAATAGGATCTTCCTGTTGTGTTACATAATGCTGGATAACGTACCAAGAAGTGGCTGCCGAGTCAAAATGACCCTAACAGCACAATGAACTTGCATCAATGAGGTAAAGGAACAACCATGAGTGCAAACCAAAGATTTTAAGACATCAATAGAACTGGTTAACCGCTGTGTTCATTGAACAAGCCGAGTGTCTATGGCAGGACACCACGAAGAAAGCTGCTGCTTACTCAAAATAAATATTACTGCACACTTGAAATTTGCAAAAGTGCATGTTGACACTCCACAACAGCACTGGCAAAATGTTTTTGCAGATTGATGAAACTAACTTTGAACTATTTGGGGAAAACCCCCAGCACTAAAATTTGATGTAAAAAGGGCACTGCATATCATGAAAAAAACCATAAAGTATGGCGAAGAAAATATGATTTGGGCCGGCTTGCAATCACTGAGGGGAAGATGAATTCCCAAAATTTCTTCTGGATAATGTGAGAATATATGTACGTCAACTGAAACTTGGTAGAAGTTGAGTGATGCAACAGGACAGTGACCCAAAACACAGAAGCAAGCCCACAACAGACTGGCTTTAGAAAAACAAGTTCCACCTTTTGGAGCGGCCAAGTCAAAGCCCAGATCTTAACCCAATACAGATGCTATGGAATGACTTGATGAGAGTCGTTATACTTGTCAGTACCCTTGACTTAGATTATATTATGACAAATGAATGCAGAAAACCATGAAGCAAGAACAACCATGCGGCCTGAACACAGAGCAGCACAACAAAATGCCTGCAGTTCACATTCACAGATTTTGGCTCAAAAACATCACCTCACTGTTGTTGACAGGATCATCAACACTTGGGGCATGTAGATTTACACATAGTTTTATTAAGACATTAAATCTTCTTCACATACAGTGTCCACGTTAAAATTACGTGAGCCTCTAAACAGTCACTGTGAATGTCATCACATGCGTGCTGCAGATATCCAACTGCATACAAAGCAACATCCTAACAGAGGAATCGCACAGCCTGCTCAAGGCTTGCCTTGTAATATAAGAGTCTTTGGAAAATGTCTCTGTAAGTTTGACCTAGAGATGGTAAGATGTTAGAAAGTGGCCAGGCTGACTGGAGTGCCAGGTTTATTGGGACATCTGGGCTTCCATTGCTTGTGCCGTCCACTCTGGTGCTGCCTGACTGATCTTCTCCAGAAGATTGTTGACCTGGAAGCAGAGAGACTGGATTTGCTTGTCCCAGGTAGGCAGTGGTTCTCGTGCTAATAGGGGGAAAATGGAAATAGTTCTATAACAACTAAACACTGGTAACATTTACTACCAAACAATGAAAGATTTTGTAGAGTTTTTACTAATAATGACACAGTGATGCGGGATAACTCACTCTCAAAGTGGACAATGCCATCTATCTGGTCAATGAAACCATTCATACGTCCCTCTGTGATCATCTGGGAGGCAATCTTTTCTGCCTAAATAGAAATAAACATGGGAGTTATACTAAAGATGTCAAACCAAAAGAAGATCTGTAAATTTTAAGCAGAATAGTAAGAAATGAATATTAGATTAGGGTTACAAGAATAAGGATCTTTAAAAAGAAAGCTTAACCTAATGATTCTACAACTTTGACATAGATAAGATATGAATATGGTGTTTATAGGAACAGTATTCTTACCTTTGCAGGCGGGATCTCTAAAAGTGCTCCTAATTCTTCAAATGTTATGTTATTATACAGCTTGCTAGCAGAAAGAAGGTTGTGCTCAATTACTGCCCGGTCTAAAATACTTGAACCTGAAGAGAAAACACAAACTTTTTTTTTTTTTTTAACATACCCCACTTTCCCTGACAGTAACATTTTTATTGAACCAGTTATGACCAAGACTCAATAGCAGATGGAATCAAGATATTAATCTCAATAAACAGTAGCCCCTCATTTTCTGCAGGTGTTACGTTTCAAAAAGTCTCCCACACTCTTTAAACACAATCTAGACACAAATGAACACAAAGAAAACATTGCTAGCATATACTAAGGTAAAGTTTGTGTATAATTCATAGAAATATCACATTTATAACAAGTAATTTAATGTACTGTAAACTAGTGCAGCATGCTTACATTTTCAGTACTGTATGTATTATATCAGCCTAGCCTACGCTTTTTCTTATACCATCAACACCTGTACATACACTACATTTCCCCCCAATGATAAACCATGGCCTGTACAGTGAAGGAAAAACAATTGACCCCTCGCTGATTTTGTACGTTTGCCCACTTGCAAAGAAATGAACAGTTTGAAGTTTTAATTGTAGGTTAATTTTAACAGTAAGAAATTGAATCTAAAAAAATCCAATATACAATATATACAGTGGGGCAAAAAAGTATTTAGTCAGTGACCAATTGTGCAAGTTCTCCCACTTAAAAAGATGAGGGGCCTGCTATATAAATTCAAATTATTATTATTACTCATTTTCTGCACCATTATACAAATGAATTATTTAATAATCACACATTTATTTCCTGGATAATTTTTACATTATGTAAAAAATTTTTACATTCTGTCTCACAGTTTGTTACAGACTCATCTTTTTAAGTGGGACAACTTGCAGAATTGGTGGCTGTCAAATACTTTTTTACGCCACTGTAAATCAATTGTCATTTTATTGAGTGAAATAAGTATCTGATCCCCTACTAACCATTTAAAGGTATGGCTTTCATAGACCGGTTAGATTCTCCTGATTTCAACTAGTCACCAATACTAAAAGACAACAATCTCAACTAGTCACCTCTATAAAAGACACCTGTCCACAGACTCAATCAATCAGACTCCTCTCCATGAGCAAGACCAAAGACATGTGCAAAGGATGTCAGCGACAAGATCGTAGCCCTGCGCAAGGCTGGAATGGGCTACAAAGCCACAAGTAAGAAGCTGAGTGAGAAGGAGAACGTTGGAGCAATTGTTCGAAAATGGAAGAAACACAAAATGACCATCAATTGACCTCTGTCTGGGGCTCCATGAAAGATCTCACCTCTTGGGGTGATTATTTCACTCAATGAAATGCAAATCAATTTATAAGTTTTATATAATGCGATTTCCTGGATTTTCTTTTGATATTCGCTCTCTCACTGTTAATATTAAAATTATAGTCTGTTCATTTTTGTCAGTGGGCCAAACTTACATTAGCAAGGAGTCAAATAATTATTTCCTCCACTGTACAGGAGTTTTAAAAACCTGCGTATTGGGTGCAGCTTGCTTAAATGGGGAGGCCTATCTAAAAACATTAAAACGAATTCGCTAAAAAGTATAATTCAGTGCACAAAAAGAAGACATCCCCAAATGATTAGTTGAATTAAAATGTACCGCTTACTGCAGCAATGAACAGTTTGAAAAGCAACACAAAACAAAGCTAGATCAGTGAAGATGTTCTGTCACTTATTTGGAGCTGCTGGGTGTTGTGCCAAAGTCCTACCTAGTGCTGCATACAATGTAATACAAATCTGCACATGCAGATTTTCTGTATATTGCATAAATTCACACGTTATACTGCACAGGTATTTGCACATAAAATGTGTATGCTGATTTAGCACTTAATGCAGCAATATGTTTAAATAAAGCCAGTTTGCCTAAATATTGTGGCAGAAATGAACAATTACTTGCATTATACTAATAGAACACCGAAAGCTCAGAGAGGCATGTGCCTGTGAAAGGGGGTAAGAATTGGTAGGGGGTAGGATTTCGGCACAAAATCTATATCACATAGTTCTTGCGTTGCGGCATGATATCAGTAAGTTCAAAATATTATCAATTTAACTGTTCACGCTCAACTATGGTAGAATGTTTATACTGGTATAGAGTTGCGAAGATCAGTTATTTCAGTAATGCTGTGGCTAATAACATGGTGCAGCTTATTTTAAAGTTTTAAAACATAAATGAGCAATTTCTGCAGCTTCTAAAATGGGGTGGCTTATAATGTGGGGTGGCCTATTGTTGGGAAAATATCAGGAAATCCTCAAAAAGTTTATGTTCCAAATGAAAATTCTCAAATAGCCAGGGACATGAATTGTGAACCATGGTTTAGCAGGGGACTATTGTATTTTAAATAAATGTTGTATAACTTACCATCTGCTGTGGTGGCTTTCTGGTGCGGCATTAGCATTGCAGCAAACTCCTGTAGCTGGTTCCCCCGAATAATGCGATCTAAATACATCTTCTCTAGAATGCCATAGGCAGCAAGCTGCTGACATCTTTCATCCTTGAAGAGCGTGGCCAGCATACGGGAGCGCTGCTGGCCTAAAGGTTACCATAGTGAAGATCAGCTTAGGTGTAAGTACAACTTAACAGTTTAAACTAGTATGAATTTTTACAAATGATGATGCTGAGCACTTCAACTGATAATATTCATACTGTCTGGAGCTATAACAACATACCTGCAGAGGCCAGTATAGTACAATGCAGAGCGTGTTTTAAGGCCTCCAGGCGTTCACTCTCATGGACAATGGATTTGTATGAAAGCTCATTATAGCGCTGAGCTGCTTCAATAAACTTTCTCCGGTAGTCCAGCACTCTAGCATAGCACACCTGCAAAGATAATTTATGTGCAATTTTCAAACATTATAGCGTACATCTGCTCAGAAGATTTTCAACCAATCATATACTTTCCATTTTAAAGTTTGCTCTATGCACCTTATAGTGAATCTGTAGCTGTTCATTGGTTGACTCGTTCTGGAGTAAAGACGCACGGTTAATATAGGCCTCAGCCTGAACAGGATCGTCGTCCTCCAGGTAAAGGCGGGCAATCTTCAAATACGTGTCTAGCTTATAGTCAACATTGTATTGTCTAAAATATAGACAAAAGAGAGGAAAGCAACATATTAAAGACATACAAGAATATATACAAGAAAAGATTACTAGACCACCTGTGAAGCTAATGAAGGCTTAATGCAAAGACAAGTTAACATTACATGGGATCCTTGAGTTACAGTGGGGCAAAAAAGTATTTAGTCAGCGAACAATTAGGCAAGTTCTCCCATTTAAAAAGATGTTCTTTTCATTATAACGAAGAGACAAAATGAGAAAAAAAAATCCTGAAAATCACATTGATTTTTAAATATTTTATTTGCAAATTATGGTGGAAAATAAGTGTTTGGTCACCTACCAACAAGCAAGATTTTTGGCTCTCACAGACCTGTAACAAGTCCTGTAAGAGGCTCCTTTGTCCTCCACTCGTCACTTGTATTAATGTAACCTGTTTGAACTTATCAGTATAAAAGACACCTGTCCACAACCTCACACAGTCACACTCCAAACTCCACTATGGCCAAGACCAAAAAGCTGTCAAATGACACCAGAAACAAAGTTGTAGACCTGTAGAGGCTAAGAAGACTGAATCTTCAATAGGCAAGCAGCTTGGTGTGAAGAAATCAACTATGGGAGCAATTATTAGAAAATGGAAGACATACAAGACCATTGATAAACTCCCTCGATCTGGGGCTCCACACAAGATCTCACCCCTAAATCCCACCCAAAAGGGGCCTAATGACGTCAATGGGTAAGGGAACAGCAGGGAAAGACACTACAGAACCCTACTTCGGTTCTGTTTTGAAGTAAGGAACGTAATGTTGGTGCTGGTGTTTACTCGTTATGACAAGTTAGCGTTAGCTCATTAATAACTGCTGTAAGTAGTCAAGCAGGGGAGTATATTTACTTTGCATCGCAAGACTAAAGACCCGTTTTTTCCACTCGCCTTTTTGAACCTTTCATTTTTCAATCTGTTGTCATGTATAGCCAAGTAAGAAAAGGCCTTTCTTACTCAGTAATTTTGTCTCGTTTCCAAATATCTAAAACATCTTAAATCAAGATTACTAGACAAGAAAAATGGTATGAGAAAATTAAGTGATGCTTAAAACTTCTGATTGAGATTATATCTCATTAAAAAAAATTCTTACCCCATTGGCAGATAATAATTTTAAAGTTCATCTTAAGCTGTGTTTAAATGTGGTGTATAATTGAACTATATTATTATAAAAGCTCAAGGAGCAACATGTTTGTGCACTTTCCAAAGATTTGAGTTCTGTTTTTGAATACATTTTTTTCTAAGGATTCTGTGTTTTTGGGTTATTTTTCCTTTCTTAAAGTTGTAAATCAGATGATGGATTATTTTGTGTGTTTGAGTTTAACTTTATCCAACTTCTGATCTATTTAATATTTATGTTCAGCTGATGGAGGAAGTTTTCAGTTGGTTCAACAGTCAGGACCCTAAGGTGTGGGATCCATGCTCCAAACACCTTCCTGTGTGAGTTTTTGGTCAGTTGTTGCGAATATGTCTAATGCTTTGAGAAGTTTGAAGTATGTTTTAGAAGAGTGGTCACCAACCCTGCTCCTGGAAATAAATGGGTTAAAGAAAAACATAGTGGGGGTGGATAAGCGTTTAGTTCCACATTTTGCTGGACAGTGAATGATTCCTGGTAAAGGAATATTTTGTTTAAATTTCAAAGCATCAGACCATTTTTTTTACATATGTATTTTTTTATTACCAGCATACAGTCAAACCCTGTTAGCTCACCTCCCGTTATCTCGACAAACTTGCCTCTCACCATGAAAGGCTGCAGAACAGATTTCCTTCCACTCATTAAGCCGCCAAACGCGCCCCTCACCACAATGCACAAAGTGTCGTGTGTGCATTTCTCCATCTATAGTTCTATATCCAAACTTGGGTCTGTGTTCGCATTGTAGTGTAGAACGTGCGCAGTCATGTTAGATCTATAGGACGCTGCTGCTGCTGATGATGTTGCTACTGCTGCTGCTGCAGCTATTGTTGTTGATGGGCAACAGTAATGTATTGATCGACCAACCACATCCTTGGTCTGCTTGGTGTCTGGACCATCAATTAACACAGGAAACCCACTGTTTGACTGTCGGCTGGTTGGGTGATCCTGTCCAAGCTCAGAGTTTATGTACAAAATTCTCTGACCGAAAAAAAGGAAATTTGCATCTATCTTACTATCTTAAGTTCTAACTTAACAAAGATGCAGCAAGATATTGCTGACATTTTTACTGCTCAATTCAATCAGCCTGTTACTCAGCAAAGAGTTGGCAACATTCTTTAATATAAGTCAAAGCTTTAGTTTTATTTGAAAAATCTTTCAAGAAACAGGTTTCAATGAAAACGCCACTAATCTGTTTCGATAGCTCGCCACCCCGCCTCTCGCCACATTTCCAGCCCAGAGCAATAGGGGCGAGCTAAAGGGGTTTGACTGTATTTCACTTAATTCTGTTGATACAGTAGTAGTATTTTTAAAGATAAAAAAAATTACATAAGATATTCCATTTATCAGTAAAAGACATTTATATTTCAAGAAACCGATCAAGTTCCTGATTTAACAGCAGCTACTCTTCAATCCTTTTTGAACTGGATCCTTTGCGTGGTGCACTTGTAATTGCTCTTGCAAATTGTCATACCATATTTGTGATATTTTACGTCTCATTCTTCCACCCCCTTTTTTTAGCGGAATGCTTTTACATGCTGTTCTACCCCCCACAAACGAGCACATATATGCACAATGGAAGGAGCGAGATGAGAAGAGCCACACTGTGAACAGTACTAGGAAAGCAGTAGCAGGACATTCTGAGATTAAAGGGGAAGCTGGGTCAAATCATTCTACCCCTTTGTCTCACAAGTCTGTCAACAGCCAGTACATGGACCTGATGAGCTTTAGACTTGGGCTGAAAGGTAACTGCACATTTATGTTAGTTGATAGTTAGGGAACAAATTTTCTGAGATGTATCATTACATTACTTTATAGTTTTGTGAAATTTGATGGATATTCAGCAATTATATCAATTATAAAATGCCCATGCATTCGCAGCATTCCTGGGTCATCTGAGGCATTGTATGCTTCATTTTTAATTAATTCCATATACTGAAAATCTCGCTAAACAAAAAGTTTAATTTCCTGTTTAAAACACTGTGTAAATTTTCCACTGCGGTCAGTTTAAGAGAAGCAAGCACAACGTGATGCAAGCATACTTCTCATCTGATACTGGGCTGCCATTCCAGTGGTGCTTGAAAGTTTGTGAGCCCTTTAGAATACTTTATTTTTCTGCATAAATGACGCAGAAGAAAAAACTTTTTTCCCTTTTCCTTAAAGCAGATATAAACAAAATGAGACAATATGATAATACCTGGTAATTTATTTATTCTGGAAAAGTATTCAATGTTACTTTTCTGTGAGTAGCAGAAGTAAGTGAACTTCGTCTGACTGTAGATTACTGTTGTCCACTCACTGTAGATGATCCCTATAATTATATTGAAACAGCCATAATAGAATACCACTGATTTGAAAAGAATTTCATGTAGGCTTCTTGCATGTAATATTGAATTATTTTCCTTAATAATAAAGGATCAAAAATAATAATTTGTTCAATTTTTTATTGGGTTTTCTTCATCTACCTTTTGGACTCTTGCAAAAGTGTGATTTTTGGGTCATATCAAAAGTTTCACAAACGTTCAAGCTTCACTATATACTTTAAAAACATGATGCTGATTATTTTAATTGTATTGTTCAATGCTAGTCTGAGATGTGTATATTTTTGACAATGATGTCATCAGAACCTTATACAGAGTCTCAGAGTCTGAAACACTTGTACTTGTCTTGTACTGAATAATTTTTAATGGTGTGTCACAGGAAAGAAGGGAAGATCAACTAAATCAGATCTGGACACTGGGTGGCCAAAGGAGGATGAACGACAATGTGTGTTGTGCCAGAAGTATGGGGATGCAAAATCCAGTGTAAGTGACAATACTACACGTTTTCAACCACATTTGCTTGAATGAAGGTGAAGAACGTGGCTGTTGTGGTAAAACCAGTGACATCCTGTTCTCCTGGAACCCATTGCTCTTTGCATTTTCTTCTTTTTACAGTCTCCTTAGAGGCTCCTGTACAGTTAATGTCATTTAGATACTGGGATGACTTTCAAATGACATTTTTATGCATTTTTCTTTCCCAAGGAGGCAGGACGCTTACTTTATCTTGGCCAGAATGAGTGGGCTCATGTTAACTGCTCCATGTGGTCAGCGGAGGTGTTTGAGGAGGATAATGGCTGCCTCATGCATGTGCATAGTGCAGTTGCCAGAGGACGCCTTATGGTAAGGAGGTGTAGCTCTTTCTACTGTTTGTAATGCATAGAAGTAGTTAGAAAAGTTTTTTTTAAAAATTGCAGAAAATTAACCAAATCACTCATACGAACCACACAGCTTTTTTATAAAAGAAAACTGATAATGAGTCAATAGCATGATTGCAAGTTTCACTAGTAGTATCACCGGTCACTTATTTTCCAATTTCTCTCACCCATGTGATCATCTACAGCGATGTGAACGATGTAATAAAACTGGGGCCACAGTGGGCTGCTGCCTTACAGCATGTCAGAGCAACTATCACTTCATGTGCGCTCGTTCCCGAAACTGCGTCTTCCAGGATGACAAGAGAGTCTTCTGCTACAAGCATCGAGATCTCATCAGTGGACAAGTACTGTCGACAAGTTTGTTTTAATTTTTACATGTTTGCACCGTATGAACAGTTAAGAATATGCTTTCCCTTCTTCACCAACCAGATTATTTCTGGACAAGGGTTTGAGGTTCTCCGGAGAGTATACGTGGACTTTGAGGGAATCAGTCTTCGCCGGAAGTTTTTGACAGGATTAGAACCGGAATGCATTAATATGATGATTGGTAAGGATTTCAAGGCTTCATATAAGACTTTTTTTGTCCTTGTTGGATATCCTCTTGTCTGTGAGGTCATTTTGACTTTTTGTTTGCTGTGTTTTAATTTCATACTTTAGGTTCTCTTCAGGTCAGCAAGCTTGGGAAGCTGAATGAACTGTCAGTTGGCCAAGGGAAACTTTTTCCTATAGGCTATGAGTAAGTAACATTGTTGGTTTTATGATATTGCACTTGGTTGAAAATTCTCAGAAACTTTGAGTAGATTAAGTATTACATAGCTAAGGGTCCAGGTCAGGTCATTAGTATAAAGGGAAATTCAAACATCAAAAAATATTGTGGAAGATCCTCGGCAGCCTCAAAATGTTACAGATTATAATGCATTTTACCAATTCTTCAATGGCCACATGGTCAACTGCTGTTTTAGAGTTTTAGACCCTTTCCATACATAGCTGGGGTGTGTGTGTGTGTGTGTGTGTGTGTGTGTGTGTGTGTGTGTGTGTGTGTGTGTGTGTGTGTGTGTGTGTG
>JBBIGC010000001.1:14250268-14263389 GCA_037576955.1 Lepidarchus adonis
TCATTTTTCATCTTCAATGCTCTCACTGACGGAAGGAGGTTTTTGCCCAAAATCTCTCAATACATGGCCCCATTCATCCTTTCCTTAATGCGGATCAGTCATCCTGTCCCCTTTGCAGAAAAGCAGCCCCAAAGCATAATGTTTCCACCCCTATGCTTCACAGTGGGTGTGGGGTTCTTGGGATGCACCTCAGCATTCTTCCCCCCTCCAAACACGACAAGTTGCGTTTCTACCAAAGAGTTGCATTTTGGTCTCATCTGACCACGTTTTCTCCCAATCCTCCTCTGGATCATCCAGATGTTCTCTGGCAAACTTTAGACGGATCTGGACATGTGCTGCTTAAGCAGGATTTCAATCCATGACGACGTAGTGTGTTACTAACAGTAACCTTTTTACTGTGGTCCCAGCTGTCTTCAGGTCATTAACCAGGTCCCCCATGTAGTTCTGAGCTGTTTCCTCACCGTTCTCAAGATCATTTGTACCCACAAGGTGAGATCTTGCATGGAGCCACAGGTGGAGGGAGATTGTCAGTGATCTTGTATTTATTCCATTTTTTAATAATTGCTCCAACAGTTGATCTCTTCTCACCAAGCTGCTGCCTATTGTAGATTGGATCATCCCAGTCTTGTTTAGGTCTACAATATTGTCCCTGGTGTTGTTAGACAGCTCTCTGGTCTTGGCCATGGTGGAGGTTGGGGACTGTTTGAAGGTGTGGACAGGTGTCTTTTATACAGATAATGAGCTAAAACAGGTGCCATTAATGCAGGTAACGAGTGGAGGATAGAAGAGCTTTTTAAAGAAGAGGTAACAGGTCTGTGAGGGAAAGAATTCTTGCTTGTTTGTAGGAGCTAAATGCTTATTTTATGCACCATTATACGAACAAATTCTTTAAAAATCATACAATGTAATTTCCTGTATTTTTTGCATTCTAAATCTCACAGTTGAAGTGAATCTATGATGAACATTACAGACTCTCTCATCTTTTTAAATGGGACAACTTGCAGAATCGGTGGCTGACAAATACTTTTTTGCCCCACTGTATATAATGTTGTATAGTGTGTAGTTATGTGCATAGTGTTATATAGCATTTTACAGTGTGTAGTTATGTGTAGAGTGTTACATATTGTTGTATAGTGTGTAGTTACGTGTATAGTGTTAAATATTGTTGTATAGTGTGTAGTTGTGTATAGTGTTATATATTGTTGTATAGTGGGGAGTTATGTGTATAGAGTTACATATTGTTGTATAATGTGTAGTTATGTGTATAGTGTTATATATTGTTGTATAGTGTGTAGTTGTGTATAGTGGGGAGGTATGTGTATAGTGTTACATATTGTTGTATAATGTGTAGTTATGTATATAGTGTTATAGAGTTGTATAGTGCGTAGTTATGTGTATAGTGTTATATATTGTTGTAGTGTGTAGTTATGTGTATAGTGTTATATATTGTTGTAGTGTGTAGTTATGTGTATAGTATTATATATTGTTGTATAGTGTGTAGTTATGTGTATAGTGTTATATATTGTTGTATAGTGTGTAGTTATGTTCATAGTGTTATATATTGTTGTATAGTGTATAGTTATGTGTATAGTTTTAAATATTGTTGTATAGTGTGTAGTTATGTGTATAGTGTGTTATTATTGTATATAACTGACCACTTCCATTAGGATCAATAAAAGTAATGAAATAAAATGTAAGGAAATGGTTCTTTAAAAGAGAAGGATGCAGTGTGAGCATAAGAACTCACTCACATAAGCGGGGAGCCTCCTCCTGCTCCTCCTCCAGGCGGTTTCCACTGTGTGGAGAAGGTCAGTGAAGAACCCGGTGATGTGCAGCAGTGCGGCGGCCAACACGGAGAATGTGTCCCGTTTACAGCCCACACACACACACACACACAGCACCGTCCCAGCGGCCTCCAGATTCAGCGAGAGACAGCCCCGGGTCCCAGCCCCACTCGAGCGCGGGTGGAGCGGGTTGGACCCCTGTCCGCGGGTGAGACTCCCAGTCTGAAATAAAGTCGTGTTTCTGCTGCACAAACTGTTCCTCTGTCGCGGAAAGTCCCACCGGACAGAAACACCACCTGCGCACCCCCGCGACTGCGGCCGAGCAGAGCCCCACAGCGGACAGCTCCTCTCGCTGGTGTCCGGCCTGTCAGCGCGGCCTGTGGGCTGCAGCGCTCCGCGGCGCCCGAGGCGATAAGCAGAAGCTGAGGGTCGTTTACACCGGAGAACCGCAGTCAGAGATGAAGCCGAGGGGGTTGAGGCCATCGCGGGCTTTCACACGGTCCCTCAGCGGCGAGTCCGCACGGGTCGTTGGGAGGAAAATGTTTAAGGTCATTTGGTTACGAAATCAAGTCCGGGGCACAGTTTCAGCGCAGGAGCCCGGACTTGCGTCAGCCGGCGGCCGAGACCTGGAGGGTGGTCTTTACCCAAAACAGCGGAGTAACCGAACACCACACCCGCCATTCCGCTCACTGCAGCCTCACCCCCAAACCACACACAGCTCAGCACATCACTCACTGCAACAGAGCTCTGTTACTTAACTGCATTACACTACAACATACTGCAATTCATTTAATTTTTTTGTTATAAAAATATATAATTTAAAAACCATTAGAGTATTAATTGCTGACACAAAAAAACAGACAATTTTAGAGACACTGTGGCATGATGGTGGCTGAAGCTGTAGGATTTTCCCACCCATTAATTACCCATTGTGTCTAAAAACTGTTCATGGCTAAATGAATGGACAATGTATCAATTTAAAAAAAAAAATTATATATATATTTTTTGCAGTTTTTTCTCGTCCCTCACAAAACTTACATTTACACAAAATAACCCGTCCCAGCAACAGAAATGTTCTAAATTTTCATTTTTCTAAGGCTTTGGAGAAATAAACCTAGAATATTAATTGCTGACACTTTGTCATGAATTTTTAAAAACACAAGAAAGTGGCTGAAGCTGGTGGTACCTCAGTGAGAGGTCATAGCTACATATCAGTGTCAGCAACTAATATTCAAAAATTACTTTAACATTTTTTAATTTCATTACATTTATTTATTTTCCTGCGTTACACTACAACAGATTTTTAATAGCATTTTTGCTATTTTGCTAATAGATATTTAGTCGTGAGCAATTTCAGAGACACACTTGCTGTGCATCAAAAAAGCCATGACCTCTTGACCCAAAGCTCTTTGATCACCAAGGTACCACCAGTCACCTCCATGTCTGAAATAAAACACACAAAACCACTTATAATGTAGGAAATATGTTTATATAATTGGGCCTGATAAGCGTCTCATTAAATTCACATAGTTGACATAAATAGCCGCTGTAATGAGGGAGTCCCCTGGATGAACACAGTAGGACCTGAAGCCCTGCTTTCTCCCTGAGTGAGGAATCATCAGTTCTGAAAGAGGAGTTAAATTTACTGTCCACTAGAGGGCAGCAGTGGACATTTAATTATCAGGTAAAGGTCAAAGGTGATGAAAGCTCCTGACTCAGATGACCTCACATGCTCAAAGGCCTCTCGACAGAAAGATCCCAATACACATTCACACTACAATACATTAATTAAAGCTTCACATGCAGTTTTTTTTCACATTGCATAGTTTATTGTTTACAGTTCTGAGGAGGCCATTTAGGAAAATCAACATATTTCTGGTCATTTGGCAATTAGTCGTCACCCTCCCCACAAAAAAAAAATAGAAAAATGGTGTGTTATATATTATATAAGGCTTCCCTCATACAAAAACACATATTGAACAGAAGCCAATGTATTGTTTGAACAGTTCATTGCAATAGTAAACAATTATTGTATAATTCTGAAGCTTTGAGACAAAAAGAAATACAGCAAGTCTCTATCAAACCTGAATATGAATATAGGATTACTAATGCGATGGCATTCAATTTCTGATAATCCATGATCTTTGGCAATGAGAGATTATGTTTTTTATGGGTTGTAAGGTTTACATGTTCCTGCTGGATTTGTCTTCTTAGTTTCTTGCCCAAACCCACTGTTACTGTCCCCTTACGATTACTGAAGCTGTAGCATTAACAAGTCCACAGTCTACAGTGCATCACGCCAATGCTGTTTATTCAGTGACCAGTGTTGCAACACCAATTGGTTAGGTTAGTTCATCTCTGTTCACCCTAGTGCCCGTCATAGCTCATCCCTCTACCCATCCGTGTGGTTGGGCCGGTATCCATTTCCTTGTTGTTGTGGTGGAGGAGATGCCTGGGCCGTCAGGTTTGGCATCACCACAAAGGTCAAAATCCCCACTATCACAAGAGCAACTGTGACTACAATGATGGAGGCCACCACAGCATAGTAGCACTGGTTGGAATGGAAGACCCTCCCCAAGCGTCCTCTCATCCGGTTTGGAGGCCTCCCCACATTTATTATAGTAACAGCCTCTGTAGCGGGTAAGCTTTGGCCTGGTTCCCCCTGCTGCTTGCTGAACCCTGGCAGAGTTAGGCTCTTCTTGGAGGAGCTGCTTCCAGGAGGAGGCTTCTTGAGGACGAGTTTGCCCTTGCTGCGTTCAAAGCGCACTGACTGTGCCCTTTGCATCTGAGGGGGCAACTTTCGGAAAACGTCCTCGTTGTTGCCCAGATGCGGCAGGTCCCGGCCGTGCCGGATTTCCGTCAGCTCCCGGCACACCGGGCAGCAGAGCGTCTTGATTTCCACAGAGGAGACGTTGATACGAGCCAGGCACTCCAGGCAGAACGTGTGGCCACAGGCCAGGAGCTTGGGGGTCTTGAAGACATTGTCATAAGAGCAGAAGCACACCGGGCACTCCGTGTCCTCCAGGTTGTCCTCTGGATATTTAGTGCCACCTTTGCCATCACTGTGTCGGCCACGCTGCCGTCCCTCTTCACTCCGACCTCGCCTGCTCCGTTCCCCGTGCTCCCTCTCTCGCTCCCTCCGTCTGCCCCGCCGATCGGAGTCGTTGCTGCGACTCCTCCGAGGAGGTTTGCTACTTTTCTGTCGCTTCTCCTGCACCTCAGGTTGTTGATTCGGGGTCACCTGGCCGTACTGGGGTTTGACATTGGGTACGAGTTCGCCCGGACGTCCTTCCCTACCCCCTCTTGCTCGGGTGTCGGTCATGGCTCACAGCGGCAGAGGGCAGGAGAACCCTGAAGCAGTCGCCCTGTGAAGAAACATGGAGTGGTGAGACGAGGGGCACATGGAGGAACACTTCAGCCTTTACTGACTACTCCTCCTTCTTTCTCTACTCTTCGTTATTTCTGGGTTCTTGATTTATGTTCAGTAGAAATAAAATATTTCAATATTTAATTTTGGACAATGATTTATTTATTTATTTAATTTATTTATTGTACCAGTCAAGGCCTTAAGACAGATTCTTATGTACAATGACTGCTTGTAGTGCAGAAAACCACTTGGTGGCGTTAACTAAAAATTTAATTTAGTTCAAATTTAAAAATCCCACATTTTTAAAGCACTTCCTGTACAAAACATGGCGGCGTGATTATGGGAAGCTGAAGATTTGTAAGCAAAAAGGCACAAAAATTGTACAACACATTTTAAAATTTTTTACAAATGTTTATGCCAGTAATTAGCCAAGTGTCCTGTATATACATTATTAAGTTAAACGGTTTATGTTTTACAGAAATGAATTTATAAGTTGCTTTGTAAAATTACTTCAGTCTCAATTACTTATACGATTTGAAACTTGTGATTTATATATTCGATTTTTGATGAAGCTGTAAAAGTAATAATAATAATAATAATAATAATAATAATAATAATACATGTTATTTATAGGTGCCCTTCTAGCAGCCAAGGACAACAAACAATATGCAGACATAATTAAAACAGTTGCAAAAAGAGAGATTACTGAGAAAAAGCAAGTGTAAATGAAGTTTAAATTGTAAATACAAATATTGTGGATTAACTTTTATAATACTCCAAAAATTCAGCATATACAGAATATACAATCTTATGCAAATAACAGATTTTGATGATTTTGTAATTGAAATTATGTTAACACAAAAATACACAATATTTTCAGCAAACATTGATGCTGATTGTTCAATTTATGGCAAAAAAGTTACTATGCATTGATGTTTGCTGAACATTTTGTGTATTTTTTTCCCATGTCCTCGTTCATCTTTTCAATTACAAAATCACCAAAATCTGTTATTTATCAAGGGGTGCACAAACTTTTGCATAAGACTGTATATTCCTTTTTTTTAAGTTGGGGGACATAGAGAACCTCTTGTACATGTCCCAAACAAGTATCCTGACCTGCTGCCATTCTAAACAATTGCATTTGCTAAACAATGTAGAAGCATAAAGACATCGCTACTGACGTCTCACGCTTCCACAGATGATCCTCCTCTCCCACCATTGTTCTGAAAGGCCTGGGTAAGTTGGAGTGATCTTGCACTTGGACTCTATCTCATGACTCTTCTCTGTAGATGGGGAACACATTTCCAGTGTTTCCACCAGTACTTGAAGCAAAAAAGCTCAAATTCACAATTCAGTGTCTGATTCAATGGATTCTGGAAGGTTCCAGGAATCAGCTGAAGAAGCCATTCCGTATTCTGAGTGAATGTCCGAATAACTCAAGTCAGTTTCCAATCACACTTGGACACAATTGATAAAAAAAAAAAGATCCAAAAAGTGAGGAACACCATCATAAACACTTTGCTCTGGTTTTTAGTCCTGGCCTACATTCTACTTCAGTGCTGTGTAATCCAGAACTGACTGTATTGTGCATAAAAGTGTACAGGCTGTAAAATGTTGAACACATGAGATTGGACAAGAAAAGCATCTAATTTCTTAATACAAATCACTTGTCACAGGAACATCATAACATCTCAAAAAATCTTTAACAGAGCTTTAATAAAGACTATGAGCCAAAGCACAAGTGAAATGTATGCTGGTATAAAATGACACCCGGATCAGATGTGATCCTTACTCCAGATGCAGATTTCTGGAGTCAGTGGAAATTCTAGCAAATATAATAAACATCTCTTTTCAGTGGATGTTGGGGAACACAGTACTTTTAAGTGGGTTTAGTAGGGTCCAGGTATCAGTTTAAGAAGTCATTCTGTCTGGAAGCTCACGTACGAGGGCCTTCTCTGACCACTAGTTTAACAGCTCTGAAATAAACATCAGGTGTTCTGAGTGAATGTCATTGGTGCTTTCCTTACCTGTCGAGGTTCGATGCCTCAGCTACGGTCCAAATTTGCTAGCCTCCAACACCACACAGTAGCATGTTCTCTAGTCTAGCTGTACATTTCCTCCCCACCGCCCAAGCTGAAAAGTAGCAGAACCAGACCTTTGTGTGCTTCAGCTCTTCTCACTGCGTTCTACTCCATTCTCCGCGTACCAGACTTTCTTCCTTGATGTTATTTTCTCCTCCCTCCCACTCACCTGTGTTAATCATCACCATTACTAACTCTCTTCTCCACGTCAGACCTGTTCGACTGGTCCAGGTAGTATCTGAACCTTCACACACACACACACACACACACACACACACACACACACACACACACACACACACACACACACACACACACACAGCATTGCAAAGCCACTTATATGGAGCTTCCTTCAAGTTTGCATGTACTGTATGAAGTCTGCAGGCTTTAAATACAGTCCTTTAGCTGTAGTTAGATTTTACAACATGAGCTATAATTATGATGGCTGAAAAGGATTACAAGATGTTATAAATCAATATAAGCAAGACGTAATGACAACTTAAAGTATTGAACTGTACTTATCTGAATAACTTAAAGCCAGCGAGGAATGTCCTGGACTCTTTTAGCTCTACTAGATAGAAATAGCTCATGCTGTAAGTAATAGACTTATTACTTAATGATTTACATAAAATGTGTTATTCTCTTTCTATTCAAAAAGTGTTGTAGCAATTGCACAGTATTCTATTACTAAGAGGAATGTGTAGCTTCTTTGTAGCTCTCACGTCCTCACAATCCTTGATTGTTCCTGTACATGGGAGTCACTTTGGACAAAAGCCTGAGCAAAATGAAAAAATGTATGTAAAATGTACAGGCCATTACAGTGTGATGGTTTTTACAGCAGTAAGAGACCTTGGGTTTGTGAAAGGCTCTATATAAATATACTTATTATATAAGCGAAGCTTGGATGAGTATTGTTTTTGTTAGGATTATTATTATTATAGCCGATAAAATTCCTTCTACCGTCTAAACCGTACGACATATCTAAATGCGGTTTGGGGGGTTTGGTGCAGGACGCGGGGGCAACTTCTGGGAACCTACAATGAAACATACTCCGCTAGGTGGCGCTGTGACACTCGTTTATGCTTGATTGTTTCCTGAACCTGGAAGTCGCTTTGGATAAAAGCGTCAGCCAAATGAATAAATGTAAATGTAATGTAAATGTTTTTGTATCAATTTTTGGGTACAAATTCCCCTAAAACTCCGACTGCAGCCTAAATCGTACAAGTTATATACAAGATAGTGTCAAGCTATTGTGCACAAGGGTCGGATGATCTCCGAAAACAAAAATGGCACATGTACCCCACTAGGTGCCACTACACCGAGCAGCCGAACATTCGGCAACAATTGTGCTCATATCTCGATCCCCATTCTATGTTTCATGATTTCTTGGTAGATGGGGATACTCCTGTATGTACTTCGCTATTTGGCCATGCCCATTACTGCGACGCCACATTTTGAAAACTTTTTTGTAAATGTTGCTACAAAACGAATCTCCTCCCAAGCCGTTCGTCCGATTGTCACCAATCTTGGTAGAAGTCATCTGAACTACTCTCCGAACAAAGACCACGCGTTAAGTAGGTGCTAGTTTGTAAGAGATTTTTTTTTGTTGTACTTTTTAAACTTTTGGCCAATTTTGACACGTTAATGCTTATATTGACTCTGAGCAATGTCCAAACATCACCAAACTTGGTAGGTGTCATGCCCACAAAAAGTGTTTGGCCTATAGGGGGCGCTATAACAAACACATAAATATATGTAAAACCGCTTAAGATAAAACCACCAATCTTGATATACTTCATGTATGCTACTAACTTTGTACATATGCCAAATATTGTGTTGTTAGCTATTAAGGGGGCGTTATAATAGACGTTTTTGTCTCTAGTTTTTGAGTTTGTCTCCAGCCTATAGGTGGCAGTATGACAGACATTTGTTTCACGGTTGCCGTACTTGCTACCATCACCCAACTTGTTAGATAACACACAGCATGAGTGAGTAGGAGAGGGAGGGGCATATATATATATATATACACATACACATAAATCTGGATCAATTTAATACATGTACGAATTGCGTTAGAGTGGTGATTTAACGTTTTGGAATCCTAAACTTCTGCATAATTATGACCGAAAAACATTATCGGATCTCAAAAAGTAGAGTAACATTTTCAAACCTGGTCGTTTATTTGAGGAACTTTATACACCTGTGAGTAGCAAAAGTATGTGAACCTCTAGGTGAGTTTCTAGACAATGGTGTATCAGATAATGAGAGGGCAACCTATATTTTAAACAACAGGGATCTTTCAGGGCCTGGATTTAACAACATTTGTGGAAGTGTAAGGACATGAACAAAGGAGATTTCTGATGACCTCCAGAAGAACATTGCTGTCTACAGTTTGCTTAAGATCAGATAGACAAAATTGTTGAGGGAAAAGTGATTTGTTGATGGATAAAACCAAAAATAGATTTTTAAATTAAAAGCGCACTGCGTCTTAGCCCAAGAATACTATAGCTCTGTGAAAAACGGCTGTGAAGAAACCGACCAACGTCCCAGATTGCAAGTTGCTCTGTATAGAGGACTGAGCTAAAAGTCCTCCACGTTGATGTGCGAGACTGACCGACAATTACCAGAAATGCTTAGTAGTAGATTTTATGGTTTGAGGGGTGGTGAGGGGTCACAATACTTTGCCAATTACAGATGTGTCATTTTGGATTACTTCATCAATAAACAACTAATTACAACATTTAATTACAAAATCTTTTTTAAATTTTGCAAATTTATGAAAAACAGACCTATATAATATATAGTATATCTTCGTATAATAGCCCCGGTTAAAAAAAAACAAACAATTATTGGGCTAATTATTACCGGCTACTATTGGAGACTTTTGTTTATTACTATTGGAGATTTCTCTTCAAACCTGGCTTTTATTGGAAACTGGCATCAATAAGAGACGGCCAATTATTAGAAGATATACAGTATATACTATATGTATATAGATCAGTACAGTCAAAAAACAGAAATACCTTCCTGCCACTAAAATAACAGGATTATATTTACATAAGGTCAAGCCAACTTTCACCATTCGACCACAAATGTGGGTCGTGTTGGCGACTACAGGATAATTCAGCCTCTTCTTGTTAACACTCTGTTTAGCACCTTTCTTCTGAAAATAGAACAGATTTACATTTTTCTTGCCACATAGTAATCGAATTTCAGAGATGTATTTGCATACAGAGCGTAAACATACATGGTTAAAAAATCTTTTTAGGCTCTATGTACTATTAAAATCACATGTTGTAAAGAGCTTCTCAGGAGATGACATCTACAACCCCTTCCCAAAATGTATGTCTAATCTTTAAAACTTAGACCCTGCAGAATCCTAAAACCAGGAAGTTAGAAACTGCACAAAAAGCCACGCTGACAAGTTCTGACCACAGGCTCCAAGTACCTTCCCTCTTTAATGTAATGAATGTTATACCCTCCGGCCCCCATCCCAACTCAACAGGTAGAAGTTTGAGGTAATAATCAACAAAATAGTGAAATATTAAACACAATCACCATTTTTACTGGTTGCACTGTTGGTAAGACAATTAATTAAAAGAATACAAAAATGGGAACATTTATCCAAAAATATGTTCTCCTACAAACACAGATACAAAACCAAACAAAAACTTTAATTTGACAATATTTTAAATAATTACAAGGTCGGCTTACATTTGTGAGCATTGTTGTGCTATACTCAACTCAGAACACACCCAGAGCAATCAGCTTTACCACAGACTCCAGGTAACAGCCTCTAAAAATGCCTGGCATTCTTCTGTCAGGAGTTATATTCCACCTGCTAGTGTAAAACTGCAAGTATAAAAATAGTACAGATAATTTCAGCACAATGGACATCATGCAGAATGATGGTGAATGGAAGTCCTTACCCCAAGCTAATTCTGTAACACTGTTCTTGTGGCGGCTTTGCTGTTGGGTTACTGCTGCAGTTTGGACAGTTCCTAAGTTATATTCTGAGAAGAGGCATTTCATTGTCTCTCATTTGAAAAACACAGTGATTAAAACGTCAGTATGAGGAATTTGACCAAGTAGCCTGAGCAAACTAACCAGTACAGTCAGTCCTGTCAGTGAGATTTTCGAACTTGGCTGTTTTTCACTTTTCTTCCTCTATGCTGCGTCACTGTAACTCAGGCATAAATGAGAACCAAGCCTGGAAGACTGTCCCCAGTCAGCCCAGTTCTTCCCGAGCTTTGCCTTGTTTGCGAGGCATTTTCTTACTGCTGCTGTCCTCCAGCTCTTTGCTTTTATAGTAGTGAGGAGCCACTTCCAACAGCCAGCTACTGTCTATCTCAATCACCTGTGAAAGGCACAGACAGTTACACAAATACAGCAAAAAAATATATTACAATTAAAAATGTATCTAGAATGATCTCACCTGTCTCATAAACTCCTTGGTGGTGAAGACCAGCTCATGGTAGATAAGCCATCGGGGCTGTTCCTCAAACAGGGAGCTGTTGGGGTGCACATACACCGTCTGCTGATGTTTCACAGTCTTGTAACCTCCCTTACTGAGTCGAGCTGTGTGGTAGAAATAACCTGCAGTGACAGCCTAGGAGGCAGGAAAGAACGGTCATTATACAAGTCATTTTTGGAAGTGGTTAAGTCTAAGTTGAAAACAATTACCATTTGTTTCAATATTTATAGTCATCAGAAAGGCTCGAGAACTGACAAATACTAGTTACAGGTTGGCTGCATTCTTCCTATTTGGGTTATGTAATAAAAACAAACACAGCGGATATTTATAATAATATTTATATGCAAACACAGTCAGTTTAGATCATATTTATAGGTTGAGTCTTTGTTTTCTTTGGAGAGTTTTTCTTAGGAGACGACAAAAGAAGCTGATAAAATGTTCAACATGATGATGATTCAACATACAATAAATATAATAGTCTCCTGATAGTGCCCGAGAAAAAAAAGCCAAATATAGCTCTACTATATTCCAAAAACAGTATTTCTACCAGAATATATCAATTGCATTACTTTAATGTGAATCAACAGTATTTCAAAGGGAGTACCATTTGACTTATGTACCACAACATTTTATATGAATGCGAACATGAGAATACTCAAATGGCAGATGTGCAGAGGCAAAAATAAGCTTCATGAACATGAAATGATAACAGTTAACAATGTGAAAAAGCAAATAAGTGGGGGAAAAGGGGAAAAAAGTGAAATAAGTAAGAGTTAAATAAATACATACAGATAAATTACAGTTACTGTTTGTTAATATAATTTAATATAAAGTTCAGATTAAAATGCAAGTGCATTATCAGGCAAGTGTGTCTTTCTGGGCATTAAAACTATAAACCATATTTCCCCAACAATAGGCCGCCCAATTTTATAATATGCAGAAAATTCTTGTTTATATTTTGAAACTCTAAGATAAGTCACCCCATGTTATTAGCTGCATTGTTACTGAATTTACTGATCTGAAGTAGAAGAATCTAATTTGACCCCTGGAGCCTTTGCAGCTCAATACTAGTGTTTTCATGAAGCAGCGTCTGCAAAATCCGAGACTAATGCATGTCCAACATCAGTGACAGCAAAGCAGCACAGGTCACAATTGACAACGTTTATGTATCTGATTTTGAAGGATTGTAAGAAAAAAAAACCTAATAATTTTATCATTTCAGTGTTGCTAATTTTATACTGAGGAATTTACATGTAGATGGATGATTGACAGCGCTGTACTGCAGTAGCCCCACCCTCCAGTCCTTCAAACGAAAATTAAAAACTCAGCTTTTCCAGCCAACAATACACTTTAGTTCCTTTTATTTGTGTTAAATGGAGCTTTTTCCAGCTTGTATTATACACTAGGATGTAATG
>JBBIGC010000001.1:14263489-14275312 GCA_037576955.1 Lepidarchus adonis
AAACAGTACATTTACATTCAACTAATCATTTGGGGATGTCGTCTTTTTGTACTGAATTATACTTTTAGTGAATGTGTCATGTTTTTATGTTCCCCATTTAAACCAAACTCACACAACACCAGGTTTGGAAAATCAATGTTGTTGGGGAAATACAGTATGTGTTATGGGAGGTAGATGCTACCTTGCGAACAGGAATGATGTCACCATTGGCGCTGACCACCTCCACCTCAATTCGCTCCATCAGACCTTCCAGCTGCTCCCTCACGTCTCGGGCTCGCTTCATAGAACGGAACTGTATGAAGTTCTCAAAGCACCACTGAGTTGAATATCCACTCTCCACCCACTGTCAGAAAGAGCAAGAGTAAGACAGACAGAAAAAAAAAATATATATGTTTGTTACATTACTTCAAAACTTCCAACGCAGATTTTGAATGAATCATTTTATTTTTGTGACATTGATGCACTAATATTACTGGACGTACTGTCAGATTTTGATGATACAGTCTGACACTGTTCAACTACAACAGGTAAAACCAGTTATGGTAATCAACCACAAGCATCCAGAAACACGCATTCCATACGGAAGTCAAACATCTACGTCAAATGGTCCAGAAAGAAAAGAGGCCTGACGAGAAAACAGAACAGCAGAGGGAATGTTTTATTCTACCTGTGTGTACACATTCAGAAGCACCAGATGATCTCCTCCTGACACCACGAAGTTCATTCGGGCATTGTCTGCATGTACAACTTTGTCTTTGGGTCTGTAGAAGATGGAGTTGTTCACGGACAACATGGCGGCGATGGTCAGCACCTCCTCTGAGCACTTATATCTAATGGGCAAAGGAGAAACACCTTGTAATGCTTTCAATCTTTAATACTAAAGATTCCCATGTTCCTGGCCCAGACCTTTTCTGGCTTTCTCAGAAGCTAATGAGATCATTATGGAGGCACTATAACTTTAAGAACACCTGTGCAAATCTTCAAAGAGGCATGTTTATTTTTTGAAGTGTAGTGCTTACAGCAGGTAAAATTAGTGTTGATCACGTCACCAATTTTCTAAGTAAATATATTTCTTTATATGAAACTCTCACCAGATGTTGGTAACAACCTATACAATCCACACATACAAAGAAATCAAACCATAGATGTCCATACATTAAGTTATGTGTGATATATTAGAATGACAGAGGGAAAAAATATTGAACACATGAAGAAATGAAGGCTGGGAAATTTATCAAAAATCAAACCTGCCACTAATTAATATCAGCAGATTCAGTCCCAAATGATACTATAAAAGGCGTCTCATTACCAAGGAGTCCCATAAGGAACATATAATGATGGGGGAACCAAAGAGTTCTCTCAACTCCTTCAAAACCTTATTGTTGTAAAACACACTGATGGCATTGGTTCCAGAAGAATCTCTAAACTACTGAAGGTTACAGCAAGCACTGTTGGGGTCATAATCCAGAAGCAGAAAGAACATAATTTCACCATAAACTGACTATGACCAGATTCTACATACAGGATTTCAGACAGAGAAGTGAGAAGAATGATCAGAAGAGTTGTTCAAGAGTCAAATAGCACTTGACCTGCAATTAGAAGCAACAATGCACTGTGTAGGTATAGTCTACGGTTTGATTTCTGTGTGTGTGTGTGGATGGATAGTTGTTACCGACATCTGGTGTGAATTTCATGTCAATAGCAGTTTTAGAACTAGATTTACTTAGAAAATATATGATGTGATTATTGTATCTGCTGTATATAAAGACTTACTGCTCTGAAGCCAAGATCATTTTACTGAGCATTGGGTCTACAGGCAGCTCAGCCATCCTTCTTCCCAACTGCCATAGAAAAACAGAATCATTTCAGCCATATCCACTATTGCTCAGTTACAGCCACTGGAATTTCAGAATCTATACAGCCTGGGTGTCAGACTATGATTTCTAGTGCTAGAGAAAGAAAACCGAAGGGGTTAGGTGTGGTACCTTAGTGAGCTCTCCAAGGTGGTTAAGGGCACCAAGAGCATACAACTGTTCTAGCGCGAGCACCAGGGTTTCATGTGGAGGAGGATCCATAAAGTCAAAATGGATCAGATCGTTTATGCCTGTTAATCATAACAAGAGAACATGGAGTATTAGTCATAACAGAAAATGTACACTCTACATTCCTATGCAGAGAATATTGCTTTGGCGTTAAACTTGGAAAACGTATTAACTATAGCCTAAAAGGGTGCTTCAATGTTGGTGAACCCTTTAGAAGATTATACATTTCTACATATATATGAGGTAAAACCACATTGGATTTTCACAGAAGCCCTAAAAGATTATACATGAACCCAATTACGCAAATGAGAAAACATTTATACTTGGCTATGAGCCAGTATTGCAAAAAATATGTGAAGTGAAAGAAACCATTTGTCATTGTGAAAACACCATTACACACAGTGAACCACAATGAAATGTGACCCATCGTGCATGGAGCAGAGGGCAGCAATCAACTGCACCTGGAGAAAGTGTAGCAGGACAGGTATGTTCCCCAAGGGTGCCTCAGTGGTGCCAACATATCCAAACAAGCAAACATTTCACACCCTTTAATTAAACACCTACGGATAAGGGTGGAATGGTGGAAGTAGCTTTTCAATCATTCAATAAAAAATAACAGATGGAGAAAGTAAGAAAACCCTTGCCTCAGAAGCGGTTTATAGAAATAATGTAGCTACATTGCATAATTGCCCATTAACCTTCTACATCCGTTTGCTAAAACCACTCTTTCTTGCAAAATTCATTCAGCAGAGGTCGAGGGTGTTCTTACATGTACTGCCCTTTTATGATGACATCACAAACTACTATAGCAATGAAAACATCAGACCTTAGATGTCAGATTTTAATATGCAGGAGAGAGAGCCAATGGCAGATCTTGTGAACTTATAGTTGTTGTCTTGTTACACGTCCCACTTTCTTTTGAAATTAATTTCACAGACAAATGGCCTAAAATTTTACTTTAGCCTTCACTGGTATAATTAAGAATTCACTGTTTCATCAAAGATGGCAGGCTGTCCTGGTCAAGATGCAACAAAACAGGCCCAAACCATTTACACTATCACCACCATGTTTAACAGATGATAAATTATACTGTTCGTATACTAGAATGCAATCCTTTCCTTTCTCCAGACGTTTCACTTCTTTAAGCTAATTTTTAAATATACAAATATTTTACCAAAAGCCTTTTGGCTTGTCCATGTAATCTTCCAAAAATATGACTGTCAGTAATGTTCTTTTTGATCTTGCTGATTATTGCACTCTTTTGTTGGTGAAGCACTTGTGAAGTGGGTATTAATTGTTTTAAATTTCCTCAATTTGTACACAGTCTGTCTGAGTGGATTGGTGAAATCCAGAGATCTTTTACAGTCAGATAAGCAGCAAATACCTGAGGTTCTCATTCTTTTGGCACTCACAGATACATAATACTGAATAATGTTGCTCTAAAAAAGCATGACCAATTGTCTAATTTATTTAATTGGGTTCTCTTATCTACATTTAAGACTCGTTTTAGGTCATATTTATATATAAACACAGAACATGAAGGGTTCTGTAAACTTTCAAGCACCATTGGAAAGATAGCCTCTAGCTTGGTAACAAACCAAAACCAATTCTATAACCTTAATTCATAAGGTTATTTTTGTGCAGTGTTCTGGATTTGAAGGCAGCAAGTCACTAAGCATGGGAATTCTTTTCACTAGATGTTAGTTCAGAGAAGAATCTAGATGCTCATCTTCCTCATGTGTTGAGTGACCGGTCAAACCAGTGTTAGGAATGTGACTATTGACACAAAGGGTAAGGGCTGGATATTTTTGTAGTTGTAGGCAAGCAACAGAGCTTTAGGTTTATGATTTCTTTTAGTGCATTCTCCAAAGGAAATTTAAATAATCGATGCAAAATAAAGTGTCAAACATGTCTTCAGCTGAAAAGGATAGGACATTCGAAATAAAACCTTCTCTCACAGACTTGTTCTACCTGCTATATTACTTGTCCATCAAAACAATGACTAAGCGTAGAGAAGAATGTTCATGTGCTTGAACGGTCTGGAATAGTGTGTGTTTGAAAAACCAATGTGGAAACTAGATCATCACACTCATTGATGTTTAACAACAAAGGTGGAGTTTACCACCAGCAAACTGATCTGAACGTACTGCTGACATGATATGGAGATTGCTCAATTTGTAATTGTTATGCATCCTGCCTATAAAATTAGGGTCTGGAACCATAGATAATTTAATTCAGTTTTATTTCTGCATGAATATTTTTTTTAAAAATGTTGTGCTAGGAAAGACCTCAGTTTAGGTAACAATGTAAAAATGAAGGACTTATTTTGATAGATGAACAGTTAGATGGGAAATGTAAAGGTCAGAAGAAGCAAGGAAGACCACAATTTTTTGACCGTGCTCACTGAAAATAGACAGAAGGAAATAGTGACATGATTTTTCTGGTTATTTCTTGTAGATTCACATTTTTCCAGATAAATATTTTAGTTGAATTCAGTTTTGCATGCGTCCATTACTTTCCAAAAGTGCTTCTTAAATGACACAGGTACTGTATCAGCCGCTAGAATTCTAACGGTTATAAAAAATAACTTACAAGTAAGTCACGATTTAGGATTTATATATTAAAATACAGTAAAAAAGTTTGTGAATCATTTAGAATTTTCTGTATATCTCTGAAAAATTATGTAAATCATCATCTGACTTCACATAAGCCACAAAAGTAGATAAAGAGAACTTTAAATAAATGAGACATAATAATCAGTTATGTAATACTGGATCATTTAATTTATTGCTTTTCCTTGATTTACTATTAAAAAGCTGATGATTTTTAGGCAATATTTATGAAAAATCTACATAAAACGATTTTACGTCCCACAGTAAAATTTCATGTTTTATTGTTTTGAAAGTTAACATAAATGCCATACAAACACAAATAAATTAGTTAAATAAAAAGTAGCTCCATTCCTACCAAGACTTTTGAGAAGCAAGACTACATTTCCCAAGTTGGTTCTTTGGATCTCTGGAACCGTGGTTTCCTCCATCTCATGTTTGAAGGCCCAGGCCGTGTAAAGCCTAAAGCATTTCCCAGCAGCCACACGACCAGCTCTGCCTGCCCGCTGATTTGCTGAGGCCTGTAAAGTTTAGGAAATACAGCACTATTCATCCTTACAGGACAAGGATGAAACAAAAATCAAACAATTTTGCTATGAACATGAATACAGAGAACTACAACATTCTCCATCAATATTGTAATTGCTGCATCAAAACGACATTAAATAAACAAGCAAAATTCTTTTACCCGTGAGCATGGTGTAACAATTAGAGACTCCATTCCTGTTCGAGCGTTGTAGCTCTTCTGTTTGCAGAAGCCTGGGTCGATCACATAGATGATGCCGTCAATAGTGAGAGAAGTTTCTGCGATGTTTGTGGCCACAACAACCTGATACAAACAAAATAATCAATATGACTTGAGATGTGTGTTCATAGTAAAATAGCATACTTCTATTATTTCCATATACTTCTATTATTTCCAAAAACATTTCCACAGGGCTGCAGAAGTGAGGTCCACTAACTGCACCTCATTCCAATATTTTTTTTAATTTACAGCTTTGTAAATGGGCGTGCTAAGGGTGAGTAATATTTTAGTCGATGCTTTTCTAAATTTAAGTGCATTTTTATGTCCCTTTCAGTTTACCCACTCAGACAATTTTATGCAAAAATAATGCAGACAATTGAACTGTGGTGTGTACCTCAAGCAGGATGCGACTGTCTTGGTATATAAAAAAAAAGTCTCTAAAAAGCATTTTATTTCATAAATTTTTAACATCGGGTACTATAACTATGCAGCACATAAAGTCCCGATCAAAAGATTAAGACCATTTGACAAATGTTGCATGGTTGGATCTTAACAAGGTTCCCCTAGAGCTTCAACAGCTACAAGAAATTTGAGCAAGTTATTAACAACAGCACTTAAACATGAACTCAGTAATGAGTAGCTCCATCGTTATTGTTCATCACTTCATGCTTGATGCAGGTGTTTCCATGAGGTGAGTGAGAACATTTCTCCAAGTGGTGAAGACGCCGCATAAAGAGCATCTACTGTCTGGAACTGTTGTCCAATTTTGTAAACTTCCTTTCTCAATTGAATTTAGATCAGGGGAACATGCAGGATGGTCCAAAAGAGTGATGTTCTTCTCCTATAAGAAGTCCTTGTTATGTGGGCCTTTTGTACCATAGCGTTGTCCTGTTGAAAAACCCAGTCGTTACCACACAGACGAGGACTCTCAGTCATGAGGGATGCTCTCTGCAACATCTGGACATCACCAGCGGCTGTTTGAGGCCCCTGCACCTCCTGAAGCTCCATTATTCCACTCAACTTTTTTGTTCCATAACCCTCAGGATCATGTAAGAAATTCCAAATGACTGTGTTACTGTGTCCCACCTCAGCAGCGATGGAGCTGAGAGACATGCTTATGCATTTCAACAACAAGTTTTTTTACCATGGTCATCAGAACATCATGACAGTGTGAACCTGACAGAAATGGGCAATTAATCACATTTCTGCACAGACTTGATCTTTTAAAGGCATGTGGTCCTAAGATTTTGATCAGCTGTAAAACTTCATGTTTCATTTTAAGTGTTGTTTTCAAGAAATGTCATGCTCAAAAATTGTTTAGTCTCACTCCATTTCTTCTTGTGGCTGTTGAAGCTCTACTTGGAACCTTGTTAAGATCCAATCATGCAACATATTTTTTTTTTGCCATTTGTCAAGACCGCTTTTTGAAATCAAGATGTGTTTAGACATTAACATTTATGAAGTGAAAAAAATCTGACTAAAACTTGGCCTTGACAAACTTGGCTGATTTTCAATTTCTGTCAAAACAAAAAGTCAAATTCCAACATATTACTATTTAATCACTAGTGTCTAAAAATTCATGATTTATTTTCATTATGTTAATAAAAATCAATTACATATGCCCAAGTGGTTTGGTGTTTTCTCTGCTTAAAAACTGTGTTGGACACCCGCCCTCCAAGATCTGAGCAAGTCCTGACACAAAATAACTGAACACAAATCAGGGCTGATCAGCCCCCTAGTGGCCAAGATACCAAATTGCCAAATCTGAAAATCTGAATTATTTTGTAATGGTAGCTCCTGTAGCATGTAAATTTTGTTGTACCTACAATGACAATAAAGAAATATATTCATATATCTCTAGGTCAAGCATTATGCTCAGGGGCGGGCTGTAAGAATATAAGCAGGTCTACGTTGCAGTAAGAAGTTCTCCAAACTAAACCCTCCAAACTTAGACCAGTAGTGCTCTGTTTCTCTTGGAAAGGAAACAAGTTCTACTTATTAAAGATCTCTAATCTTTTGTAGCTCATCATCTTTTGTTTTGCATTTTTAATCTTACTTTTACTTCTGATAATATAACTTTTCTTTTATGCTTATTTAATCCATGTTAAGCACATGTATAACATGTGTATGATATTGTGCTATATTAATAAACTTGCCTTTCCCATAGAACAAGCTGTAGGTTCCATGAAACTCACAGGGAGTGAAGTGCGAGCAACCAAAATAACATTCATTAAAGGGATGCATTGTGATTCAATCTGTCCAGGTAAGTTGTTTAGTGGTCACTTAGCTTTGTGTAAAATACCTTGCGAGCACCAGGAGGTGTGGGGTTAAAAATCTTGGCCTGCATGTCTGAGGGCAAGTTGGCGTAGATAGGGAGGACAATAAGCTCGGAGATCTTAGAGCCAAGTCTTCTACACCTCTCTTGCAAAAGCTCACAGCAAGCTTCAATCTCTTCCTGCAAGAAAAGAAAGAATAAAGGGAGGATAGAGCATGAGACCAAAGCATAATAAACTTCATGAGGTATACAGGGCGCTGAGTGCTGCACCGTTAGGCGGACTGACCTGCCCTGTGAGAAATACAAGAACGTCCCCAGGAGCCTGTGTGACATGGATCTGCAGTACTGATACCACACATGCATCAAGATAATCAGCCTCTGGTGCCTGTGGAGAAACAACAGACCAATGTTCACAATTAACTCTTCTTCGAAAATAATAAATAATTTCGCTCCATACCGTTAAATATTTTTGAGTATTATTTGCTAGTCATACATCAGGCAATATGACAGCTAGACATATTTGGTATTAAACAATAATCCTGTGTCGTTGCACAGTACATGCCTTGGTGTAGTAAATATCAACAGGAAATCTGCGCCCCGGTATCCTGAACACAGGTGCATCATCGAAGAAGCTGGAGAAACGTTCTGTGTCCAGAGTAGCACTGGCCACCAGGACTTTCAGGTCTGGACGGAACCTCGCAATGTCTTTGATTAGCCCAAACAGTATGTCTGTGTGTAGTGTCCTCTCATGGGCTTCATCGATAATAATTACACTAAAAAAAGAGCACAGATGCATACACATACACAAAGTTAGATAAGACAGAGGAGTAAAGTAAATGTCAAGGCATGAAGCTTCATTTCTCAGGCATACGATATGACAGGAAGTCAGTCTTAACTAACATTAAGGCAGAAGTGTCCAGTTCCTGTCATGGAGGGCCGGTGTCCAGCAGAGTTTGGTGATTTTCCTGCTCGAACACACAGGGTTTAACTGACCTGTTCATTGTACAGGTGTACTGAGTGTAATGCTGAGCGATATGGCATAAAAAATAATATATACACAATATATATCTCAAAATGTCCTCTAAATCACTGTATAAATGATCAATTCTGCCCTATATTGCATAAAATTACAGCAATATGATGAATTTGACCAAAGTTTAACATAGTAAATGCTTTTATTTTAAACCAGTATAGGAAACTTTATTTTAAACTAACTCGTTAGTTTAAACCATATTTTAACATAACAAAGACAGAACCAGTGCTTCGGAACCAATTCGTCCATCTCCAATTAATGTCTTTGAAATTGTGTGAACTTTCACTGATCTGTTAGTCAAGTGTAAAACACATATGCGCTTGGAGAGTTCTCTGGATGGACGGGGAGCGAGCAGTCTGCTTTGACGGGGCAGAAAAGTGAAACTCGAAAGCAAAGTGATGCTGTTTAACAATAACATTAGGATTTATACTTGATGGTCAATATAGTCATTTACTACATTGCACAATCGGAAATACATTGAGCGTACTCCGTATATTGCCCAGCCCTAACGCAGTGTGTTTGAGGGGAGATGCCAAACTGTGCTGGACACCCCTGACTTTGAACACCTCTGCATTAGAATCTTATCAGTACCAGCAGATAAAAACTGTAATCTGATGTGTTAGGATTTCACCAATATTTCACACTGACATGTTAAGATGTATTTAATGTACTCTAGAGGAGTGATGACAGATTTCTGTGTTGTTTGCATTTTATTATTTTTACTCCACTTGTAATCATATGATAGAGATACACTTGTTTCTCTGTTGTTCTAGATTCTATATTTTATATAAAGAGGGTCCTCGACTCAAATTTCGGAATTACGTGGCTACCAACAATCCCACCTCCACCCCTTAAAAAAAGTGTAAATTTGAAAGTAGAGCATAAAATGCTCAGAAAAGGGCGTAACACAGCCTCAGACTGACAGAGGAATGGCCCCAGGGCAATACACATGTTGGGGCTCATTTAAGCAAGTTTCAGGTGTATTATGTATACATATGAACATGAAAAATATTCATTATCTGCTTTAGCCCACAAATCCCAAACAGGGGTCTTCCCACAGACATTATTATCAAACTGTGATTATTACAAAATAAATGTGTGGCAAATCTGAATTTGTGGTTTGGTTTATTACACTGGTACCTGTAGCTAGCAAGGTCAGGCTCAGTGAGGAATTCTCTTAGCAGCATGCCATCAGTCATGTACTTCAGCACAGTACGTTCAGATGTGCAGTCCTCAAACCGGATACTGTAACCTACCTGAGGACAAACCAAACATGGCAACATTAACAATCTACCATTGTTGCCTACTGTATTGTCTAGAGTGGCATGTAGAAGTTTGAGCACCCTCAATTTCTGTTTTTGTGCTAAATTAAATGTGTAGAAGAACTGTGTGGTGAAATGGGATCCATTTAAAGATTAAACACATTCTTGTTCAAAAAAGAAGCATCATTAAATTTGGGCACTGCAAGAAATTTGGGATTTTGGGAAACCTTTACTAAGGTCTCAGACCTTAATTAGCTCATTAGAGGTGTGGCTTGTTCGGAAAATACGCTTATTAAGAACAGGTTGTGGAAATGTCAAAGATGGGTGAATACAATGATTCTTCAAACCAGGTTCCAACAATCATGGGCTTCTCAAAACCGCTACCTAGTACTCTGAAAATTAAAATAATTGATGCCCACCAAGCTGGAGAAGGCTGTAAGAAGAAAGCAAAGCTACAGTATATACTCCATTGGTAATGGAATTTAAAATGTCAGTTAAGAGGAATGGGGAGATTAAATTAAGTTTCAGAGAGAACTGTTTGTAGGAATGAATACTAGAAAAAGAAACTCTCGTTGACTGAAGACTTTCAGGAAGTCTTAGCAGACTATGACGTGGTGGTGCACTGTGCAGCAACATATGCATAAACATAAGCTTCAAGGAAGAATCAGATGAAAAACAAGTATGTCTTCACCACAACATTCAGCAGCAAATAATTATTGAAGAATAATGTAAAACTGAGCTTTTGCCCACAATGAGCAAAGGTACGTTTAGAAGTGAATAATGTGAATTTAAAAAAGTAAATAATTTCATGAAACTCCAACTCTTTAGGGACGGACTGACCATGCTTGTGTGGCAGCCAGTGGCATGAGGAACACTTCAATGGGAAAGCAAAGATATTCCAGGAAATTCCTGAAGTAAACATAAAAATTTGTTAAATAGACGATGGTGAAAAGAGGGTGCTGCTACAAAATGCCAAGCATGTTTTAAAATCCACAGCAGACCATCTCTAGAACAGGGGAATCACCAAACTGTGTTGACCTCCATAGTCAAAGTTGGGCACCCCTGATCTAGAAGATCAAGCTAAAGGTTTTACTGTGGACCTCAGAGTTCCACAAACTGAACATCACCAGATATCTGTGGATAGACTTCGTTAATGCAAGACTGTCTGAGAATCTCACTGAACTAGAAACCGAACGAATAAGTGAGTGTCATTGTGAACACAACAAAACGCAACCTCCGCATTCCTTCTGACATGGGCAGCGCCCGAGGAGCCGTGCTTGGGGGCGGTACTTAGCTAAGAGTCTCAGTGGTACCTTTACCGGTCCAGAATTTCAACCATCGACCTTCTGATGAGGGTAGAAAGGGAGAAACACAAATACCAAAAATGCCTTTTTTTTTATTATTCTCAACGTTATGTCTTTCAGAGATCAGTGCATCTTCTATGTATTTAACTACGAACAAAGCCAAACCGTTTGACTGAGATCCCCACATTTTTGCATGGAATCTAGTGTAGACAAGGGTTCGTACCTCATTCCCCAGCTTAACTGCCATTTCCTGAGCCACTCTGGCTGCTACGGACATGGCCGCTACTCTGCGAGGCTGAGTGCAGCCAATCTTCATTCCCCCTTTGGTGTAACCCTGTTAGACAGAGGCAGAGCATTAAACATGTTCCAGAGAATATTCAAGTTCAGATAAGTTTTACTATGTAGATTGTGTAGATCAGTTAATATGTAGATTAACGCTGAGCCAACAGTATAATGAAATGTGGTGGATGAGAAGAACCAAGGTTATTATAGTTAACGAAAACGAACGAAAAAACTAAAACTAAAATCAAAAAAGCATTTTCGTTAACTGAAA
>JBBIGC010000001.1:14282367-14295978 GCA_037576955.1 Lepidarchus adonis
TCAGGCAGGTCTTATTTAAGTGATTTCTTGATTGAGAACAGGTGTGGCAGTAATCAGGCCTGGGTGTGGCTACAGATTCTGAACTCAGGTGTGATGAACAACTGTTATATTTTAAACGGGGGTCAATCACTTTGTCACACAAGGCCTCTTTCTGTGTGGAGTGTACAAGTTTTCTGCCATGTTTGTGTGTGTTTCCTCCAGGTTCTCCAGTTTTCTCTCATTAGGCTTGTGTTTTACCACTCTACATTACAAATAGGTGTGAATGGTTGTATACTGTATGTGTTGCTCTGTGATGGGTTGGCTTCCTGTGTATGGTGAAGCCTTCTTGTATCTATAGTCAATTGGTATTGTCTCCAGCTTCCCTGTGGAAAACAAATGGATAAGAAGTTTGGAAAATGAATGTGTTAATTTCACTACATTTCAAAACTTCACTAATGTAAGGAAATGCAATGAAACCTCTGTTCAAACGTTAGCGAATGTAAGCTGCTTTGTCTGTTTTGTTCTTTACTTCAGTCAGTTGAATTCCCTCATATTCTGTGTTTGTCTAGTTGACTTCAGAGGCTGGTTATTTCTCTGGAAATGATTCTGAGACACTGAATCAATTTCAAATTTTGTTCTCTGGGCAGACTCAGATCCTGGCAGCCGTCTCACTGGGCATATTTACTAAAACTGTTTTAATTTTTATCTTCAGAGATGCGGCATGTTCCAGAGTAGCTTTGCTCCAAGAGATTCCAAGCCAGGCCTGGTGGCAAAAAACATGACCTGCACCTTTTTGGATCCTTTACTGACAAACTGAGGAACTGCTAGTCCTTATTGCTGCTTGCCATAGAATTAATTTATATCAATTATTACAGCTCTGTCATGGCTGTTTACATGACAAGAGTGGCTGCAGTGCCCAGTGACTAACAAAGTAACCATCTGGAGCAGTGGGTTTATATCTGGAGGAGAACGGGGCATAGACGTGCCTTCAGTGGCCCCATAACAATGCTCCTACATGATATATAGTGTCAGGTCTTCACTGGCTCCCTCTGAGCAGTGATGTGATTCGTGAGACCATGTGACCAGTTGGGTCCTAGCTCCCAGGTGTCTGGGATTAAGGCTGGTATATGTAGCTCCTCTTGGCTCAGCCCAGGTGTGGGTAAATGTTTGTTGTTGCGGTTTCATTGTCACGTCAGGTTCATGGTTGTGTTCATGCTATTTGACTTATTAAAGTCTTTTCTTTTTGTTTTCAAAACTCCTGCATTTGTGTCCTTCAGTCAACATCGTGACATATAGTATATTTTCTAATAATCGCCCGTCTCTTATTGACACCTGTTTCCAATAGTAGCCCCAACCCAACTTTCATGGCCACATTTATATATATTTACATATATATTCAATTTTGGATGTAGCTGCAGTGTTTTTTAAAATAAATGACATTTTGTGGCTGTAAATACCATCACCATTCAGTCCCAATAAGTTTTTTAATAAACACCGGGGCTACTATTGGAAGTTATACAGTAAATGTTCAGCACCTGCCTGTGACAAAATAATTTTGATTGTGTTTGTGTTTGTAAATGATGTTTGATTATGATTGTGCTGGAAGGGAGCTGGTTTGGACAGGCATACAGCAGAAATGCTGATTAATGTGTGTTGGCATCAAATAAATGGATGAAAATAGATTGGACGGAAAAATACAGGTCAAATTAATTACAAATTTTTTTCCTCATCCCTCTTTTTGTGGCATTTCAAACATCCCATGATGCTGTAATATGTTTTCTCACATTCCTATCTGCTCACTCACTTTAATGATGGCGAGGTTAATCCATGAGAGCTTTTCTTCTGCAGTGAAAGGTCACTGGAATCCAGACTTATTGGAAATGGTTCAGAGCAAAGAAATGCCAGACCTTTCCATGTCCATTCAGCCACCACTGCTGTTGCCTTGTGATGGCTCCACCAAGCTTTGATGAGAAACGGACTCTGGGTTCAGGACAGCGGATTTAATTGACAGCTTATTTGATTTGGCACACTGAAAGAAGATTATCCATCCACATCGAAACAATGAGAAAAATGGCACTATACGCTTTTCAATAAAGGAACCAAAGGGAGAAAAATAATATTATACTGAAGCAATGCAAAACCACAACTAAGCTCATTTGCAACCAATGAGTTTAATTGGAAATCCAAAATGCAAAGTCCAAAGACAGACAAGAGTCAAAAACCATGATACAATCACAAGAAAAATGCTCAGTATGAATGCCACGCAAAACAATCTGGTTTAAACAGTCAGAGCTCAGGTGATCCTAATCTGTAAATTCTGGACTGTGTGGAAACCTGGATCTGTATTTTTGGATCTGGAGTGGTTTCCTTCAGTTTCTGGGGTCTGACAACAATAGGGCAACCTAGGCTCAAATAATAAGATTTAAGTGAAAGTGACTATTTGTCATTGGGAACGCACTCAATCACACAAAATGCACCACAACGAAACATTGTGTTGCATGTTAGTGAACTTATCTCTCACTCCACTAGGGGTTGGAATCACAGGGGGTCTCACGATATGATACGATATGCGATACATGGCCCATGATAATGATATCATGATACAGTGATTCTGCAATAATCGATATATTGCAAGTTAATGATGAGCGATATGGGATACAATGTCACTAATAAAATAGTCAAATAAATACACATTTTCTCAATATGAAATTGTATTAGAAATTTTGGCGCTAACAAAAGTCAACCGACAGAGCATCAGGAAAAGGCAAAAGCCAATCACATTGGAGTTGTGTGATTAACCGGAACACACATTGTGTCTCTACCAATCACAGTAGTCATGTGTTTGGGAGGCGGGGCCTCTGGATGAGAGCACTGATTAACCCTTTGTGAACCGAGATGCATTATGTTAGACAGTCATGGAGCTACGCCTCTGTCTGATCTAAATTATTGGTGAGTACAGCAGATATCGGTGGGGATGCACGATTCTACTTCCTCGTATTATTGGGGATTTCCCCCATTTTCAAAGATGTTTGTTTATTACTCAGGTTGACACGTTCGCTTGTAGGCTTCACCCCTACATAAAACAATGCAGCAGTGTGTTGAAAGACTGGATTACATTTTCCCCATTTACAATGAACATAAATATCATTCCAATGTCTTGTCTTCATTTTAATACACAAGCAATTAGTGGGAGCTGATGAAAGTATATGCTGGAAGTGTTCTGTTGAGTGTGTGGTGTTTCTACTTGGAGCACAATGTTGTTGTGGATTATAGGAATCACTGTTGTAAAACTTATTTTCCCCCAAATTATGAATCAATGTTTATAAAATGATATTTTGTTTTTTCATTACCTTCTATTAGTGCGAGGATTCTGCTGTCTGATCAGTTATCTGAAAGTCCAGTCCTGGCTTCATCTTGTTTTACACACACAGCAGTTAAAACCACTGAGGGCTAAAGTAGGCAGTTATCATTTTCAGCTCAGAGCATAAAAATGAGTGAACAAATGAAGAGCGAAGAAGGTAAAAACAGGAAGAAGTTTTTTTTCTGGACTAGTGCATTCTCCATTCTCCATGACGGAATCAGACCTGTTTTTAATGCAGCGTCTCCATGACGAAATCAGACCTGTTTTTAATGCCGCGTCTCCATGACAGAATCAGACCTGTTTTTAATGCAACGTCTCCATGACAAAATCAGACCTGTTTTTAATGCAGCGTCTCCATGACAGAATCAGACCTGTTTTTAATGCAGTGTCTCCATGACGGAATCAGACCTGTTTTTAATGCAGTGTCTCCATGACGGAATTAGACCTGTTTTTAATGCAGTGTCTCCATGACGGAATCAGACCCTTGTGCACAGAGAATTCTCCAGATTCTCACTATCATCTGATGATGCTAAGTTCTGTAGATGATGAGATGTTTAAAATCTAATTTTTATGTTAAAGGAACATTTTTCTGAAATTGTTTTACAATTTGTCGACACAGTTTTGTTCAGATTGGTGAAGCTCCACCCACTTTTATTTCTGAGAGACTTTATACCCAATCATGTTACTGACCTGTTGCCAGGGTAACCTCATTAGCTGCTAAATGTTCCTCCAACTGTTTCTTCTAGTACCACTTACTTTTCCCAGCCTTTTATTCGGCCATCCCAACTTTTTTGGGATGTATTGTTGCCAGCATATTATAATTATCTAATTTTATTCATGTGATAGTAATATGTATCACTTTCAACATGTTTTAATTGCTCTATTTTGAGTGAAATGAGTTTAAAAGATTTTATTTATAATTGCATTTTGTTGGAATTTGTGTTACATTTAGGAAAATTTATTTAAGTGCATTTGAATTTCCTGATATTAAAAAAGTGAAAATCTTTTATATATTTTAAATTTAGTCTCTTTTAGGTCTTCAGTTGAGCAGACTTGAGCTTTGGCTTAGAGCCAGACACACTGCGAGTATAGTAAGCGCCCCCCAGAGATCTTCTCTAATCACATTCACCATCACCACTTCCTAATGGGCCATAAGCCAGACGCAGGGGACCATCTCTGAGCTCTGGACACGGGGAGTGGAGGAGCATCAGCAGCAACACCTGTGCCCGGTAGTGAAGGTCAGCATTAGAGCATCACCCTGTCAGTCACGTGCCTGAATCAAATTTGACAAAAACGCAGCATGAATGTCAAATGTTCGATGCGTGTGAATTTCATATGTGCATTTTTCGCACTATTGAGCTCCCAGGTGAAGGAAACACAAGGTGCCTCTCGGAGGGGTCTGCAGAAAGCTGATGTTTGCATTGACAGCTATATTTGCATGCTTATGTTTATGTCAGACCTGAGGACAGGCTTAGGAAGCAAACATTTGGAGAGAGAGTGGGGACAGCGTTGTTAAAATGCTAATACAGATCTATGATATTTGACATACCATTAATACAGCGTATGGTGACCTTTTTAAATTCCGCTCCCTGTCTGCCTCATCTGTGGCAAACTGGATCAATGGAGCATAAAAGAAGCTGGGGGGATGTAGATCTTTAAACAGCAATATGTGCTGTCATGAAATTGTTATTAGAAAAGCAGCGGAGCAAAAAAACCTCCCATTTCTCAGATCAGCAAGGGAACAGCGCTTAGGGATTCCACCCTCACAAGGAATCAAACTCTTCTGCTTCGTTCTCCCTCACTGGTGGAACGAGCTGCCCAGACACATCACAACTGCAGAGACTCTCTCTAACTTCAAGAAGCACCTCAAGACTGTTCCATAACTACCTCAGCATCTAAGCCCAACAATAAGGTTTACTTTAACCTTAACTTTGATCACTTAACGTCAGCTGAAGCTGAGGAACTTCATGACAAAGCAGAATGTCCTGGACTCATTTAGTACTTGTACAGTACATATGAATAGACATGTTATTTATTCTGTAGCACTTACTGTCTGTTTAGACTTACTCATAAGTATTTAATGATAACGTAGAATGTGTTTCTCTCTGAGATAGTAATGTTGAAGCACTTATCATCTGAACTGTTGTAGCTCCTGCACTGTTTTCTATGGCTAAGAAGAATGTGTTTAACTCCTTATAACTCTCACACCAGTGTTGTCATGTCTGAATTTATGCTCAATTGTTCCTGTACCTGGAAGTCGCTTTGGACAAAAGCATCAGAAAAATGAATACATGTAAATGTCTGAAGCTCTGTGCTGGCTGGAGGTTTGTGCCATAGATTCGTGCCCCTGTCTAATCCCAATGCTGGAATGAAAGTTAGCTGGATTAATCTTGTGCTGTTTTGAAGGAAGAGAGTATGATGGAGTTGAATATTCATGCAGTCTCTTAATGTTGTTTGCGTAAATAAATAGATAATGAACTAGCACTTCAAAATATTTTCCAAAAGCCAGTTGTGATCGATCATGAACGAGTCAAGTTGCAAAGAGATGGAGGTTGGGGAGAGTTATGTAAAGTCTATTCTTCTGTTTACACAAGATATCAAGATATTAACATATCAAAGACCACTCCCCATAGATGGCATGATCTTAAATGCTCGACACTCCAAAGTGCGGGAGTCAGGATTATACAACTCCTATGATTTTGTTCAGTCAGTGGAATCTCCCAGAAGGTCCAAGTTTGTGCTCCAGCCCAAGTCACAACATATTGGGGTAGAGGGAAGACATGGACCAACTGGGGCCCCTGAAGGCGCGTTTGAGATGCTTGGATGTTGATGGATGATGCAAAATTAGTCCACTGACAGTTCAGCAGCTCTGCAGACTTGCAAATATAGTAAAATCCAGTTGTTGTGAATGGAAAGTTGTTATCCCAGAGAAGAATTAAGCCTAATCCAATTTTTTCTTTCAATTCAGTTTTATTTATTTAATGCTTTTTTACAGCTAACATTGTTGCTGTAAGTGGAGAGGAGGTGGTGAGGAGAATGAGGAAGAAACCTTGGGAGGAACCGTGGCTCCTCTGGTTGACACCTGGTGGCAATAACAATACAGAAAATGAATAAAAAGATGAAAACAGTCATATTTTACAAAGGTGGCCTTAGTTCAGGTGTATGGCTGGAAGGTGGGCAGCAGGTGGAGCATGTGGATGTGGCCTGTGGTAGTAAAACTAGTCTGAAGATGAATGAGCAGGAGGGTGGAGAGTACAGCTGAGACTACAGAATCTCGATTCAGAATGCTATGCATTCAAGGACTAAGCGTACTTCCTGTCAAGGAATAGGTACAGTACGTGCAAGTACAGTTTAAATCCAGGTGCTGTGAATGTAAAGTCGGTAATTAAGCCTAATTCTTCTAATTTCTCTTTCCAATGGGAATCTCAATTCAGAATGCTGTAGTCCAGCACTGAGTGTAATTCTGGGCAGGGAAACAACGCATAATGTTTAGAATTTAACTGCTACTCATTCCATTAGTGCCATATCAGAAAAATGATTAAGAAAATAGTTCCAGATTTAAACCAAATGAAAAGCCAATTAGCCCCCGCAAAGTGGGCCCATCCCTCCTAATTGGGGATTTATGACTTTGTGAAATCGAGTGACCTGGTAGAACTTTATGAAGCACTAATAGAGGAACGCCATTTTTAACAAGGTTAATTTAGCTCCACTAAAACTGTAAAGGACCATTACATTTGAAGAAGAGGCTATCACCATTAAACCAATGAAAGCCGTTAAAATAAAGAGAGAGAAACCTCCTCACCTCATCTTCAGCTCGATCGCTCCAAAGTCACTATTTAATCTGCCACAACAGAAACAACGGCCATTTGAACCAAGATCGGCTGCTGCCACTCATGCCTGAATAGCTTTCCCAATTAACTTTAATGGTCAGCATTCCCGTTTATGCCTATCTCCTTCACCATTGCACCCCACACTTCTGTCCCTTCTTTCACCTCCATAGTCTTTACTCCTTAACGTCCACTGTGTAAACGGATTGCTCACCCAACCAGGAGGCCCTCCTCCACAATGAGCGGTGTCATTGCTTTGCTATAGAAGTGGAAAGGGATAATCCATCTGTTTGATTAATGCCTCCCTAATCAATCGGCGTCTGGCCGCCACACCTCCACAGTCACATTCCTTGAAGGGGAACAGCTGGCTTTTTCAAAGGTCAAACCAAAGAAGGGCAGCCAGTGTCACAAAGGATGATGGATCAAGCAGGACGTGTCAAACCATTTTAAAGCATTCAGCACATTTTCCAACGCTTCAATCTGACGACCAAATAGCCGTTTTTTCTTCAATTTTAATTCAACATGTGAATTTTGACCAGTATAGCTGACTTTTTTTTTTTACATTTATTCATTTTTCTAACACTTTTGTCCAAACATCCAGGTACAAGAAACAATCAAGCATTAGACCAGACCTGACAACACCTATGTGTGAGCTACAAAGTTGTAACACAACACATTCCTCTTAGTCACAGAATACACGGCAAGTGTTACAACATTTCTATCTGAGAGGCTAGAAAGAGACTAACATGTTCCACATTATCATTAAGTGCTTATAAGCATCTATTACAGACTGCAAGTGCTACAGAATGAACGTGAACTATTACTATATAGTAGAGCTAAAAGAGTCAAGGACATTCCTCGCTGTCTTTAAGTGCTTTGGATAAGTCTAATACATCAGATATAGATGGAAGATTTGACAATTATAATAGGAGCTATAATTATCATTACAGAATTCTCAAAGGGTAAATTACATTACAATTACAAGTGCTGCAAGTAATATGAATAATAAGTAGGAAGTTGTCCTCTGGAAACAATTCTGTAGATTGATTGTGTATCTGCTGGGCTTAGATGCTGAGGTAGGCACGGAGCAGTTGAGTCTCGTGGAGCTTCTTGAAGGTAGAGTGAGTCTTTGCAGTTCTGATGTATCTGGGCAGCTCATTCCACCAGTGAAGGAGAGCAAAGGAGAAGAGTCTGGAGTGGTGTTTGGTTCCTCGTGGGGAGGGAATCTCCACTCAGATCTCTCTGAGTGATCTGGTGGGTGTGTAGGTCTGGAATAGTGTTTCCATGGAGCTGGGAGCAGATTTGTCGATGATCCTGTAGACAAGCATCAGAGACTTGAAGGTGATAAGTGATGTTACATGAGTGCAGGCTGAAGATCAGCCGAGCTGCTGGGTTATGAATCCTCTGCAGTTGCTGATTGTGGTTGCAGGCGACCGGTCAGCAGCGAGGTCCAGGCAGGAGAGCACCAGTGCTTGGACTAGGAGTTGAGTGGAGAATTCTGGAAGATATGGCACACCTATGGGTAATGTAGAATAGCCAGTCAACCTAATGCACAAGCCTTTGGACAGTGGGAGGAAACCAGAAAACCTAGAGGAAACCCACTCGAGTTTGTACCCTCCACACAGAAAGGCACCAAGTGGCCGACCTCAGGTTCGAACCCAGGACTTTCTTACTGTGAGGAGACAGCACTGAATCTGAAGTCCAGGCCTGTGCCCCACACCCACACAATGAAAACACGGCCCTTGCACCTCAAGTGAAATACTGCAGTAAGGTGAAAGGTTTAGAGTGCAACTGTAATGGACGGCATGTGGGAGGGAGCGTCGGCCTTTCTCTAGTGTTTCACTGTGTTGAATAAAATAGAAAAAAAATAAAACTGTGAATAAAACTGTAGGGACCGGTCCCGGCGCTTCCATACCTGGCCACTGGGTGGGAGTGTCGGGCCCTCATCAGGCCTCACCTGGGAAACAGGTGAAGCTTTTCAGCTCCTCGTCAGCCCAGGCTATAAAGAACAAGTTCAATGTGACTTCGAGGCTGAATCTTTGAGTCTGTTTGAGTCTGTGACTGAGTGAGGTTGAGATTGAAGGACTCTGTTTAGCCGTAGCTGAGAGACGTATCTCTCTTTCCTTGTTTGGGTTATATTTCTGTTCCTTAGTTTTCCTCTGAGGGCTTCTCCCTCTTTCCTAGTTTTATTAGTTTTCCTTAGTTCTGTTTAGTTAGTTCGATTCCCAGGTGAGTTGTGTTTTCGCCGCGTGCTGCGCTCACCTGAACCCGGAACGCTACAAAAACGACCAGAGCATGATGAAATAAGGATAAACTGGTTATGTAATACCTGGATACCTTAAGTTCCAGTTAGAACATGTGGACCATAGAAGGAAAAGAACCTGGCCAGTACAAATTTAACATAATTAGTTTCCAGGATGTCTATTTAATGACATGTTTTGCTGGTTATGGGAAAAAGGTGGTGTTTTAAGCTTTCAGATTATTTCCTGGACCCTGATTGTTCTACTAACTTACTCACTCATTCATTCATGTTTAACAGGATGAAAGTTCTCCTCAAGGGGGTGCCATTCTCAAAATTGATGTAAAAAGTAAGCTTTTTAGTAAGTATTTTTATTTTAAATACAGTTATACTACATTATATGTATATATGTTATTTTTAATAGGGATGGCAGAGAAGCTTTAAAAACCAGTCTAAATAACAGCTTTTTAAATGAAGATTATATTTCATTGGATTAATTTCTGTTAAACCAATTTCCCAATATTAATCACAAGAAAACTGCGACAGAACCCAGTGAGCTGAGTGCACAAACACAAAATGACAACAATTGTGGCATCTTTTTCAATCCTCAGCTTTGCATCTACTCATTAACCCACAGTGCTCTATCCGCTTACAGTACAGAATTAATCCACCAACTGAGCAAAGATCACTGAGTCAAATGAGTGTTCTTCATTCTTCAGGGCGAACAGTACAGGACCCCATTGTCTGTGAACTATACGCTGACCTTGTGCTTGGGATCCAGCAAGAGTGCAGCTTATGCTGGGGGAATCAAAGCTGGGTGGAGCAGCAGAGCTGCAGATGGGATTAGGGTGTAAAGTCTTCAAAGAGCAGCTCTTCACACACTCCGTCTTCATTTCTATTCTCATTCTCCCACTGTTCTGCGCTTAACACGAGCTCTTTGTAGGCCAGCAGCTCATTCCCGCCGGCAGTGCTGTGTAAGAAGCATGGTAGACAATTAATGGAGAAGTAGAGCGACAATGGAACAAGCTTATGCAGATATTTTTTTTGCGTCACAAGGCATCTATGAAGAGCTTCATACCTCATCTACTGATGGGTTGTAAATGATTTATTATAGATTTTTTATTGTATACATGTGAATGCTGTTGGAATAAGACCTTCAATATTATTATATTATATATAATTATTATATATTATTATTATATTAAAAACAGCTTGGACCCATGAAGGCATGGAATCCACAAGACTGGCACCAAGCAGACCCTGGAAGTTGTCTGGAGGTGACTGGATCAGTGGAGTCTGTCACACAGATTGGTATCAATTTTGGTCCTTGAACTTGTTGTCGTGTTCCTCAAATCATTTCTGAACATCTGTTCCATTAGGGAGTTTTGATGCTATGAAGAAGCATAACTGATGGTCTGGTCTGATCCCAAACAGCTACTGTAGTACAGAAAATAATGCTGGGTGTGATCAAAAGGAGGGTTATGACTGTCTCCTCACAGCAAGAAGGTTTTGGGGTTCGATCCCCGGACCAGGAATTCACATGTTCTTCCCGTGTTTGTGTTGGTTTCCTCTGGGTTCTCTGGTTTCCTCCCACTGTCCAAAGGCTTGTGGTTTAGGTTGACTGGCTGCTCCTTATCACCCATAGGTGTGAGGGGTTGTTCGTCTCTGTGTTGTCCTGTGATTGGTCGGCCTCCTGTCCAGGGTGAACTCTGAAGTCATCGTATTAAATCCTTTCTGGAAGAGGTCAGTTGGCCATTGATTTTTAAAGATTTTATTAGACAGAGAGAAAATTACAGTTTACAAGTAAAAGTTTTGTGGTGTGAAGCAGACTTTGTCAGAGAGTGAGAGAGAGGTTGAGAGTTTTTTTATCTGAAGATTTTTGGTGTGCCCTTTTAAGGAGATGTGGTCAGTGGGTGTGTTTTCGGGCGTATTTTGGGCGTGTCCTGAATCATGTGACATGGCGAATACTGACGTGCTTTAGGTGATGCATGCTTGACGTGCAGAGATGAGTTTTCGGTGTGTGTGTGAAAGATATTTGAATGTGTGTGAGATTTGTTTTCTTTTCATGTGACCTCGAAAAAGGAACATATTTGTTATGAAAAGCTGCTGTGTTGGAGACTTTTGTGTCAAAAGGATGACAGGATGTGAAGAAATGTCAGCAGATAAAATACTATTTTGAAGATGCTTTAACAAATGGACTGATGGTTTTACCAGTTCTGTCGTTTTAAATGTGTCATTCTGTGACCCCACATACAACAGTGCCAACAGTCAGCTGGGATCGGCTCCAGCTTCCCCACACCCCAAAATGAGTAAAGAGTTTGGATGAATGATAGAAATGTGTCAGAACACACAATGCTTGTTTGGTGGCAGGAAGGGGTTGGTCAGGTGATATGATTGATGGGGCAATTGGCAAACAGGCCTTCAGTCCAACTATACAGGGAGAATAAAAGTCTTTTTTAGTAACTTTCAAGACCTTAGTGTCTTATAATAATTACTGTACAATATCTAACCATATAATATATGTAATATGTAACCATATAGTCACTATGTAGTCTCCCTGTGTTAGTCATTACATCATCAGAGGTGAATGAAGGAACTTGGCAAAGTACCTACACAGCTAGAAGTGTTTGACAGGCAATTAATATTAATCATAGTTGGTACGCTGTGATTATGAATGTCAGTAGAGTGAAACGGCATTTCACACTTCACCAAAGCTCAGTGACTTTAATCAAAGTGTAAAGGAGCAACACATGCTCAAAAACAACACTGTCAACAAGGGCAAAACTGGCAACAGCATCTGATGAAATGCTTGGAGACAGTGTACAGCAGGCACCTTGTCATTCGCATAACTGATTACGGAAGGTAGTACAGACTTCATTGGAAATCATATAGTAATAATTGTTAAAAGTCACAAATCTGAAATCATTATAGCACCTTTTTATAGCTCTGTGCGAAGTGAAGATTCTTCTTGTGGATGAGACTGAACAAGATGTTATTGGTTAAATACTTTTCCCCGCCCACTGGTGCACACTGACGTAATCAAAAATTCAGTGTGAACAGAAGACACAAAAAATCGTGTGTTATGAAGGATGTGGGGTGATTCATGCTTCATATAATTACCAACATTAACACTGATTTCAAGTTGACTTTAACAACAGTAATTGTAACAGTTTTTTTGAATAAAAAATGATTAGCTGTAAATGAAAGGTAAAACAGTGGTAAAAATTCCTCTGTCACATTTTTTGGGTTAAGCTTCTTGTTAAACAAATTATTTAAGCCTTGTCAGATCTCTGTGCTCAGATCTCTGTGTTCAGGTATTGTGGTCAAATCTCGCGGTTAGATCTTGTGGTCAGATCTTGTGGTCAGGTTTCTGTGGCCAGATCTTGTGGTCAGATCTTGTGTTCAGATCGTGTGGACAGATCTCATGGTCAGATATTGTGGTCAGACCTCTGCGCTTATATCCTGCAGTATTTCCATGCCTCACGTTTATCTTAGCTGTTTATGTTTGTGTTATGTTGTCTATGTAATTGTTATATTCTTCTAAAATGCGTAAGCTCTTCTACTTGCATTCACTTTCACCAACCAATCCATCACAGTTTATAAATGGCAGATATTTGTAACATTTCTGTAAGAGCAAATTAGGAAATATTTCATTTGGAATAATAATTTAGTTTAAAAGGTTTAAAAAGTGGTTATGCTAATTTCATAAGGATTATACTTGTTAAAATGCTAAATTTAGTAAAGTATAATACATTCTAAAAACACTGTATTCTGAATCACTATGAGTCCTACCAATGTGAAATGTAGCTTTTTAAATTTCCTTTTTAAAAAATTATGATCTGGTCTCGCTCATGTTTCAAATACTTGTTGTTAGACTGACTTCAGAAAGGTGGTACATTAGAACTGTTGCCACTCAATGGGGTTTATATAAAATGTTCTAAGGCTATTTTTGTTTCTTTTTTTAAATCTGTGATTATAGACGGAAAAGCTGTAAAACACTGAGAATTAATTTTTAATAAAATCAAAGTCTGGAATTTAAATTTTAAAATAAAAAACTTCCTAAGGTCAAGGAAATTGGGCAGCATTTGAATAAATAATTTTGGGTAGAAAATCACAGGCATGTATTATTGTAATGTCTTTTTTATTGTAATGTCTTTTTTTAGTAGTAATTTTATGAGAAGTTTACAAGTATACACAAGAATATA
>JBBIGC010000001.1:14390906-14402891 GCA_037576955.1 Lepidarchus adonis
CTCTCTCTCTCTCTCTCTCTCTCTCTCTCTCTCTCTCTCTCTCTCTCTCTCTCTCTCTCTCTCTCTCATTCCATCTGGAACTGCAGAAGCCTAAAGATAAACAATAGCGGTGTCCATCTGTTCGTCTGGCTGCTGTGTGTCCACTAAGCTCAGCAGTGACCACGTCTGCTGAGGGCATCATATATGACCCATAGCTCCAGATGAGCTGAGCTGAGGCAGCTGCCTCAGGTTTTCCTTTGGGATTTGCAGCTCCAATCACGGAGTGCTCAAGGAGAATGTCTCCGTAAGTGACACTTAACAGCTCAATGTGTACAATGACCTGGAAACACATATTTAATATACATTTGCATATTCTAAAGCCCACGTCCAGTTTCATTGTGTATGGAGTTAATATTGTCTGTGTGTAATATTGCAGTTAAACCACAGTTTATGTTCATTTATTATCTTTTAACAGCTTGAGCGAACTAGCTACACAGTTTACATTCATTTACAGTATAACCACCTCTCTCCATCTTCCCCTTTTACACCAACCACCAACGTGTCCTCCCTCACCACATCCATAAACCTCCTCTTCTCCTTCTGCGTGGCAGCTCCATCTACACCATCCTATTCCCGATGTCCTCAGTCTGTCTGCTCCACACACGTCAAAACCAGTACAATCTCTCTTCAACCTGAGCTGTTCCTCTACTCGACTTTAATCCTGTCCATCCTCCTCATTCCCAACACCAACCTCAGCATCTTTAACTCTGAACCTCCAGCTCTGCTGTCTCCCATATAACAACCAGTCTCACTACCATCCTGTAAACCCTCTCACTCTTGCCGTCTCCAACCTGTATAACAACCAGTCTCACTACCGTCCTGTAAACCTTCCCTCTCACTCTTGCCGTCTCCAACCTGTATAATAACCAGTCTCACTACCATCCTGTTCCACTTCCCTCTCACTCTCGCCGTCTCCAACCTGTATAACAACCAGTCTCACTACCGTCCTGTAAACCTTCCCTCTCACTCTCGCCGTCTCCAACCTGTATAACAACCAGTCTCACTACCGTCTTGTAAACCTTCCCTCTCACTCTCGCCGTTTCCAACCTGTATAACAACCAGTCTCACTACCATCCTGTAAACCTTCCCTCTCACTCTCGCTGTCTCTAACCCGTATAACAACCAGTCTCACTACCGTCCTGTAAACCTTCCCTCTTACTCTCGCCATCTCCAAACTGTATAACATAGCCGGTCTCTCCACTGTCCTGTAAACCTTCCATTTCACTCTCCCCATCTCCAACACGTATATCATAGCCACAAATGGGATTTTGGATAAGAGCATCAGCGAAATGCATACATGTAAATGTAAATGATAAAGGAGCGGTGTTTGCATGGGTTTCCTCCAGGTTCTCTGGTTTCCTCCCACTGTCCCAAGGCTTGTGCTTTAGGTTGACTGTCTACTCCACATTACCCATAGGTGTGTGAATGGTTTTCTGTCTCTGTGTTGCTCTGTGTTGGCCTCCTGTCCAGTGTGAACCCTGCATCAGCCTGTAGTCACATGGGATCAGCTCCAGCTTCCCACTGACCTGAAATGGATAAGGTAGCTTGAAAAATGCATGAATATAATCTGCTAATACTGTACATGAATACACTGCATTGTAATTTATACTCTCTTTCATTGGCTTTGCACAATAACAATAAAGTTGAATCTAATCTTATCTAATCTAATAAATATTTCCCATCAGGGAATTTTACATGAAATGTAGGCGTAACCCTAGTAACCACTGACTGTGGTGTTTAGAAACAGCTGTAAAAAATATGGAATTTAGCAACTATAGCTCACTGACAGCAACTGTGATGTGCCATTACAGGCACTTAATTACAATCAGCAGCTGTAGACAAGTAAATGTAAATGTTCTCCTTCCACTGATGGATGAGGTGAAGGCTAAGGGTCAATCTAAACTGTGACCTGCTTCATCCAATTTTATATTCCATTCCCTTTTGAAAATATTGCATTCAGCAAACTGTGAAATAAAAAATAATAATGTCAGGAGCTAGCATGTGCTTCTTTAACCCAGTGATTTTGCTGGTCAACCTTGTCCCCATGACTCTATTAGTGGCTTTTTGAGAAGGCGAGAGGTATTTCTGAAGGTAATGGTAAAAAATGAGCACTAATTCCTGAAAAGCCCACCACGTGTCTGGCTTTCCAGGCCCCTACTCAGCCCTTAACCAGGCAATTCATTAATGAGCAGGCGGAGAGGAATTGGATTCACGCATGAGCACACAGCAAGCAAAAACATAAAGTGGCTTCAGAGTGTGAAATGCTGGAGAATTTACATAATTTCAAGTTAAGGGTTGGGAACGGTAATAAAGAGTTATGATAAATCTGTCATTAGGTCTCAAGGAAGCAGGAGTGACGAATGCAGAAGCGTGAAGATTAATTCTCTGTTGCCTTCCCTGGTGCTGAAATGCCACGGGAGCGGATTTAATGAGTTCAGCTTTGCCACGGATAATGTACCTGTCTGACCATGCGTCGCTTCCCTAGAGAATGCATCAGTCTTTGTGTTTGTGGAGATATCACTGCCCCTGTGACACGGTCACACACTGTACTTTAAGTGTTTAAGGAGCTGAAGATTGAATAGCGACAACTTCCTAGTTCGCTCTGTTAACCGTAAAAGGAGCTGAGATCTCTGTGTTTATTTAGCCTCTTTGAAATGTGCTACTGCAATATTGAAGTAGTCTTGAAATGTTAGAGAGAGATTTTTACATTTATTGATATTTCTCATATTTTCGGTACAAAAGGGATGGTCCTCATTTTGTCAGACTTTCCAATGCAGCTATTTACATACAGGTGGTAGTTGGTAAACTGGTAAAAGTATCATGTAAACAACACCTATAATATAATCAGATAATCTGACTGGCAATACCTAATCCTGCAGCTTGGACCATGTTCCAAAATGGACCATGTTCCCCATCCAACTGCTTTGTGTTAAACTGGTAAAAAAATACTCCACAATCGTATGCATTTATAAACACATAGGCACCTACATAGACATACAGTCAAACCCCGTTAGCTCGCCCCCCGCTGCAGAGCAGATTTCCTTCCATTATTTACCTTGTTAAGCCGCCAAACTAGCCTCTTACCTTTGCCACTACATGCAACGTGTCAGGTGTATGCATTTCTGCATCTATAGCTCTGCAAATTTGGGTCCATGTTAACCAATTCTATAGGTCGACTGCTGCTACTGCTATTGCTACTGCTACTGCTAATGCTACTGCTTATGGTAATGCTATTGTTGCTACTGCTGTCATCGCCGCCACAGCTGTTTTCTCATTATTAACGCATGCATTTAATGATGCAGCGGAGGCTTTATTAACAGCATGCTAGCGTCATGCGGCAACATGAACGTGCAGTGCATATAGCAAACCCCAGTGTCTGTCGTGGGAGTCCAGTATTTACCATAAAACAGTTAATAGACGTTCATCTACTTTCTACTATCGTATATGACAAACACCACAAAAAACGGGAGCCAGCATCGTAACCACGACCCCCATGCTCCATTAAGATAGCTTGCAACCTCCACCTCTCTGCCCAAACCATTAGGGGCGAGCTAACGTGGTTTGACTATATCAAGTCATTGGCCTCTTACAAATGCACCCCACACACCAACCCACCCAAGTTCGTCAAAAGCTTAAGCAGCATTGAACCAGAACTAGAAACATTGTGCTATTTTTCCACAATTCACATCTTACCACTATTAATCCATAGCCCGGCATGTCCGATATTCTACAGCAGGTAAAACCACTGGTCCAGTCTGGGGCTTATCCTTATTTTGCATTTTAATGATTACACAGTAGTGAAACAGACAATATTTATCAAGGCTACAGGAATAATTTAACTGTTATAATCCCACAATATTACGCATGATTTTCCTGGTAGTTTATAAGTGCTCAGATCACTGAAATGTACTTTGCATTACTTCATTGGCCTTTAAGCTTTAACTCACACTGTTGTTGTGGAATTAATGATGTTTTTCACTGTTGCCGTAGCTGTACCTGGAACTGTTGGTGCTTGAGTAACAAAGCTGGAGGATAATTAGGGAGATGTAATGAAATTGAGGAGGCTTAACTCAGAATCAAAAAATGCCAGACAGTACTGAAAAACCAGATAAGGCAACAATTAAACTAGAAAAAAATGTTCAGTAAGGTTTAGCTAAGGTAAAACAATACTGTGCAATGCCCATTTGTGTTTTCTGGTTTAAATGCCTTGACCCAACACGTGGGTCTCAAACTCCAGCCCTGGAGGGTCAGTGTCCAGCTCAGTTTGGTGGTTCTCCTTCTCAAACACATTCACTACACATGGCAATGGGCAGGTGAGCTAAATCAGGTGTGTTTGATGAGGGAGATCACTGTGAAACTGAGAAACTATCCTGGACAACAGCCTCCAGGACTGGAGTTTTAGACCAGTGATGTAACTAATGACGATTGGGTGTAAGAACGGGAATAAGAGTCAATACAATGTAGGTGTGACTAAAAAAGTGGATATATGATGCATATCTATATAAGTATTGCTATTTTCTTAGCGCTCATTCATAGCCACAGGCTAAACACTAACAAATCACTGGGTGTCCTGTGTGGAAACCTCCAGAGAAGCTCCTGGCAGCCATCCTGCCCTGGAGTGGCAGCCATATGCTCAGGCAAGCGGCATTGCCTCTGAAAGTCTCATTATGTGTCTGAAGATCCTTGTGCTGCTGTAGGCTGAGAATTTCCTTGGGAGAACTATAATGCTTCTTTTGTGCTTGTATTGACAATTTTCTTCAAAGAGCAGAGACTCAATAACAGTAATTCTTAAGATGTTATCCACTTTCTCAGCTTTAACACAGAATAATAAATCCTTGTCTTGTCAATTTTATTTGTATGGTGCTTTTTTATAACAGATGTTATCATAAAGCAGCTTTACAGAATCTGAGTCCCATCCCCTGCTGAGCAGCGACTGAGGTGAGGAAAATCTCCCTAAACTGTAGGAAGAAACCTTGAGAGGAACCAAGGCCCAGAAGAGGAACCCATCTTCCTCTGGTCAACACCAGAGAACAACAAGCAGAAAATGAAACAGTTCCAGATCCAGCAGCTAGAACATGTAGCTTAGAACAACAGATCCAGCGTAAAGTATGAAGTGAGCAGGAGGCTCAGTGATGGGTAGTACAAGCATGAAGAACAAGATGTGCAGCAGTCTTGTCTTCTGCTCAGTCACATTATCAGATTTTCCCAACGATAGACCGCAGCTTATAAATTCATTTTTACAAACCTGGGGTTGGATGCGGTGTGTTTAAATGGGGCGTCCTATCTAAAAACTACATTCGCTAAAGTATAATTCAGTACAAAAAGTATAAAAGAAGCAGCTGTGCTGTCACTAATGTCGGGGACACATTCATAACCGGTATGATTCTCAGATTTTACAGATGCTGCTTCATGAAAATGACATGGAGCTTAAATTCTGCAGCGTGGTTCTTGCTTTGCTTTTTAAATGCTATGGTATAATGTTATTATATGGTATAATTTGGCTCCAGGGGTCAAATTAGAGGCTTTTATAAATTGGTAAATTCAGTAACACTGTGGTTAATAACATGGGGCGGCTTTTTAAAACATAAATGAGCATTTTCTGCATTTTATAGAATGGGCCTATAATGTGGGGTGGGGAAATACAGTATCCAATATCAGAATAGGAATTCCCTTGGAAGCTATGTCAGCCGTGAATTAATCTAGTCGTGTTTGTGTCAAGTTAAAAAAGAAAAGACAAGACAACGGCCTTACAGACTGCATCTGTTTAGTCAAGACCAGTTTATACTTGCGACTACAGGAGCAAGGCCTCAGCACAGAATGCGATTATTACGATGGCTGCACGACCCTCAATGTCTGACTTAATTTTTTCGAGTGTTGTTACGTTTAGCTGTGTCGCCAGAATCCTTTTTAAAAGCTTTGACCTTAAGAGAATATGTCAGTGAATGGAGAGTGAACAGCTCAGTGACATTTGGTGGCTTAGATAACACAATGGCTGGAAATCCTATTTGTAATCACCCTCACGGTGGTGGATTAAGAAGCCTCACTTGATGAATTTTAATTCCTGCAGCGAAGTTTATCCTGCCAAAGTTGTAGGCTTGTTTTATGGGGTGTTGTACTTTTCAGAGACTTTAAATATTAGTGCAATCTGGCAGCCAGTGATGGGGTAGTGGGAGATTTTATAGCCCTCCACTTTAAAACTATTGTGTGGGATGTGAATAGAATTTTGAATAGCCCTTGGGCAGAATGGCTGGAGGACAGTGTATTTTTAGAAAGTCTGAGACATTTCTCTTTTCAAAGAAACTTTCTTGCTTATCGTGTTATTGTAGACCATTTTTAATTGGAGTTTTTGTCATTTTAAGGACAGACCATGTTTACTGGTCATGATTCACCCAAAGAAGCAGGACTGCTACATCAGTGTATCCTACAGTGCTTTCATTGTCTATTTGTGATGCGTTCTTGCCTCTGAAAGCACTCTGACAGCTTTATTGAGACAGTGTCAATTTGAGAAGAATGTCGTGACGGTTGCAGCACAGGATCCATATCTAATGGAGAGAAGAGAGCAAACACAATTGAGAAAAATCAATGCAGCTTTCACATCTGATCATACACAAGCTCGTACTTTTTTCTGTCTGTCTGATTCAGTAGAGACTGGAATCATTCACAGGAAAGTAGCCACTGCATCGATAACCCTTAGAAATCTACAATTATGATTGTCTATTTACATTTCATGACTTCATTAATTGATTAATTATACAATTAATTGTATAATTGGTTCCATATTTAATTAATGTACATTCAGTATCAACAAAATTCTCAAGTGCAACTTCATAAAAGTGACAAATGTGGAAAATAAAAAATATGTTTAAAAGATCAGATTGTAATAGTAGTTTACTGTTTACTATAAATACAGTGGTGTGTATTTGATCAACAGTATAGAAAAATAAAGTATGTGTAGTGTTTGGAAAATTATACTACATTGGATCTAGAGTATGGAAAAATAAAGCAATTATGATCTGATGTACTGAAAATTATAGCACATTGGAGTGTTGAAAAATAAAGCTAATATGATCTAGTGTATAGAAGATTATTGCACACTGGATCTAAGGCATGTAAAAATAAAGAACATCTGATCTATTGTATAGAAGATTATAATACTTTGGGTCTAGGACATGAATTAATAAAGCAAATGTGATCTAGTGTATAGAAGATTTAATTACATTGGATCTAGGGCATGAAAAATAAAGGAAATCTGATCTAGTGTAGAAAATTATAGCACATTGGATCTAGGGCATGAAAAAAAGCAAATCTGATCTGGTGCATAGAAAAGTGTAAAAAAATTTGATGTACAAAATGAAAAATAAAGCAGATACAGTATGATTGGACCACATTTCCGTGGCTCTAGAAGGGGCCTGAATGTGATGAGGTGCTTTTTTCCATTTGTAACACGCCGCTGTACTCCACCTGAGTGTGAATGTGACTGCACCTGACGCAGCAGCGCTTATTACCAACTGCCCACAGGGGGACGGGCGAGGAGGGTGGAAGCGGGGGCCCGGTCCGAGCCGATAACGCTCAGAAGTGGCGTTTGAGACGGGGGCGCAGCGGGTGGCCGACCTGTCTGCTTCTGTCACCTCTGTCTGCTGGAGGTGAGTAGCGACTCCCCCACCTTACCCCTGGTGGAGCTGAACCGCGGTGCCACAGGTGGAGGGCTGCTGATGAAAGAGAAGGGTAATGGATATTCCCTAGCCCCCTCCCCCACTTTCAGCCCCCCAGCCCACCTGAGCAAGCCTGACAGCCCCTCACCCCTCCCCAAGCCTGGCTTCATCTGCTAATGTCTGAGAGCGAATGGAATTCATTTCAGACCCAGCACTGTGTTTGTGTCTTTGTCTGAGTTGTTCTTCACTTTTGAATATGGTGCTTCATCTCTGACTCGTTCGTTCTTCAAAATCTTGCTGCCTATGAATGATTTCCAGATTAATAAAATGTATTATATCAACTTATTGCTTATTGCTTAATGCAGTAAATGAATGGCACATTTTTGTGGATATACTATATATAATATAATATAATATATAAAATATAATTAAGAAAATTCAGAACATTGTGTTTATCAGCGTAATTAATGCCATTGTCCAAACCATTTGTTTTGAAAAGACAGATTAATAACCTGATTCCACTGGAACAATATCAGTGTAATAGAACAAATTAACTTTTAAAAAAAAATGTATATATATATGCCCTAAAAGTCATTCTTCAAAACTTAGAGAACCATATTTGCCGAAAAATCCTTTGCACCAAACGAAGGTACATTTTTTTATAGGAATGTGATCTGAAACCTTATATAAAAGTCCCAAAAGTAGAAGAAAACCAAATTAAACAAATTAAATAAATTATTATATTTGACCATGTTTATATTTGAAAGAAGATTCCACTAATATAGGTGAGTCTGGAATTTTCAGCTAATGGGATGAGGATCAGGTGTGAGTGTGAGACCCTGTTTTATTTAGAGAACAGGGATCCATGAAAACCTGATCACACACACACACATACACACATCTGTGGATGTGGCTCCAACAAAGATGGTGTCTATGGAACTTAGAAAAAGAGTTGTTGGTGCTCAGACCATCTCTAAAGATGACAAACGTCATTTGAAAATCAGAAAATCATTTTTAAATTCAGAAAACGTACAAACTTTCAAGCTCTTTTGTATATAATGGGGCTCCTCGACTTACAATGTGCTCGACTCACAAATAATTGTGGTTACAATGCTGCCCCAAACCTCGTTTTTTGTTTTTTTTAGTGGTTAAAAAATTTAAGTGAAAGTAACTTTAATAAAACACTAAAAAAGTACTAAAAAACACAGAACCTCAGGTGGGTGAATGTCTCCCTCTGGTGGACTGACAGAGGAATGGCCACAGGGCAAAACAAAGTAGACTCTTATATAAAGGGGTTCGACTAACGTCAAACTTGGCCTTATAACACACGTTAAGGAACAGACCCTTCATAATTTGACGACACCCTGTCCAGTCAAATCTCTTAAGCTCGCCCCTATTGGTCCGGGCCCTAAATTTGGCGAGAGGTGCGGTTGGCGTATCATATCAAACTTCATATCAGGGTGAAAAAACAAGGAAGGACATCTGTCCTGCAGCCTTTCATGGCAAGAGGCGAGTTTGCCGAGATAACAGGGGGGTGAGCTAACAATGTTTGATGGTTTTGAAGTTTGCATGGTGGAATGGGTCCATTTTTGCTTTGTTTTTAATACATATGACTTTGTTTCTTCTACTAGAATACTATTATGTGTAGTAACATCAGCTCCTTTCATTTAATAGAGGAGACGACAACCTGCTATCGACACTAAAGCTTTTTCACTTCACAGCATCACATTTATAGTTATGAGCAATTATAAAATCTGTGTTAAAGCCTTTTTATACGGAATTTTGCTGAATATTGCACTTCCTGGCCTGATACCATGGCATTTGAGAGTGTAATGAATGAGGAGGTGTCCAGAAAGTGTCTTCAGCCAAGACAAAGCAGTCTGCAGTGTTTTGATGTGCTGCAATTTAAGCTGCCATGTCCCCAGTTGCCCTCTATACCCAGTAGACACCCATCAAAGTGAGGTGTAAAATCCCCCCTCCCCCGCCAAACTGTGGCCCATACACTGCCCCCCTTCCCACACCTCACTACGCTCAATTTTGGCACAAACCCTTCTTTTTGTGTGCAGTAAAATTCAATCAGATGCTTAATTACATCTTAACACGGGTTCCTACCAGCTGGCTTTTATTCCCCAGTCTCTGATTAAAGGGATTAAAAAAATGAAATTTAACAGTGAATTTGCATACTGCCATGGAGTGGAGGTAGCCAGGACTCGTCGCAGGATGTGTTTGGCTGTCTTGGCTGGCTATCAGTATGTTCTTGTTCATTCTCTCTGCTTGTTCCTCCCCACTCGCCCTGTTCTCCCTGTGGTCTTTCAGACGAGCTACAGGACCATACACACTGCATGAGCCCACTATTATGCCATCCGATCCTCATCATTCATACCCCAGAGCCGGGAGAGAGGGCCTCGGACCTCACACCCTTTCAGAATGTAGTGCTGCTACTGCCAGTTTAAGGTAGAATATTTTATACTGGAATTTAATATTTACATCCTTAAATTATATAATCAGTTGCTACAGTCAGTTACATGCCTGGTATAAGATTACCCTAATAAGAATCTCTTTATTTGGTCAAGTATGTTTGTACACACACATTATATAGTAAATAGTGTACAATATAAAGAATATATACTGTGAATAGTAAATAGTGTTCAATATATAGAATATATACCGTGTTTAGTAAATAGTATGCAATATACAGTATATCTACAATATATAGTAACTAGTGTACAGGATATCTACATTATATAGTAGGTGCAATATACAGTATAGGTACATTATAAAGTAAATGATGTACAGTATATCTGGAATATATAGTAAATAGTGTACAATACACAGTATATATACATTATATAGTAAATAGTGTACAGTATATTTACATTATATGGTAAATACTGAACAATATACAGTATGTCTACATTACATAGTAAATAGTGTACAATATATGGTATATCTACAGTACAGTATAAAGTACATAGTGTATAATATACAGTATATCTACATTATATAGTTAATAGTGTACAGTATAGCTGCATTATATAGTAAATAGTTTACAATATACTGTTGATCTACAGTATATGGTAAATAGTACCGTATTTCCCCAATGAAAGGCCACCCCGCATTATAGGCCCCATTCGCTAATCTGCAGAAAAGTTTTCTTGTTTTAAAACTCTTTCATGTTTTAAAACTCTAAGATAAGCTGCCCCATGTTATTAGCTGCAGTGTTATTGAATTTACTGATCTGAAGTAGAAGAATCTAATTTGACCCCTGAAGCCTTTGCAGCTCTATACTGATATTATACCGTAATTGATCATAAACAATGAAATTAATAACAGTGGGAACTTACCGATATCTTGCCACAACACAAGAACTACGCTGCAGAATTTAAGCTCCATGCAACGTCTGTAATATCCAATATGAATGCATCTAATATCAGCGACAGCAAAGCAGAACAGGTTGCAATTGAGGTTTACGGATCTGATTTGAATAGAGGTAAGCTTAATAATTTTTACATTTCAGTGTTGCTAATTTCATACTGAAGAATAATGTAGATGTATGGTTGGCAGTGTAGAGCCATTTTCCAGCATCAGAGAAAGTTTTTTTCTTCTTTTCACCAGAATATGAAAAGCAGATTGTGAGATTTTACTTTTTAAAGCTAATCATATGCTGTATTTAGACGAGATCAACTCTACAACCACTTTTATTTTACACACAGAGAGTCTGCATATCATCGAGGACTAGCATGATGGCTAAGCTAACTGCTAACCGATGTTAGTTCCAGCATCTTGTTTGTCTCCAGTGTTGTGGTGGAAATAATGCATTATGGACTGTGTAGTGTGTGGAGCGGAGAACGGATGTGTAGTGTGGAAAACAAGTGGAAAGAGTTTTGTTTTTAGCGGAGAGTTGTAGCCTGTTAGCGAGACAGCACAGGTTAGCAGCGCATGTTGGAGCAGCTTGGAAATGGGAACGGGGAACAAGAATTGTACTGATAGATAAATAAATAAAGTCACAGGTCCTAAAACAAAACTCTGCCTCCATTAAAGAGTTACCCTGAGTGATGCTGCCTGAGTGATGCTTACACTTTTTCAGCATGCGAGCTACTTTTAAAAAAACCAATTCAAAAAGATCTACCACCACAAAAATGCAAAACATATAACTATTTTCAAATTTATTAAGGATTCTTTGTATGTACAATGTATGTTGATATGTACCTTGCATTACATAATAAATAATTATTTACATTTTTTGTAATCACCTGAGTTTACTTTGATGACCTGCACTGAATTGAATCAGTCA
>JBBIGC010000001.1:14423171-14437479 GCA_037576955.1 Lepidarchus adonis
TACTCTCTACTGAGCGTTCATAGATCAAAGTGCGTGGACTACCTGCCTCTCGTTTCTGTAGCGACGAGGCTCTCCATCCACGCTACACGCGGACACCTTCCCATTCAGTCCTGTGTTCACGCAAAGATCCGCCCCCGGGTACTTCCGCATTCATTATCCGTGACACACAGTCACTAGATCTCCATCCAATGCAGCAATTTTGAGATCATGGATGTGGAGCCTACAAATCATGTCAATATGTAGCTAAATGTTTCCAGCACCTTGTTGAATCCATGAAGAATTAAAACACTTCTGAAGGGAAATCACCCTGGCACTAGCAAGGTGTACCTAATAAAGTGGCTGGTGTGTGTATACATTGATTTCTAGAAGTAAAAGGATTGTCACCAGAAAAAAGTATAAATGCATATAAACAATATTTACAGCCGTTAGGAAAAGGTGTTTTCATTTGTTATTTTTTCACATGTTTGTCTCACTTAAATGTCAGTCTCAATCAAGATACCACTTAAATAAGAGCTGCCTGACAAAGTGAAGTAGAACAAAAGATCCTCAAACGCTAGACATCATGCTGAGATCCAAATAAATTCAGGAACAAATGAGAAAGAACGTAATTGAGATCTATCAGTCTGGAAAAGGTTATAAAGCCATTTCTAAGGCTTTGGGATCCAGAGAACCACAGTGAGAACCATTATCCACAAATGATGAAAACATGAAACAGTGGTGAACCTTCCCAGGAGTGACTGACCGACCAAAATTACCTCAAGAGCACAGTGACGACTAATCCAAGAGTCACAGAAGACCCCACAACAACGTTCAAAGAACTTCAGGCCTCAATTGCCTCAGTTCATGACTCCACCATAATAAAGAGACTGGGCAACAATGACCTGCATGGCAAAAAAGACATTATGGTTTGTCTCAATTTTGCCAGAAAACATCTTGATGATCCCCAAGACTTTTGGGAAAATACTCTGTGGTCTGATGAGACAAAAGTTGAACTTTTTGGAAGGTGTGTGTCCCATTACATCTGGCGTAGAAGTAACACCGCATTTCAGAAAAAGAACATCATACCAGCAGTAAAACATGGTGGTGGTAGTGTGATGGTCTGGGGCTGTTTTGCTGCTTCAGGACCTGGAAGACTTGCTGTGATAAATTGAACTATGAATTCTGCTGTCTACCAAAACTCCTGAAGGAGAATGTCCAGCCATCTGTTTGTGACCTCAAGCTGAAACGAACTTGGGTTCTGCAGCAGAACAATGATCCAAAACACACCAGCAAGTCCACCTCTGATTGGCTGAAGTAAAACAAAATGAAGACTTTGGAGGGGCCCAGTCAAAGTCCTGACCTGAATCCTATTGAGATGCTGTGTGACCTAAAATAGGTTGTTCGTGCTCGAAAACTCTCCAATGTGACTGAACTACAACAAATCTGCAAAGATGAATTTGGGCCAAAATTCCTCCACAGCTGTAAAAGTCTCATTTCGCAAAATCTTGATTGCTGTTGTTGCTGCTAAGGGCCCAACCAGTTAGTAGGTTTAGGGGGCAATCACTTTGACACACCATGTAGGTTTGGGTGTTTTTCTCCCTTAATAATAAAATCCCTCACTTAAAAAAAGACATTTTGTGTTTACTGTTTTGTCTTTAACTAATAATTATTTTTTTTGATGATCTGAAACATTTATGTGACAAACATGGAAAAAAAATTCACACTTTTTTCAGCTCGTTGTGTAAAAAGCTCTGTGTCCAGCAGCAGCACAGCGCGCCAGTGACCAGCAGAGGGCGTTGTTGCCACATGTACAGATAAGCACTTATTTGCGTGGTGGTGGTGGAACTAAAGATTCATTGTGTGATTAATGTAGATCAACTGTAAACCTAAAACTTTCACCTTTTGGTGAAATCAACAATATAGATCAACAATATTATATATTCATAGTATTAATGGTTTTAATGAAATACTTATTATAATAGTTATAGAATAGTTATTATTAGATCGTAACTTGGTCAGACAGTTTTTAATAGAAATAGAAGTAAATGAGAAATGTGTTTTATTATTATTATTATTATTATTATTATTATTATTATTATTATTATTATATATTTGTTTTTATTTTTATTATTATTTTGCCTTGCATTGGGTTGACCTTTTATCCAGGATGTAACCCCGTGACCCAAAATGAATACGTTGATTTGGGAAATGGATTTATTTATTTATTTATTTCTGCCAATAACTTCTATAATAGCTAAACCAGCATCTCCAAAAGAATGAAGATTAATTACACACTATGTGTGGGTGATAAAGACTTACACATTATCTCATTATTTTTGTTGTTAACAATATAAACGATAATATGAGCATTAACTGATCTTTTGCTTTTAGCCACACAGCTCTTCACACCTGGACCCAGAATCCATATTCCGCTCCCGGATTTCGTAATCACCCATAGTTACTGGGCTGTGGTGGAACTGAATGACCAGTAGAGTCAGATCTAAGGGTGATTCCAAAATCCAGGAACGGGTCCTGGATTCAGGGTCCAGATTTGAAGATATAAAATATAAAAGTTTTCCGGATTTTCCGGAATAGTGGCGATATATCGTGGACGATTCGACATCGCACAGCTCACAGCGGAACGAGCGGAGCGCTAAGGGTTAAAACTCCGCGTGGAAGAGTCCATTACTGCTCCGGGGGGAGGAGGAGAAGGAGGAGTAGTGGCGCGTACCATTATGCTCCCCGTTCACGCGTTTGAATGGAGCCCGAGGTGCAGAAGCGCCGCACGCGCAGGGAAGAAGAATTTCAGCGTTTCGGACGGAGAGGAAGAAACGGCGCGTTTCTGGACGTTTTTTCTTCTGGGATTTGGAAAGTGAGCAGAGTTCAGCTTCTCCTGCTGAGAACTTTATCTGAGATGAGGATGTGACGGTCTGGACCGGAGTCTGAGCCCTGACTGACCCCGGATGGGAGCATGAGGATGCGGGACGGTCCTGGACTGGACTCCGCTACCCGCGGTTTTTAGACGCATGCGCTGTTTTGAGGGAAACAACACTTTTCTTTTTCTTCTTCTGATTTTCTTTCGTGTCTACTCACCTGGCTCATGGAGTTCTCCCTCAGACCAACATAAAGTGGATTACACGTTCTCTCTGTCTCTCTCTCTCTCCTTCTCTTTCTCAAACTCCTCCAAACCTGAGTTGTGTTCCTCAGCACTGAGATCATGAAGGATCTAAAGTTCTCACAGTGCTGGTGAAAAGATCACTCTGTGGATTACTCATCTGAACCTCGCAACTCCCTGAAGGCTCCTCTGGGAGAGATGATGGCCTGGGCCGTTGGACTTGCCCTTTTATTTGTACACATCTGCACAGGTATGTATGATCCAGCCCTGGATGGACTTCTTCACCTTCTGCCCAACTTTCCTTTTGTGCTTCACATGAGCTTATGGACATTCTGCCCTGGTCTCCACGTTCTGGAGTTGCTAGTTCTTCATTGTTCCTCTGTAAAGCCACACACTCTTCTGGTTTAGGTCATGTGCAATTATTGTCCTAAAGAATAGTACCCAAAAGTTTGTAGCCACCTGGTTGTCTGATGTTTCTTCTGAAATGGACGGTCTTAATAGAGTCGCTGCTAGAACATTGGTGTGAGATGTTGATCGCAATTTAGCCTCAAGATGTCAGGTGCTGATGTTGGACGTAGTTCTGGATCCACCAGCTTATCCAGAAGGTAGTTGGTAGTGATCTGTAATGGACGGTGAACTTCTGTTAATGCTTGCTTCCATTCAATTGCTGAGGTTTCTCTGTGGAGTTTCTTCAAACTGTGTCAGCACCTAAAAGTGACTTGATCATCAGGGCTCATTGTTACCACAATGTCTGTCGGCAATATGTTCTAACCAATCACAGAGCTTCTTGGAATTTTGTTTTGTTGTAGGATCGAACAGGAGATGTAAATGTGTTTTTTTAAATATGACTTTGTGACCTCACAAAAGTGAGGACTTGGAAGCAGGAAGTTTTTAAAGCTTGGTTTCCATATATGGACAGAATGGGCAGAGCTTCAACAATATTTACATTTACTGCAATCCTAGAGATCAACCTATTAATATTTTGAAAAATATCACAATATTGGTCTGCAATGTGCAAATGAGCCTCTAACCAATCACAGAGCTTCTTAGGACATGGTTTTGTTGTAGGATTAATCAGGAGATGTAAATGTGTTCACTTTGTGACCTTTTTATGAAGCTTTAACAATATTCACATGTACTTCAATCATAGAGATTTTGCATAAACGCTTTACTATAATGTAAAATATCACAATATCCTGCTGAATAGTCACAATACTGATATTTTGTCCATGTGGTGCAGCTCTAATCCTTTACAAAACCTGTATATACAGTATACACGCATCATTACTGTTGCATTCTGGGAGTGACATGGCTGGTTAGACTCTTCATAACTGTAAAATTGTTTGAGAAGGTTTTAAGTTGTTTGGATAGAGGACAGTAGCCATGTAGAATGATGTCCTCGCTGAAGCTGAAGACACTAGGTTCTGACTTGCCCAGTAAGTAATACTGCGCAGAACTGGTTCGTCTTGTTTTGGTGAATTGGAAATGCAATGTTGCTTTAAGTAAATATTTCTGCTGTGTTTTTGACATTGAAATTCTTTCCTCCGTTGGCGTGAAGGATGGGCTGATCGTTCTTTCTCTTTCTCCAGCCTCGTCCAGGCCTGGGGCACATGTAGGTGCTGAGGTGATTTGCAGAATGACATTGAACACCTCTCCTGTAACATAGAACCATAATCCCCAAGATCCTTTCACCCGTCCCACAGTTACTGAAGCCAATCCAAATCCAAATCCAGCCTAATCACCTTCACCGTAATGTGAACTGGGAATTATGGTCAACAATGCTGTCATGATACAAAATATTATAAATATCATGGTTTGTGTCTTATTGTTGTATTATACCATTTGTTTACAGCAAATATTATTTGTGCCAACCATAAACCATCATACTAGAGTCTGATATTTCAAAAATAATTATAAATAAATAAATGTTTTATTGAAAATGTGTCATTTTTATCAGGGTAAATTGTAATGAATATCATATTATTGTCTTATCATGCAGACCTTATATGATTTGTATAGCATATAGGATTAGGTTAGGCTGAAGAATGCACCCAAAAAATTAAATAAATAAATAAATAAATAAATAACACAGCCCTACTATGAAGTATATAGTACATTTAATGAGACACGCACATTTTTAAATTAAAATTTACTTCCTGTAAGTGAAAGCTGAGCTGGCAGAGCCACATTCACCCATATATCTGTATTTTTTGCAGTTTGTAAATGATACATTAACAATAATAAAAAAAGGGGGTTTTTTGGCGAAGAAAATTCAGTTGAAAGAGATAAATATAAATAACCAATAAAAAAGAGCGTTCATGAAATTCAATCTTTATTGAACATTTGTCATATTTCAGGGAAAATTATATCATGATGAATAATTTTTTTATTTTTATAATGCAGCCATAATGTGAACTACATAGCACATAATACTGGCTGCATTAGTAAGACTTATCCATTTTTACCTGTTTAATTATTTTCCTGTAAGTGAAAGCTGAGCTTGCAGAGCTACATTCACCCATATTTCTGTATTTTTTTTTGTTGAAGTTTTTAAATTATATATTATGAATAATGAAAACATTTCTTTTTATTTTGGTGAAGAAGTAAATAAATACATAAAAGAGAGGGTTAATGGAATTGAATCTTTCTTGAACAGTTGTCCTATTTCAGGGAAAATTATATCATGATGAATATCATTATTGTTTTATAATGCAGCCGCAATGTGAACTACATAACACATAATACTGGCTGCCTTATTGAGACTCGCCCGTTTTTACCTGTTTAATTATCTTCCTGTAGGTGAAAGCTGAACTGGCAGAGCTACAGTACATTCACCCATATTCCTGTGTGTAGATGAACGAAGTTACTCTTACCGCGATAGTTTGTCTTTGTAACCAGCGTTAAGTTAAAGTGTGGAGGAATATTCCAGCTTGTTTTCTGTCTGTAGACGTGTGTTAGAGAGAGGAACAGATGGGATCGATTTCTCAGCCCTGTAGTGATCACCGCTTGTTTGGATAATAAATTGTCCCAAAAATGGAAAAAAAGTATGGTTTTATACACCATTGTATCCCACTGGTGTTCACTTTTAATTTTGGTCTTTTGAAGTTTCTTAATGATATATATTAATTCTTTTTTCATATATTAATGAAAAAACTACCTTAAATATTGGTGGATGTAAGGTCCCGGGATGGATCCAGGCAGGACTGATGTTACCTGATAGGCCCGTGCACAGGTGTTCGAACAAGTACAGAGTTTTCTACAGTGGAAGTCAGAAATAAAATGACTGATGTATTTATATCGTGATAATATAATCATGATGGGCCTGATTATATAATTATATGATATTATTATTCAGGCCATCCGGAATATCCTGATTAATTCTTAGGCTTCATAGACATGATTTCAAAGACTTGGACTGAAGTCACAGTGTGGCCTAAAGTCAGAGAACGTTCCGGATTCTCTGGTTCTTCTTTGTTCAGTGTGGTTTTCAAGTTTATCAAGTGTTAGTCTGTTTTACTTTATAGTCTTTATTTTTGTAATAATCTGTATGTTTGGTCTGCACTGTAGCTACTGGCTAATTACTGTCAATCCCACTCCTCCTTACCTCTCGGACCTTCTCCTGAGGAGGACTCAAGTCTACTACTAGTGATCTTCTGGTTGTTCCACTGTTGGACAGGCTGTAAATCATGTTTCCTCACAAATCAATTATTTTAGCCAATGGTCCAGTAATTTTTGATATCTTAAAATGATCAGCGGTCAGTCTGAAATATGAAATTTCACACAATCTGCTACATTTCCATTAGCAGACAGATTATAATCGGAACATTTTATCATTAAAAGTAAAATACAGTGATGGAGAAATCAGTAAAGAACACAATAGAATTAATTTCGGAATAAACATTTCATGTGTCAGATCGAGACATTGGATTGTGCACTTTGCTTGTTGATGTATTAATACAGATTAATTATTACACCCCTAATATCAGAGCCAGGTCCATTGGTGCCATATCCCCCAAACTTTAGAATTCTCATTCTCTCTATTTTTTATCTTCAGATCTTTTCAATTACTAGTATTCTGCTTTTCATTCTTTTCAGTTCCTACTTTTTTATACATAATTTATATATAACCTTTTAAATTATTATTATTATTATTATTATTATTATTATTATTATTATTTTCTCCACTACTTTTTGCCATTTTTGGCTCAATTATCTGTAACATACAATTCATTCAACGTAATTTCCCTTGTACTAGTTTCCGTATACTAAGGGTGTACACAATTCAATTCAGTATTTTTTTCATAGTATTTTTTATAATTGATGTTGCCACAAAGCAGCTTCATAGAATCCAGGTCTGAGGAAAAAATCTGTAGGAAGAAACCTTGAGAGGAGCCGAGGCTCAGAAAGGGGAACCCATCCACCTCTGGTCCACACCGGACACTGATAGGAATTATAGAAAAGCAAAAATTTCAATGTATGATACATAAATGGTAAAAAAGATAAACTTTTAAATCTAAAACACTGATGAACCCCTTATTTTCCTCAGAGTGGCTTAGTGGAAGTCAGTATCCGTGGCACACTGTCCGGGTGGGCGTGGAAGAGGTGTGGCTTATGCAGTGGAAATGCTTGTGACTTTGTTTCTATTATAAGTTTATAAACTGTGGGGGAAAAGATGTGGCACATACAAAAAAATCTACATTAAACAGAACCAAATGAAACAGTGAAGATCATTATTTGAGTCGTGTGTAGACGTTTTAACACAAAACATCGCAAATTGAATCAAGAATCACTCAACATCCCAAGAATCATTGTGAACCTTGTCGCTGTACTTTGTACTTAGTCAAAGGAAGTAAGTGTAGAAGGAAACCTTTTGAATAGAGGTCAATGGGGAAATCCTGAAGCATCTTCATATATATATAATATATAATATATAATGTGTGTGTGTATATATGTATATATGTGTGTGTGTGTGTGTGTGTATATATATAAAATATATAAGTATATATATATATATATATATGTGTGCTTTTTGTATAAAATCAGAGGTTGGGCTGAAGAACGTTCCACCGCGAGTATGTGATGAGCGGTTCTGCGACAGGTTGTCATTGGATTGAGGAAACGGCGGAACGCTTTAACAAGCTCCTGCCGGGAGAAAGGTCATGAGGTCACAGTTCAAATGTGGTGGCAGATCTTCTCATCCTTGAGTATTCGCGAGAGCTTCTGTTCCAGTAGCGTTTCCAGTCACAGATCTCTCTAATTACCCCACACACTGCCGGGGCTGCACTGTGGGGCAGCTGTGAAACAGCAGTGTCAAGGACGACCAGCCTCTGTTAACCTGCAGGCCGTTCTCTGTAGAATGTTTCTAACGAAGCTTTTTTGGAAAATGAGCAGTTAGACTGATGAACTGTAAAGAGAGATTTACCCGTAGTAATGATATAAAAATTCAGAAGCTGTTTGCACAAAATTTGCTACAATGTTGTGATTTAAGTGATGTAACATAACCCTCTCAGAAGCTCTCCTTGTGATGGGTTGGGCCTCCTGCCCAGAGTGAACTGCCCATAGTCAGCTGGGATTGGCTCTAGCTTCCCCACGACCCAAAATGGAAAAGTGGAGAATGAATGTAAAAAAATGGCCCTTCGGCTACGTTCAGTCTTTAATGGTTCTTGGCCTCCAAAAAAGTTATAGAAACCTTGAGTATGAAAATATTTTTTCACGACAAATGGACAGAAATGTTTGTGTTAAGGTCATTGGGAGCGAAGCTGTAAACGATCTTACTTCATTGTGACTGTGGCTGAAATGAATCATTGTTCAAGCGCTGGAGTTTGAGAATGAACGTTCAGGCCTGCGAGGACTTGCTGGTTATCTCAGAGCTGCAGAGAGGTTGTTAAATGATAGTGAGACATGATGAATGTGTGTGTGTTAACCTGGTGATTCACACTGTTGTCATACACTAAATGGCTCTTATCACTGATTGGCGTCTCATTTGTCAGAAGTTCAACCAACTTCCCTCTACCAGCTAGAAGGATTCTCTCTGGACGTAGCGATCCTGGAAGCCTCGATTGACGAGGACCTAGATTAGAAGTTTTATGGAGAACGTGAAAAATAGCCGCTTAATTGAATTAATTCTGGAAGCGACAGTTACCGTTCTCTTACTCCTTTGGCTTGAGCTCCATCAGTCTCGCCCTCAGCTATTAGAGCTGTAGGAGATAAGCTGCTGATGAGATGGATGGTGGTTTCTGCTTTACATCCTGGAGGTTGACTTGAGCTTCCTGGCCTTGGAGAATCCTTTATCTGAGGCCTGGCTGCCGTTCCTGTTCTAGTGCATTCTGTTTACCTCTGAAAGAGACAGAAAAAGAGGGAAAGTGCTGAGGAATGTTTCCCGAAGCGCTATTCATTGCACTGTACCCCCATGGCGCAGGCCAGTCAGGGTTGGGATGGATGGACTCTTAAGCCCAGATAATAAATTGAAAGACTATGACAGGGCACCGCAGGCACCAGAGCCCAATTAATGATAAATGTTCTCACAGGTGAAGCATGTCTCCTTTTTTTTGGTAATCCTTCTCTGTCAGTGCCCTCCTCTTATGTACTTCACTTAATTCCTGGTGTTGTCAAATTAGCTTAGGACGTAGAAGAAAATGTACGTGAGCAGTGAAAAGATCTCAAATCTGGAGACAAACTTGTGGTTTTTCCTGATGTCCACCACCAGAAAGTGCTGTAGGTAGGTGAGGTTGGGGATTAGTAATCCTGATCCCTTCGTACCTGCGAGGAATGACAGCACCCACTGAGCTATGTGTGCAGCCTCCTAAATCTCAATTAACGTCTGCCTAAGGCTAATTAGGTGGAATTAAACGGCTTGGCATTTAGGATTAAGGGGTAATGGTGGCTCTGCATATCTTTAAGTTTTCTCTACAGTTTTAGTCTGTGGTAGAGTCCCTTTGTGTGGTCCATTTGGGACATTCAGTTCTGTCTGTTCTACAGCCATTTGAGATCAGGTCAGAAGGGATGTAGGGATATATCAGTATAAAAAACAGCACTGCAAAAATGTTTTTGTTGTTTAATATTTGCCCAATTGCAGTTATTATTAAACAATTGCAATCATGTTTGTAAAGCAGAATGTGAAGTTTGGTGTTTTCTTTTGGGGAAAAATGTAAATTTGATAGATATTTATAGATATGTATAGATAGGGGTGTGTATGTGTGTGTGTGTGTGTGTGTGTGTGTGTGTGTGTGTGTGGAGTCAAGTCAAGTCAATTATATTTATACAGCGCTTTTTACAACTGACATTGTCACAAAGCAGCTTTACAGAGTTTATAGAATCCGGGTCCGAGCCCCAATGAGCCAAAGGCGACAGTAGCAAGGAAAACCTCCCTGTGTGTGTGTGCGTGTGTGTGTATGTATTGAAACGTCTGAAATGTTGTAACTTCTGTCTTGTTGCCGTTACCTCTAGGGGGCGACAAATTATAAACCGCTAGGACTCAAGCTAGCTCATTCGTTGATCCACCATTGGCTCGTATTCAGAACGTGCAAATAATAATAAAAATAGACAATCTCATTAACTGCAGCTATTAATATGGCAGTTAATCCACAGCTAAATTTCACGACTGTGACCTGTGGAGTGTATCGTACCCTACAGTCCAGAAAAGCTCGTACTGTGACATCTCAGGATCTTGTATTTCCCCTTAATTCACACGTTCAGTGTAATTGGCTTATAGGAGAATGGGGGCGTGAGCTGAGTATTAGGTCTGGATTTAATTGGATTAATTTGCAGATCGATATTATCATCAATAGTATATAATTTGCTGAATGGCATTACCACCGATAAGCGGATAATCGCTCACGGGACAACCCTGAAAGCACCAAGATGGTTCAAACGGTCTCATTCAGGAATCCTTGGGAAAGCCCCCTCGTCCATGACCCCCCATCACCATCATTCCACCATGCACTTATTCCCCTCACTCTGGTGGTATTTTAAACCCTTGAGGAATGTAAGCATAGCCCTAACTGTCCCAGGGCGAGCGCGGTGATGAGGAGGGTAGAAGAACGATGCTTTAAAGCTTCTGGTTGCGTCTGTCTGTCTGGGAATGAGCTGTGAAGTCACAGGGTCTGAGACATCAGAACTATGTTAAACCCTATGGACGTCTGGAATGAGAGCAGTCAAGCTTCAGTGATTTTAGAGGTCGTTCAGACCAGGATTATATGGAGGAGGGTCATTCTGGATCTCCACTTATTTGTCATGGTCCATAGCTATTCATGAGGCTCCTTTTCAACCCAATGACTTGGGAAATATGTCTTTTAATGCACATTAATGTGTGTTGCCTTCACTTTTCAGCCTTTATTGAAGGTAATTGAGGAGCATGCAGAGGAAATTCTGCTGATTCGTGCTCCCAGTGTGTTAATGAATGTGTTGGTAGTGAGTGTTACAGTACGGCTGTTTTTTCTAGCAACTTTTTCATTGTTTTGATATTTTCCAACCTTATGTGATGTGTTTGCATAATTTTTTTTATGATTTCCCCCCTCTTTTTATGTTGTCAGCTCAATCCCGATGTTGCAAAATGACTTATTTTCACAATGTAGGGCTAAAAGTAAGAAGTATACCCCCGCCCCCAGCCCTTTATATTGCCTGTTTTTAACACTTGCCTTTTTGTTGCTGGTCAGTGCCGTGCTTTGACAGATAAAGCAGGCCGACACATTGAAAGCCCCTGTGGGGGCTGCCACGGGCTCCAGGCATTGTGTCGCCTCAACGGGGTAATTGTTAGACTCCGGGAAAGAGGAGGGGTTGCCCGTGAAGGACTCGGGGTACACAATAGCCCTCCGAGGGAGTGAAAGGCAGAATGGTCGAGAGAAAAACAAAAAAAAATCACAAAAACAACAAAAAAAGCCCAAAATGATAATTTTTATGTGTCACATCTTACTCCAATTTCAGAAGGAAGGCCATTTCGAGAGGTAGGATATGGCTGGTGCAAAAGTTTTTCACATTTTATTTATATGTAGTGAGGCTGGTAAAAGTTTGCGCCCTTTCCTATAATTTTTTTTATGTATTTCCTGCTGGAATCATGCTCCGCTTTTGTTCCTGCTGGGCTACCGAAGGGTGCACGGCTGTATGCATTTTAAGGAGACTCCGAATTGGCCCTTTCTTGTCTTCGTTGGGAACTGAAAGATGGCATTGAAGGCCGTGATTCCCCCTCTGAAGCCCTCCATCCCTCCCCCCCTCGCCGTGGTGACCGTTCTGTCTCCTGCGCGCTGGAAAGCTTGGATACACTTTTGAAATGCTAAAAAATCCCCATTCGGAGGCGTCGGCAGAGACAGAGGGGATTAAATTAGCAGAAAAAGTGGGGCTGCTAATTAGTTGATTTAAAGACACGGACCCTCCCCCTTGTGGCCTGTTCACCTTCTCACATAGGCTACCTTTGATCCCTCTTAGCCCCATTGCATTATGGGTAAGTGATTTTCTTCCATTATGGCCCTCCTCCCCCTCCTGCCTGGAGGCCAGCTCTGTCTAATTGGGCTTCTCTCAGAAGTTCTGGTCTGTGGAATCCCTCATCCTGTACTGCAAGTGGACCGGAATATCAATATGCTGTTAACCCAATCAAGCTGAAGGTGTGTTTTTCTCTTTCACACTTCGTACTGGAGTCCGAGAACTGATCAGATAAAGGTTGAGTGCTGTACATGTTGTTTTCTTTCTAGCTGCTAGTTTCAGGTCTTTTAAAGATCTACACAAGTGCTCCTTGGCTCTGATCATTCTTCTCACTCCACTGTCTGAAATCTTGTATGGATAACCTGGTCATGGTCATTTTATGGTGAAATGATGTTCTTTCCACTTCTGGATTATGGTCCCAACATTGCTCGCTGTAACCTTCAGTAGTTTAGAGATTCTGCTGGAACCAATGCCATCAGTGTGTTTTACAACAAAGGTTGTGAAGGTGTTGATAGAATTTGTTGGACTCCTTGGTAATAAGACGCCTTTTTATAGCATTAGTTGGGACTGAAGCATTGGATATTAATTTGAGTGTCAGGATTGATTCTAATTACTGATACATTTCAGCTGCTGTTATGACTTTTTGCCCCTTTCTTTCTTCATGTCTTCAATACTTTTACCCTGTAACATTACATTTTATTCCCCATAACATAATATATAGAACCTTAATGTATGGTTTGATTTCTTTGTGTGGATTGGATGGTTGTTACCGAAATCTGTTGAGAATTTTTTGTCAATAGCAGCTTTAGAAATAGATTTACTTAGAAAATGGGTGATGTGTTCAATACTTATTTTACCCACTGTATTTGAAGGACTTATGCAGATAGGAAACAAAGGTCTTTTTAATAAAATGTCTGACCTTGAAATATGTTTAGTAGTAGTTTCTTCTAAAGCTATATCTCCTGAAGTCTTCTAGAGCAGCTGGGCCTGGCAAAGTTATTTAAGCTGATTGCAGTTATTTTTCAGTAATTAATTAGTATAGATTCACCAGTTGAGACAAATGAATAAAAATTAAAGCCAGGCGCACATGCTCTTTGGCACTGGCACCCACTACTTATATTATCTTGTATACTCCCATACTGTATGCGAGCATTGCATTATTGCTGCAAATAACTAATAACTAATAAGAATAAAATTACATTTACAATGAGCAGTGCAACCTCTTCATTTGATCCATCTGGTTTGGAACAGTGGGCATCTGACACGGGCAGCGGGGCACTGTACCCATGAGAACCTCAGAGGTACCTTTACCAGTGTGGGATTTGCACCAATGACCTTCTGATCAGAGGAACAACTCCCTAACCTAATGAATTAAGGAATTTATTAATTTATTTATTTGTCCCTGATGAGCAAGCCTGGAGGTGACCATGCCAAGGACAAGAAACCTTGAGAAGATCCAGACCCAGACTCAGAAATGAGCCAATCCAGATTGGGATGCTGTTGTGTAATGTAAAAGTAAATAAATCTATACATTAACTGTGTGCTAAACGGTCAAAAACGTGCAGCCAGGACTTTCATTAGGACTCAGTTTTGTTGAGCTGTTTACTTGAATGCAGAACTGTTTGTGGCAAATGTTCCTCTGCATCACACAGTTCCTTCAGCGGGCGGTTGCTGCACCCACGGTGTGGGAAGGAGAGATTCAGGAGATCTTTCCTTCCAGCTACAGTCAGACTGTACAATCACCACCTGCAGCTGACCACACACACACACACACACACTCCTCACAGACGGACAATTAAG
>JBBIGC010000001.1:14437579-14449832 GCA_037576955.1 Lepidarchus adonis
TTGTCTTAAATGTTTCTTTATTGTGTGTTTCTCTTTTTTTAACATTTGCTTTATTTATTTATTGTGTGTGATTTTTTACGTGTGAAATTTCCCACTTGTGGGACAATAAAGGATTATCTTATCTTATCTTATCTTATCTTGTTAGTTCTTTGTTAATAGCCAAAGCAAAATGGTGATATTTTATTATCACAATATATAGTATGCTTTTCTGAGTGTCATGGAAATTGTCAGTACTTTTAAGAATACCTGCATTTAGGGATAAACATTGGGAAAATATGTAATTTTTTTTTCAAGCCAGTGTTACATTTACAATTTAAATGTGATTTTAAATTGATTTTTTTCCACAAATGCCCTATTTTTACAATTTGTAATGTGCCAGAAAGTCACTTCACATGCTCTGTATGAGTAGATTTAATTATTATTATTATTATAATCTCATAGTTAAATCTCCTGAGTAATGGAGAATATAAGATTTAATTCAAATTGTGATGTGAAAAACGAACTCTTAAATTGTGACTATGATAGAATTGTGATTAATTGTTCACCCATAACTGCACATTTAATCACTAAGACGGTATGAGTTTAATTATATTTAGAGCAGTGAAGGTATTTATATGTTTGAATAAAAATCCCTGTTTAGAGTTTTCTTAATAAAATATCGAGCATTATGTATCACATATGACATATCATACACAGTACAAAATTTTGTTTGAGAAGAACCAGTTTATATATATACATATATATATACAGTATACACACAATAGATCTACATTTGTAAATGTATAAACAGTATAAAAAAGGAGCAGAAAAAAAGAATTGAACACTATTGCACATCAGAAGATATTCCAAATTGCCTGCACTAGTCAGAGCCTTGTAGGACCACCGGTGAGGAGAAATTGGGTGGTGTATCATTCTCAGCTAAGCAAAGACAGTACTAATAGCGTGCATGCGTGCATGCATGCGTGCGTGCGTGATAAGTGTGTGGCACTTAATCACCAGCTAAAATAATCATTACTACACCAGTTCAGTTTGGAGCCATACTTGCTTAACCAGTAAAGTGTGATTCTTGGTGCTGGTTTTCATTTCTGGCAATAATTGAAATCTATGCAGAAAAGAAAGGTCATAAAACCTCGCTCTGGCCCTGAGCCAAGCGCTGTCGTAATTTACTTCTCCGTGTCATGTTGTCGTTAACTGAAATGAAAGCCTTTGGCTTGACGGGCCTGCGCAGCACTAAGCCGATTTTGCTCAGATTCCGTGAGCTTTCAGGGAGTGAGGGACGTCTCTCTGGCTTCTTACATGATTAAATGTGCAACTGTTTGTGTTGAGCTGCTACTTGTGGTGTGTTGTAAACCAGGCAGACGCATGAATCCCAGCGGACAGCAAAGAAGGGAAATCTGATCAAAATGTGTATCATGTATATCAGCTAATCACTTTTATATTAACACATGGTCATGTCTCCTTAGTGCAGCCAGGCTTTTCGAGAATGTGCCCGTCCGTTCTCAGATCCTCGGTTTGGGAGAATGTAAGACAAACCGTTGGGTTTAGTCGGTCATACAGATACACTAACACTTAATCACTTAGGTTCGCGTTCGTTCCCAACTTTGGAACTGGCTGAGAACTGGAACCGGCACAGACACCAGTGCAGTATAAAAGCGGTATTAGTTACTCTTCAGTTTAGGTTCTGTTCGATGTTCATGGCCAGTGTCTGAGTGATTAGGACCTTGCCCCTGGTTGTAGGTTCAAATCCCAGACTGGTAAAGGCACCATCCTGCTCCCTGGACACTGTGGCGATGCTAGTTGCTCCTCTGGTGAGAAGGTCAGCAATTCAAATCCCAGACTGGTACCTCTGGATACTTTTTCATGTTAGGATGACCATTATGACTAGGCCTTTCCACTACTCTCGCCTTCTACTTTCGACTGCTTCCATTAGGGGGCGCCACAGTGGATCCGCTGTTCCCATTTCTTTATGTCCTCTTCCTCTCTTACACCAACCGCTAATATCTTTCTTCCACCACATCCATAACCTCTTATTCTTTGATCTTTATCAATGCATCGCACAAAATAATTCACGATCAAATCAATCTGACACATGAAAATCAATTTCAATTTATTTCCCTGTGTTTTACTGCTGCTTCTTCTGATGACTCCATCAGGGTATTATAATAATCTAATTGATTAGATTCTGTCTGCATGTGAGAGTTATATTTACATGTATTAATTTGGCTGACACTTTTGTCTAATGTGACTTCCAGCTACAGGAGTTGATGGAAATGTAGCAGACTGTGAAATATTTCATACTGATTACAGACCCCAGCATTGAACCCAATCGCTTTGCTGCAATGTTTAAAGTATAAAAATGAAAACAATCGGACCATCGTCTAAAATAATTTCTGCAGAATCGAATCATGAGGACATTCCTAGGATTCACAGACCTTATCTATGCAGATGGATGCTCATCATCCTGAAGGAGATGCTTTCTCACTAAGATTGAATAAATAATATAGAACCTGATTGTAGGCATGTCCAGATCCGGTGTCCAGCACAGTTTTACTGTTCCCCTGATTAATTCCCAGGTTTAGTGAGTGTGTTTGAGAAGGAACTACCAATCTGTACTGGACACCCACCCTCCAGAATCCATCCTACCCACCCAGAGAGAAATGCCACACATGCTGTATGGGACTTTCTGCCAGAGGTGGACGTGGCATCAGCACCAGAACCGTAATTCTTCTCCTGTACTACCAACACTCAGTGATGTTCCTTATTGTTCTGCAAAGTGTAAACTGATTGACAGTACTCGTCTTGTAGACCCACATAAAATATGGAGAGGTTTTAATAGACATTAGAAATGTCAGCGTACTGGAGGTGACATCCTCAAGGGAGAAACGACATTCAGTTAAAGGCTTGTAGCGAAAGCCTTTTGTAATTATAGATCTGCAGATTTCAGCCTCCATTATAGAGCAGGATGGGCCTTTAACGAGCTTACTGGCATTAAGAGCTGTAGTTAAATGGGAAATGGGATGGTTGCTGTGGGCCATTTCCCCATGTTCTCTTTAAATCTAAATCATCCATTTACCAAGTACCGCAGAACGCGATGGAATTTGCATCACCTTTGAGTAGAACTGGGAGGATATGAGTATTGTGACTGCATTAGGATTTTCAGAGCACTCTGTGATATTGTCAGCACTTTTAAACACTGTCTCTGTTTCATTTGTTTCCTTTGAACAGATAATGGAAATATACATATGGCAAACTGTATACTGAATTTCCCCACATTTTAGGCCATCCCACATTATAGACCCCATTCTATAAGCTGCAGAAAATGTTCATTTATATTTTAAAACTTTAACATAAGTCGACCCATGTTATTAGTTGCAGTGTTACTGAATTTACTGATCTGAAGTAGAAGAATCTAATTTGACCCCTGGAGCCTTTTCAGCTCAATACCAGTGACATTGTACTGTAGTTGCTCATAAATTGATAAAATTTGTAACTTATCTATATCACGCCACAACGCAAGAACTACACTGCAAAATTTAAACTCCAGGCAACGTCTGTAAAATCTGAGGTGAACACATCCAACATTAGCGACAGCAAAACAATTGACGTTTATGAATCTGATTTGAAGAAAGCCTAATAATTTTATTATTTCAGTGTTGCTAATTTGTAAATGGATGATTGACAGCCCTGTACTACAGTAGCTCTATCCTCCAGTCATTCAAATGAAAATTAAAAACTCAATGTATAAGAGAAATACAATATTGAAAAAACAATTCCTCTCAGCATCATGATATGATATGATCCCACCTACAGGAGAATTTGCCTTTCTGTAAAACTTTAACTTGTAACTGTAATTTGAAATTAGTTTGGTGAAGAACTCCACACTTTCAAAGATCAGACTGTTGCTCCAAGTTATAAACTCTAGCTGCTAGAACCTGTTTCATTTCCTTCTGCTCATTGTTGTTTTCTGGTGTCAACCAGAGGAGGATGGTTCCCCTTCTGAGCCTTGGTTCCTCCCAAGGTTTCTTCCTACAGTTTTTCCTCTGTCACCTTTGGCTGCTCAGTAGAGCCTCGGACCTGGATTCTGTAAAGCTGCTTCATGACAACATCTGTTTTAAAAAAACTTTGTAGAAATAAAATTGACTCAAATATTGTGCATTGGAATAATCCACTGGACGCCAAATTCAACTCATACAGTTTCTTCCCACAGTAAAAGCCGAGGCAGGACAGAGGGACAGTATGGAAATCCCCTTTCTCAGCAGTAAAAAGTACCTTTGGACGAAGTCTACTGAAGGTGTTGAAACATTAACATCATCCTCAACACACCACTACTCCACCGTCTCCTGAGTGTCCCAGCTCTTTCCACTCTGTCGATCGTTAAGTGCTTCAAGTCATTTGATAAGAGCTCCTGTGTAACCTAGTCTACATTCCACTGCAATTGCATCTGCCATCTACTAAATGATATTTAAAAGGCGTTTGATTTTTTCTTCCTCCCGGCTTGTCGTGCTCTGCGATTCTGGCAGCTTTACAGAGACTGTGCTCGTTCTTGGCGTGAAGCCCTGGCTGCCATATTCTTCCCTGTTTCGATGGTGCCAAGTGAGGGCTAGGGTCAAGTTCGTTTTCCTGCGAGAGGTGGGACGGACGCTGAGACGCAGCGGGAGCAAGCGTGACCTTGGGAAATGGGAATTTACTGTTGGATGATGGGTAGTGCATTACAGTCACTATCATTAAGTACAATACATTTAGATGCAATAGGATGCGCTGCTTTAATGGAGACGTTTTTGGAACGTTTAAGTTTTTTAAAGTAATAAATATATGGATGGCTGGATAGATAGATGGATAGATAGCTAGATGGATAAATGATTAAATGGATGGAAGATGGATGGAAAGTTAGATAAATGGATGGATTGATGGATAGCAAGAATGCTAGATGGCTGGATGAATGGATGGATAGATTAATATGGGTTGGATGGATAGATGGAAGATGGATGGATTGAAATATTATTAGATGGCTGGATGAATGGATGGATAGATTGATATTAGATGGATGATAGATGAATGGATAAATGACTAGATAGATGGATGGAAAGTTGGATAAATACATGGATCGATCAATTGAAAGATGCTAGATGGCTGAATGAATGGATGGATAGATTAATAAAGGATGTATGGATGGATAGATGATAGATGGATGGATAGACAGATGGTTAGATGGATAAATAGCTAGATAGATGGATGGATGGATAAATTACTAGATAGATGGATGATGAATGGATGGATCAAAAGATTTCTACATGGCTGGATGAATGGAGAATGGATAGATAGATTAATATTGAAAATGGATAGATAAATCGCTAGATGAATTGAGAGATGGAGAGATGGATAGACCGATGGATGAATAGGTCAAAAGATTGCTAGATGGATAGATGAATATTTGATAGATGGATGGAAGGATGGTTGGACAGCTAAATTGATGGATGGATGGATGGATGAGTGACAGACAGACATTTAAACCTCCCCATAATGTATTGGTCACTCCAGTTTGCTTTTGTAGATTTGTACAGTTTGAGTCCAGACTGAGAACGTTTCCGGGCTTTTACCCACTAATGTCCCCGAATTCACTTAAGCCGTGTTGTATCCACTAGGAGTCTGGTTCCTCTAGAACAGGGATGGACCGTTCTAGTCCTGGAGAACCTCCTCAAACACACTGACTGAACTTGGCAATGACCCCCCAGTGCCGGATTTGCTCTAGAGCAGGGGTGCCCACACTTTTTTTGACTTGCGAGCTACTTTTGAAATGACCGAGTCAAAATGAGCTACCAACAATAAAAATGCTAAACAGATTTTATATATATAGAGTCCGGACTTAATCCCCTCACTTTTCGGTGTGTAGTCAGTGTTGTACTTTTTGGTCCAGCTCCCCCACTCATTTTTACACCCTTTCTTTAGAAGTAAATAAACTGTTAGCAGCTAACTGAGAGACTTGTTGGCTGGAGTTTTGCAGTAGCTCGCGTGGTGACCGAGCATGCCCATTGACGCTTGTTACAAAAGATGACGCTGGATCGGCTGTGCTGTATGTCAGTCAACTGCCAAACGCCACAGTGGGGATGAATGATTGGCTCTATCTGTACCTCAGTGTTTTCTGTGTGTCGCTGTTCACTTGAGTTGAATTTTGATAGGCAGGGCTCAACAGTTGACTGGTAGCTTGCGATCGACATATTGGGCACCACTGCTCTAGAACATGCGAAACATCACTGCATACTTACAAATTGGAGTTGCAGCTGATGTGACACCACAGAACATCTTCAGTGTCCAGACACTCTATGATACTTATGACCCAATGGATTTTCTGCCAGGTGTGGCAGTGGCATCAGCGCCAGAACCGTTATTTCTGAGTGTAAAACTGGAAAAGGGAAGTTATGATTCCTGAAGGTATATGTCAAGCCAGTATAATCCTGCGTAAAGATTTGCTCCACTTTAGGGAGTCTGTGTTCTGCAGCTTCAGTTTAGCACTGAGCTGCGGTTTTTTGGAAACTGATATACGATGGAGATTGTGGTGAAAACCTCCTTGAATTAGATTTGACAAGGAAACAAAAACAAGATGTAATTGGCAGTGCAGCCACACATCTCCCTATGTGCCTGTAAATCTCTCTAATAAACGTACACACAGGCAGTCAGCCTGACGGCTTTGGCCCAGATCCTGACTCATGTTTAATTGTGTATATCATCTTCAAGTTGTCCTGTGAGAATCAAGATGTGATCACCCAGACAGACAAGAGCACAGATATACGTGAAGTTGCTGTAATTGCTGTTGACAGTGCAGATGAGTGATGGGTCGTTGTTCTTACACCGACAGTCTGAAATGGTCCATCTGCCACTGTTCCCAAACAGACAGACATGGCAGCTCTCCTCCTAATGAGAGTCTCAGCAGCCCAGCCCTGCTGCAGGAACCTTCCTCAGGCTGGGCTACCGTGGAGAGAGGCACATTATTTATGTGGAGGGAATGAGACGGGCTGGGTGATGTATACCAATCAAACGTTTACTTATGAGCAGTGTCTGCACAATTCTGAAATGTGTAAAACGACATTTTTTGAGGTTGTTTAACCCTATTGAACACTAACAGGTGATGCCTTCAATGATTGTGATGTAGGTACAACACATGCATGTAAAAATGAGCCATTTATAAACCTATCAGTCTCAACAAAACTGACAGTTTATTTCTAAAGGATTAAAAGATTAAATGATTTCTGATAATAAGTTGGGTTTGGGCTGGTTATCATGTTGGAATACTGCCCTGTGGCCCAGTTTCTGAAGGGAGGGGACCATGCTCTGCTTCAGTTTGTTACAGTACATGTTAGCATTCATGTTTCCCTTAATGACAACTGTAGTTTCCCAGTGCCGGTAGCACTCTCACCACTCCCACCATCATGCTTGACTATAGGCAAGACACACTTGTCTTTGTGTTCCTTACCTGGTTGCTGCCTCACATGCTTGACACCATCTGAACCAAATAAGTTTATCTTGGTCTCATCAGACCACAGGACATGGTTCCAGTAATCCATATCCTTAGTCTGCTTGTCTTCAGAAGACTGATTGTGGGTTTTCTTGTGCATCATCTTTTAGAAGAGGCTTCGTCCTGGGGCGACAACCATGCAGACCAGTTTGATACAGTGTGTGGTGTATGGTCTGAGCACTGACAGACTGACCCCCCCACCCCAGTGCTGGCAGCTCTGGCTCATCTATTTTCAGGAGACTCTGGATATGACTTCCTTGGTGAATCATGGTGAGACCTGTTCTGAGTGTTAAACCAAACACTGTATGGTCTTGACCACCATGCTGCAGCTCAGTTTCAGGGTGTTGGCTTCTTCTTCTAGCCTCGACCATCTTTATGTAGAGCAACACTTCCTTTTTTCAGATCCTTTGTCATGACCGTGACAGTGACTATTATGTCATTGTGAACACACCACATTACCAAATGAAATGTGCACACGTGGACCAGCGGGCAGCTGCCAACAGCAGCACCCTGGGAGCAGTGTAGTGGGGGCGTTACCTTGCTCAAATGTTACCTCAGTGGTGCCCGGACTTGAACCTGCAACCTTTTGATCCCAAAGTCCTGACCACTAAGCCCATGTGAGGTGCCATGATGAACTTCCAGTGACCAGTATGAGAGTGTGTGAGCACAATAACACCACACACTTGCTTCCCATTCACACCTGAGACCTTGTAACACTAACGAGTCACATGATCCTTTAGGCCTTGTCAACACAGGGATCTGAATTGAGCATTTCTGAGCACGTTTAAAACGTCGTCCATGTTTCTGTATGTTGGAGCGAATCAGTTTAGACACACAGGCTTTCAGCACTCGTGTTTGGATGGCGTCAAAAAAAATACATGTTGCTTTTTCTTGGTGTCAGTTTCTTTCTCAATCCTAATGATGGAAACACTTGTACCTTCTTTTAATCTAACATTCTGGAAGAGCTGAAATTTCTCATGATACTTCACACGTTGAGCAGTCAGAGGATGAACCCAGTAGGAAGTGGTGTTTTCTCTGTCTACGCTGTAAAAAGCAAATTCAGGAAACAGGTAGACGAAAAGGAAGTAACAGATTATACGGCATGTAGTCAGCACTGTAAACTCACAGCAAGAAGGTTCTGGGTAATGAACCCAAATGTATAAGCAATTTTGAAAATGAATGGATATAAAAACGCATATAGTATATAAACTTTGTTTGATACAATTTGGACAATTGGTGAGTATATTGTAAAGCAATAATTCTAAATAAATTATGGTATAGATTTTGCTTTTCTTGCTTTGTTTCCACCATCACCCACTCTAGGAGCTAAATCTGTTTGTTGGTGAGAGATCAGATCCGTACGGAATCGCTGGCATTTGTTTCCTTCAAAGATCAAGTCTTTCTTACTTCAGAGCCAAACTTCTGCATCAGAGCCGACACTACAGCACAGCCTGAATCCTTTCTGTGCAGGAAGTACATGACCCCTCTCTCTCTGGTGGAGCACAGTGTGTGCCCATGGTGTTATTTATGCTCTGAACAAACCGTACATGCACTTCTAAGTGTGACCTGAATGGTGCCATACTTCCTCCTCCACTCTCGCTCCGAAACTTTAAACAGACTTCTTTATTTGTTTGCCTTCGGCTGGAATCGGAGTGAGTGACCGTATCTCCTCTCGGGCTATCCTCCATCTGTGTGGAGGTGTCTGTGGAGAGCCGCTGCAGCTGGAGGGGGGAAAGACTGCCCCCATTGTTTTAGCTTAAGGCCGCGGGGCCCCGCAGGCAGGATGGGCCGCAGGCTCCCAGAGGAGCGCTCCCCTGTGCTGCTGCTTACCCCCAACGCAACGGGACACCCCCAGATCTCTTTCACAGCTGACCAAGTCCCCTTCCTCTGCAGACCCGTCTCCGTTTCTATGGCCCCTCATTGTCCCAGATGGGAACCTTTTCACTCAGGCCTCAGATTTCAGCCAGACTGGGATGTCAGTAGGTCATTGTTGTATTTATAACTTAAAAAGGACTCTTTATAATGTCTGTGTATCACCGCCGTTAACAAAGGAGCCAAGTGCGTAAATCGTAACATTGATCCAATTACTTGGTTTTGGCACTTACGGCCACTTGCACTGATACTGATACTGCACAGCCATATTATATTATTACTGTTACTGTATTTATTGTTTAGTAAATTCCTAAATGTACACTTTATTTGATTCTTGCAGTTGAAAAATGCTAGAATTTGGGTGCACCTTCTAAAAACAATTACATTTTCATTAAAAATTAGCCATTGTCCTCTAAATATGGCAATTTCTGTGTATATTATATATATTTTCAGTTGTGTACTTGTATCGTCTTGTGTAGTTGATTTTTTGTAATATAAAATGTGCCGTAACTTATTCACAGACTATATTTGATGTCTTATGTTTTTGTCTGATACGCTAAATTTAACAAATATAAAGCCATTGGTGGGTACTGCAGTGGTTCATGCTATTGCTTCACAGAAACAAGGTCCTGGGTTCGATTTGTTTGATCTTTCTGCAAAGCTTCCCCTGTGTTTGTGTGGGATTCTCCAGTTTCCTCCCACTGTCCAAAGGCTGGTGGTTCAGGTTGACTGGCTAATCTGTATACTCAGTCTGGCTACTGTAATAGGAGACGTTCATGTTGCTGCTGTTAATAAACATAGTGCTGTTCAATAAAACCTCTGCATCATCAGTACATACATCAGTTCACACTTATGCCAAAACTGGAGTTACGTCCCACTCAGAGGAACCGAACTCTAATGTAACTTGAGGACCCACTGTGTATATAGTATATATGTGGCTGCAAACTCACTCCTACACTCCAGAACCGTCCGAGTCCAGAAGCTTTCTGGGATCCTGTGTTAACACTGGGCTGTTAGAGATGGAGATGTTTTTTGCGGAACAGTTGAAATGATCATGATGATCAAAGTCTGAAGACATGAACTCTCAACACAATCCGCCTTCCTTTTATATCTTAAACTTTTATATGGCTGACGTAGGTGTTGCTGCGCTAAGTACAGACGCACCCTGTGCTTATCGCAGCCATAAATCGCACTTAACGAGGCGCTAATCGCGGATTAATGGTGTTGGAGATAGGCGGCGGCCTGCCACCCTCGCCAGCTCTTATCTACACTCAGATACTCCTATCAGACTTCCTGCTGGGCAAACTCACGCTGACTCTGAAGAAGCAGGACACAGCAGGATTTAGTTTCATCTGAGATGGTGTGCGATTGTTGCAGGACCGTCCAGTATTACCCACGGTGCGTCATGAATTTAGACCTTAGACTAAAGCAGCAGGTGAGGCTGACGGAGACGCTGGGTGTTCAGCAGTAAAGCACGTTGAGTCATGGGTGCATAAGTGCCGTTGCTGTTTGATCATTACTGAAGTCATGATAAGGGTTCAGGACACACACACACACACACCTGCATCTACACACACATCTACACCCCTGGGTCTGCTGTGTACCCTTGCTGTCTGGGTGGTGGAGAAGTTTTGGCTGCTGTTCCCTGTTTAAATGCCAAAACATCCTCTTACACGGAGACACAGTGAAAGCTCATTTCCATCTGAAGCTAACGTAGAACACAGGCATCTCTCTCTCATTTTCTCTTTCTCTCTCTCTCTTTCTCTCTCTCTCAATATTTTCTTTCATTTTTCACTCTTTCTTATCCTCTGTATGTTTCTGTTTTCTCGCCTTTTCTCTCTCCCTCCCTCATTTCTCTCTTTTACATTCTCCCTCCTCTTCTGTTTATTTTCTTTCATTTTTTCCATAATTCCTTTTGTCTGTCATTCTTTCAAGATTCGAATTTCAAGGGAGGTTTATTGTCAATAAAACCGTATACACAGTATATTTCACACCAGAGAGAGAGAGAGAGAGAGAGAAACAGTGTTGCCAGAGGCACAGATCGATCAGATCTTAGCTGCAGAGTTCTCCATCTGCTGAGCTCATGAATCTGAGGAAAGAGGAGAAGATAAAAGTGCAGGGAGCTGATGAGGTGAACAGCCAGGCGAGAAAAAAAGAAAAAATAAATAAAATGAAACAAGTGAGAATAGAAGCAAACAGGTGGTTGGTCGGTCTGTCTCTGTGTGTCTGTCGGTCGGTCTGTCTGTGTGCTTGGAGTTTTAGAGCAGATACACAGAAGAGCGGCGCTGATATGAAAATATGATGATACAATACAGATTTCAAGAAGCTGATCAATATCATAGGTCATTATTCCAGTATCTGGCATCCACAATGTAAGACATGATTAATCAGACCAGGCCACCTTCTTCCATTATTCCATGGTCCAGTTCCACTTTAGGTTCTGACACCTAGGGATGGGCGATATGACAGAAATAACATATCATGACACTTTAAGAATTTTTTCCAATCTGTAATGTGAAACAAAAAAACAACAACAGTGGCATAAATAAATATTTTAAAAGCAGCAGTGTCAAAAAATAAAAAGGAATTTGGAAAAATACAGTGCTATATTAAAATATATAAAAAACAACAGTGTCAAATTAAAAAATGACATAATTAAATGTATTTAAAAAACAGCAGTGTCATATTAAAAAATTGACATAATAAAATAAAATAAATGTAAAAACTGCAGTGCTATATTAAAGAACAGTAACATAAAATGCATTTAAGAAACAAAAGTGACATATTAAAAAAGAAATTCTCTCTCTCTCTCTCTCTCTCTCTCTCTCTCTCTCTCTCTCTCTCTCTCTCTCTCTCTCACACACACACACA
>JBBIGC010000001.1:14562492-14573979 GCA_037576955.1 Lepidarchus adonis
ACACACACACACACACACACACACACACAGACACACAAACGCGCACACACACACACACACACAGACACGTGCACACAGACACACAAACGCGCACGCAGACACACAAACACGCGCACACACGCACAGACACACAAGCACACACACACAGACACACAAGCACACACACACGTGCACACACACAGACAGACACACACACACACTTTTTCACGGCTTGTCTTTAAGCAAATCGGGAACTAAATAATACACACTTGCTGTAATACCATTTATGAAATTAGACTAATGTTTCACCAACATACATTTGTTGTCCACTTTAACATTACAATTCATTCATTTTCTAAGCCACTTTTCCGTTTTGGGTTGTGGGGAAGTTGGCGCTGATCACAGAGACGGACAACCCTTCACACACACTCACACCTACGGGTACTACAGAGTCGCCAATCAACCTGAACCACAAGCCTTTGGACAGCCTAGAACCCGGAAGAAACCCACACAAACACAGGAAGAACCCACACTTTGCTCAGAAACAGGAAACCGAACCACTGCCCACAAACGTGCAATATCTGAAACAAAAGATTTGCTTTTTAGTTTGTGCTGCCAGGTGTAACCAACATTAAATGGTCCTGGGTATAATTACCCAAAATTCTGTTTTTTTCTTTGTTTTACCTAGTTGGTGGTATTTTTTAATTTGTAGTGTACTGACCTAATGCTCTGTGCACAAGCCACTAGCTAACAGAGTAGCCACAGTACAACAGGAAGCTGTTTGGCGCAGTATGATCGTTTGTGTTGTTTCTTTCCTACATTTTCACTCCCTGACCACTTCATGAGCTCGATATACGTGTAAACTTTTTACAGACTGTACAGACTCATTTTACAGACTAACACAATCTCTCAGCCGCACTCTAGCCATTCATAATTGTTTCTGACCATAGAACCGCTAAATAGTGTTTTAATATTGGTCCAGAAGATTACATTCTATAGGATGGGCCTAAAATGAGATTTTACATCCATTTAATATGTGCATGTATTTGAGGTATGTGATGTGTCAAATGTTGTTTTTATTTGTCCTGCAGTTTCCTATCAACGAGGAGGAGAAGCTGTTAGCAGTGCTGGGAGGTAAATAACGCAGCTTTTGATTCTGTTTGGTTTTTGAAGTCTCTATCCATGCATCTATCCATCCACCCATCCAACCACCATCCCATCCCATCCATCCGTCCATCCATCCATCCATTACACAGAACATGATCTAAAAAAAAAAGACGCTGGATTACATGTGTGTGGGGAAAGTAGACTTCTGGAAACTCCTGATCACGTTTTCCCCCAAGACCACGACAATCTTGCATAATAAGCTATGGATACAGGTGCTATATGCTAACTTACACTGGAAGTTTTACACCTTTATTTGCACCAGCTCATCTTGCAAACGGTATTTTAATACACTGTGTACTGTGTAAACTGTTGTATTGACAATAAAACTCTCTGGAGTCTTGAATAAGACATAGAAAAGTACACAGTGTGTGGTAACCAGGGCTTGGATTGTCAAAGAGGAGAATAGTCTTTAATCTTTTATTACACCAACAGTAGATGTTTATTTCCAAAAAGATCATGTCTTGCCCCATGAGATCTGCCAGCAATTGCAAAACATGTATATTCAACAGATGTAATTACTCCTGTGCAGCACTAGGGGGCAATCTTGGCCTTATAGACTTGTTTTTTTTGTGGGTGGAGGAAGAGGAATTGTGTAATGCAGCTGAAAGAAGGGAAGACAAAAGCTTATCTTTGCAGGAATTACACACATTGTATCATCATTCCCACTTGTGGGCGCCATGTTTGTGCATTTTCACCCATGTGAGTGGGAGTTATTCAGTGTTCATTGTCTGGAATGTAAAAACCTGAGGTGAAATGTTTTCTTGCCTAAAGCAAATGAGACAGTGTAGTGGATCACATGCCGGAGCTTTGGGCACTCTCTGGTCTTCAGAGGCCTGCACCTGCCAATGAAATACTCTGTTGCCCGTTTGAAGCCGCCGTTAAGGGAGCGTTGTGGTCTGTGAGATAACAGTAGTGAAACACAATACAAGTCTGACTGGGACGTGTCCTGGACGGAGGGCGGAGGACGGAGTTTAACTTTGAACAGTGGAGATTTCACAGCACTAAACAATGACTTTGATGTTCCTGTACACGTCTTTGATGCCCGTCCCTATAAATCTCACCCTCTTATTGTTTTTCACTCTCTCTTCCTCTGGTCCCCTAGTCTTTGACCTTGTGTCAGTCTGTTCTTTTCTTCAACTTTTTTGTTTTTGCGCTTCCTGCTTTCAGCTTTGGCACCATACCCACCCCAGCGATGGGCATGCAGTACCATATACTAGCATTCTTATCGTAATGCTTTGCAGTGGCACCATCTTCCAACACCTGAGCTTCAGTAAAGGTTTGGAGGAATGTGGAAGTTTCTGCAACCAAGAATCCTCCATAGTGAAACAATGTAAAATGCTTCCCTAGCCATACATAAGTCAAACAAGCCCAGTCTGTCCAGACTCAGAGAGAGTGTAGAAGAAACTGCATTAAACAAAGAAATACTACAGTTTTTCATCAAAATAAACGTGGTGTTCTGCAGAAACTACAGAGGCAGAATAGTTCACAGTGGTAGTGATAGGAACCAGACGTCCAAAGCGCTGAATGCCTTTGAAAGCTAAATCACACAATGCGTGTAATGACTTTATTTACATATCAGTGATTAATTTTTGCAAAAACATTCTCTCTTAATAGTCATAAGCAGTTATACACAATTTAGGAATAAAATGTAATACAGTTTTGTCTGGGGAATTTTAAAAAGAATGCATCAAACCAAACTCATGAGCTGGTTAAACATGAAGTGCTATGGCTGATCAGGGTTATTGATGTACTTGGGGAATGCTGGGTCTGTTACCCTTCTTATAGACTAAACTATAGGCTAATCTCACACACAATGTGTCTCTACAGGCCAGGCTTGTTGAACATCGGGGAGCCGACCAGTCAGCCCTGGTTAGCGGACACGTGGCCCAACAACTGCTCCAACCAGAACGACTGCAGCATCAACTGCTGCACAGCAGGCAATGGCAACAGTGACAGCAACCTGACCACCTACAGCCGCCCTGGTGAGTCTGTGCATGTGCATATGTGACTGAATTGTGTAAATGTCAGTGTAGTTAAAGTAGTGCTAGATTGTTGGATATAGGTTCAGTGTTATTGCAATAGATGCTAAATAAATGTTAAAATTGCCACAATTCATCCTAATACCACCATTTATCCAGAGCTGTGATCAGAGGTTTATATGTATAAAGCAGCCTTCTAATATTATAAATAGCAATATCACAATAATGATTAATGAACAATATATTGGGCAGCACTATGTTACAGTATGGGTGTGTGTGGGTGTAATTTGTTGAAGGTTAGAGCTGGGTCATTTTAGGCAGGGAACAGTACTGGAACGGCCTTATGGGCTTCACTTTGCCAGCTAATCGAATTGGCCTGCTGATTTCCATACTGTCGTTATAGCCCCTAAATGCAATTTCCTCTAAGTGCTCACTTATTTAGAAAACAGGAAGCAGAAGCAGAGGTCAAAGAGAGAGGAAAAGAGAGAGAGAGCACCTGAGCACTCATCCACTACACTGGAAAGTGTGAGGAAAACCAGGTTGTAGTAAAGCAGAATGAAGAGAGGGATGGAACAACTGCAGGTGTTATTTTGCAGATGTCAGCAACAACTTCACTTGTCCCAGGACAGGCCACACATACACACAAGCCTGATTATTTACACTTTACACTAGCAATGCCATATGTAATTTACTTATGATAATGTTCTTATTATTTTACATATTTTACAAATAAAAACATTTATGTAAAAACAAATCACAAATCAATATAATTCTAAAAGGTCTATGCATGCAAGACGAACAAAAAATATTACAGAACTAGAAGAAGCCTTTCGCAAGGAAGAATGCGAGAAAATCCCAAGATTTTTAGCTCTAAAAAGATTCAAGATTCAAGATGTTTATCCATGACATGCCGAGTTATACACGTACAACAAACAGTGAAATGCATCCTTATCCACTCCAGATTGTGCAGGAATAAGCTATAATAAATGATTATTACACAAAAATAAACACTAAAATTAAACTTAACTTAAAAACTAAGACTTAACTTAAACTAGGTTTAAGTTTGCAAGCTGTGAAATCCGCCAGAGGAGGTGTTATTAAGTATTATTATGTAGGGTGCCCAAACCTTTGCACAGTGCTATAATAATGTTTTTATTTGTAATTTTTGTTCAATTTATGGCATAAAAAGTAACTATGCATCAAATATTGCTGAAAAAATTGTGTAATTTTTCCATGTCATGGAGACTGTGTTAACATCCTTTCAATTACAAAATCACAAAAATCTGTTATTTATCAAGGGGTGCACTTTTGCATAAGACTGTATGTGCAGAGTCTTGGTAAATGTAATAGAGACACTATGGGGGAGAAACAGGTTTCTTGAGCCTGTGGCTTGTGCTTGTAGAGTTGTGAATTCCAGCAGCTGACATAACAAACCTGGGTGATGGTCTGTAGAAGGGGGTGGGTTTGTGGGCGGAAAGTAAGGAAGGCTCAGGCTACTTGCCTGGGCCTGGACAGTCTGGAATTTTCAGGGAACCCAGTGTTAACCGTTCGTGAGCGCAGGTCTTTATAAGCAGATTTTAAGCTGGTGTATCACACTGAAAGAGCCTGACTGCATACTTAATGCCCCCCTAACATGAGCTTCTTCTGAATTACCTTTTCCTTAAAAGAAGGTAAGGAAGGATAAATGCCACGACCACTCATCGCATGACAGTATGAACGTTTGCCAGCTGCTTGCCTGATGTGCCAAAAGTACTAAAACCTTTAGGAAATTAACTGTGCCGGTGGCTCTGAGGCATCTCCTGAAAGACAACTTAGTAGGTCCTCATTTCATCGGACGCATTTCCATTGACACGTCTTCCTTTGAAGTGCTGCGATGTTCCTCGTTCTGACAGAAATCTGAGCCTCTCACAAAAATCCACCAATGGCAGCGGCTTGGTATTTACTGCTGAGCTCTTTGCTCTGATCCTGAGGAGGATTTGAATATTTTATGAGCGAGGGAAAATTGGATCTGTCAGAAGTAGGTTTTTTTTACAGCGCTGCTCTTTTGCGAGGGGTTTGATTTGGTTGTGGTGGAACATCGGGCTCAATGAGTAAAGCTGTCACCTTCAAGAAGATCTGCCGATGCACATATTGCAAATGGCATGGGTTACAAAGAACTGGTAGAGAAGCTTCAATTTCCCTTGATGAGCATAATGTTAGATGCTATTGGTCAGAGGTCCCAAACCTTTTTTGCGACGTGGACCAGTTAAATGTCAGGCAATATTTTCATGGACTGGGCTTTAAGGTGTCGCAGATAAATACAACAAAATAAAATGATATGACCAACACAAACACTGTGGTATTTTGTAAATAGAATTATAAACGTGAATCCACTGTGAAATGATGTAACTTTATTAGCAGCGTCCTCCTGAAATGCACCAACATTGAGAGTAACATCCTCCTCTCTGCCCACTAACACTCTCCGGTTGCTATGGTAACATGTAAACATACACAAAATCATAGACGGAAGTAAAAGAGAGACTTCAGTCATTTTTTTAAATAAAACACTGTTCAGACTCAGATAATTAAAAAATGGAAACAATGTAAGTTATTTATTCTTTCTGTGTGGCCCAGTCCCAAACGACTCACGGACCGGTACCGGTCCGCAGCCCGGGGATTAGTGGCCGCTGCTATTGGTGGTTTTATGTGACTTTGCAGGACCAGTACTGTTACTCTGTCAGATATTTGTTTTGTAAACACCTTTCGATGTAACTCATGGGGCCTGATTGATTGCTTTATATCTGCATACAATGACCTCTGGTTCATGCGCATTTCGTTGGGCTTCTTGATTCGAGCTAACAGCTCCCAATTGACATTTAAAATTATAACGAAAAATAATGAAAAATTTAAATCTCTAGACCATTTATCTGCTTTTTTTTAAATAATGAAGAAACATGCCACACCTGGCCCTGAAACTGCCCATCAATTATATTGTCCAATTACTTTTGACCCTCTGAAAACTGAAGGCCTGTAAGTAGGTCTTGGTGCTCAGATATGAGCTAAAATATTCTTGTTAATGCTTAGATGTTGGCACATGATGCTAAAAACACTAGTGCAGTTTGTCTGTACTTTTTATTTTGTAGACAATTGCATCATTGTGTCAGAACCCACATACACAAACCTAATTTAGACAACGTGCACATGCTACTGATAATTGCCTTCTTGCTACAGTACAACACAGTAAAGGACCAAACATGACTTGACTGTCCATTAGCATTTGTGGTAGAGTTGGGCGATGTGATGACATTGCAATATCGTCCATATTTAAACACTGTTGAACTTACTGTACTGCAGTGTGAGAAATACGGAATAAATAATAAATCATTTGCACTTATATTTTGATCATGTTTTATAAAAATGGCACTGCTGACTCTATCGTTTGTTCTATCGTAACCAAAAAATATACACATTGCACATCGGGAAAAGTATTTAGTATTGTGATGTCATTTCTTTGCCATATCGCTCACCCTAAGAGTTAGGTGTAGGGTATTTAACAGCTTTACAAATTGGATTTTTTTTGTCAAATGTTTTAAATATGTTTTAAGTCAAATTATATCCACGTCGCCTTGACCGGTTAGGGTTAACCCTGACCCCAGACCTTTGAGGTCCCTGTTAGACAGATCTCTTCCTCTTCTCCTGTCGTCCAGCCGACTGCATCGCCAATTACAACAACCAGATGGAGAGCAAACCCAGCAACCTGCTGGCGCCGGACTCGGGTCTGTACGGCGACGTGGACCTCTCCAACAAGATCAATGAAATGAAGACCTTCAACAGCCCCAACCTGAAAGATGGGCGACTGGGGGCAGGCCAGCCCACCCCTTACGCCACCACCCAGCTCATCCAGTCCAGCTTGGGCGGCGGCACAGGGGGCAATACTGACCTCAGCGACAAACAGAGCTGGAAGAGCAGCCAAGGGACGCCGCAGAAACAACAGGAAATGATGTCACAGCTGCAGTATAACATCATGGAGCAGAACAAGCTGAACAAGGGTGAGTCTAGGACAGAGGTGACAAACTCCAGTCCTGGAGATCTGGTGTTCAGCACAGACTGGCATTGCACTAAACCTGACAATGAACAGGTGAGTGGATTCAGGTGTGTCTGATCACCAAGCTGTGCAGGACTGGAGTTGGACACCCCTGGTCTAAGAAGGGGAAAGATATTTTGAGAAGATGCCTCAAGAGCTTTTTTTTCACTCGCTGGAGTCATCCATGCTTTCCCAGTGTCTCCTTTCCATGTGGGCATATTGTACTATATCCAAACCGTCTTAAAAACAACTCTAGCCTTTCATTCTTTCATTGTTCAATCATCTTCCCATCTTCACACGCTGCCAATCTCACTTCTTTCACGTCCTGCTCACTTTCTGTTGTTCTTCCTGGCCTTCCTTCAATTACAACTGTCCGTAATCCGACTCGGAGCTTATCCTGCAATGTTTCTCTTCGTTTGTGTTCATTGTCTCACCGTTTGAAAGGGTGCTGAAAATCAGAGCCCTCTTCGAGGTATTAGCTGTCTTTTGAACTGTGTAGACCCAACGGCTTGAGATTACTATCTCAATACAAGGGAGCGTAACTCAAGCCGGAAAGTTGTACATGTGTCTTTATATGTTGCTTGATTCTGCTCATTTTAAAGGACAAGCGTTTTCTTTTTGTGCCTTTGATGATGACGAGCATTTTGCATGTGTCTAACAGCATGTTGGTTTGATATTTCACACTTTTTTCATTGGACAATTGTAGCTTTTAACCAGGCTTCAGCTTGCCTTGCTGTATATTATTTCATTCTGGGATATTTTATATGAAGTCCATTCATCTACTGCAAACTATCTGCTTATTGAAACGTTCAGACATTTGACACAATGGATTCCGTTCATTGTCCTGTATGTCAAGTCTTACTACACACAGGCCTGAGAGGAGAACTGAACACGTTCGGCCTGTATGGTTGTCGCATCCGCTGATTGAGGTATTTTTGTAAACCCTCAGATCACTACCGAGGAGGAGACAACCTCCTACCTGCCACCATCCCCTACAACCAGCCCCCTGAGTCCAACCCTGTCGGCACCTACAGCAGCTCTGACAGAGGCAGCAGCACATCCGGTAAGAGACGCCAGTAGAACGTGCCAGAAAATTCCTCCACAAAACCATGTTTTGAGAAATGTTTTTCATTTTAAGTTGTGGACAACCTCAATTGAGCTATTCATCATGGAATAAAAAAATGTAGACCGAATTTAGAAATGTACTGAGTACACAGTATATACAATACTGTGCAAAAATCTACACTAATAAATTAAAGCCATTTCTCTCAGCATTGAGAGTCTTTCTGCAGTGAGAACATTAGCGTGAAGCAGTAAAAAGGATCAAAAGTCTGATCTGTGTAAAAGTCATTGACATGTTGTGAGCTGGTTAGAAGAACAGGTTTGGTTCCAGATCTTCTCTCCATGTCATTGCATGGATGTGTGAAGCTCCAGCAGAACCTGGTTTAATGGAATGAAGCAGATTTAACACTGGGCGTCTATGAGGAGAGCCCTGGAAACAGTGAAGCAACATAAAATCCACGTTTTACTATCTTACTGTTAATTATACTAATTATACTAATATTATTGTTTTGTTGGATGGGGAAAAAGCTTCAAATATAATTTTAATAATTTTTCTTTGCACAGTGTAGTTCGTTTAGTGACTACTAGCTTTAAAAAATGAGTTATTAATCTTACTTAACATTACTTAACATTACTTAACATTACTTAACATTTTTGAAGAAAACTCATATTTTATAAATAACCAAAATAAAAACAATCCAGGCTTCCAAGTGATGCAATTGTTTATCATAAAAAGGTTGTGAGTTCAATCCCCAGTGGTGCCACAGCCAAAGAGCACACCTGACCTCCACCTGCCCCTTTACACCAGCACAGGTGTCTATTAGCTGATGTGACAGAACTTTCAGTTTGATGTTGTGTTAATGTCAGAAAAAAAGAAAGAAAAAGAGGTTTTTGCATCACATGTCACTGGTGAAATTGTGTGATTGGGATCTAAGAGTGAATGAATGTACGGATTGATTGATTGATTGATTGATTGATTGATTGATTGATAGATTGATCAATTGATAAAAATATAATCAGAAAAATTGGAAAAAATACAAATCAGAAATGCTATATTAGCAGCTATAAACATCACACACACTTTGTGTAGTATTTAGAGATGCTTATGACCATCATCTGCATAAGCAAAATGTGTGATTGTGGAAGGATAGGTAAGAGCTAGTTCCTGCTCAAGGGTAGGTACTTTTCCACAGACCAGGCTCTTATGGGAACTCTGCGCTGAATGGTTAATAAATACCAGGAGCCCGGTTTCTGTTGCTTTTGTTAGTTTGCTGCTCATTGATTTATCCATTGGTCTCTTGAGAGCACTGTCCAGCACTGATATTACTAATGTACCAATGGAGGCTTGGGTTTCCAATGTGTCTGTTTAAAAGTAGCATTAGCCGTGTGATACAGATTCAATGTTTTTTGGTGATAAATTTACCACGCGTTGGCTGGAGATAACGTTCATAATGAATCATAATAAAATGCACAAGGAGCTGAGCTTTGGCCTGCACTACTATGAATGGTTCCAACACGTCAAACTAAAAAAACGCATTAATTAAGTTGGGAAAACGTATAATTTAATGTCATGTTGATAACAGTGCACATGCGTTTACAAACCCAAAGACCTCCAACACTGGACTTTTTCAGTCAGCTGTTGTGAATATAAAGATCCTACAAAGACTCTTCTTTGCCAGGAGAGAGATTACCAAGCCCTTATTTTACAGATGAGTGCATTCCAGGTTTTAATTGTTTATTAGTTCCATTATTATTACTAGGCATTTTTCATCACACAGCCCATAAAAGTCCCATTTGAAACCCTGCATCTCATAAAGAGCAATAAATCATATTCAGAGTCTGACACCTTCAGATTGCTTTTCCCGGACAGGGAATAACCATGGAATTCCAGGAGACAAAGACGAGCATTAATGCCTGAGCAGAACGAATGGGGAGCCTTTGCTCTATCAGGTGTGGAGTCTGTAACATCTCAGTAAAAGCAGCGACATGTGTGGAGGCCCAAGCGCTAAGCCCATACTCCCCTAGGATTTCCGAGCAAGATTATGCTCGGTGGATGGAGCATTTTAGGGGTATCCCCCCTCTTGCAATTTGCAGCACAGCCATTAATTACCCCGGCTTTCATCTCCCATCATAAAAAAGGGGGATAATGTTGTCAGAGCTGTGCTGTTTGTTGTAGGACAAGGACAAATGACGGCCATTCTGCCAGGCATGCAAGGCTGCCAGCGTAATGCACCCGATCTATTTTTATATTGTATGTGAAGTTCAGGTAATTAAAGAGAAGACTTCAGTGTGCAAAGGCCTCACAGCTCATTGGCTCTGAATCTTAATGCTTTGCTGTTAATTGGCCTCTGATGCTTCTTCTCTTTCTTCTTCCTCTCTTCTGTTCTCTTCCCACCTCTCCTCCAGGAAGCGGGTAGGGTATTAGTTTTGAAAAAGACCTTCTTTTTTGGAGAGTTTGGCATTAATTACAAATAGAGGGGTAATGTGCTTGAGCGTTTTACACCACATAAATGATAAAGAAGCTGCTGTTCATGCTGGAGTGTAAAACTGTCTTACGTCGAGCTCTGGAAAACGAGCCCGTGTTTAGTAATGCGTTTTAATTTGCCGCTAAATATGTGGATTTTGAGATGGGTATTGTCGGGATAAAAATGGAAACACTTGGGTGTGTGGGTGTCTCACTGTGTTCTATGCTTCTGTGTTGGTCAAACAGGAAGTCAAGGGCAGAAGAAAGGGATGCGAACTCCTAAACTGCCCAAGCAGAGCACAATGAACTGGGCTGACCTGCTGCCCCCTCCTCCCGTCAGCCCCCCTCCATGTCAGGATTACACCCTCTCCATGGAGGACAGGTGGGGACTCCGCAACTCATCACGCATTTCTTTCCACATTTGTGCAGAATTAGTGGAAGTGACTTTGTGATTGTGAACACAACCCATCACACAAAGTTCACCACAGCAAAATGGGACCTTTAACCCCATCCTTCTCAAACAGTGGGGCGATGCCAGGGGGGCATTTGACCCGGGGGCCATGCTTTTATTGTTGTGATAGAATAAAGTGTAATTGCACATCCACTACAGTAGGTGACATGTTTTTTTTATTTCAAGCACTTTAAATGTAGTAGTAGTTTAGACAGTTACAGTACTACTACATGCACTTTAAATGCAGTAGTAGTTTAGAGAGTTACAGTACTACTACATGCACTTTAAATGTAATAGTAGTAGTTTAGAGTTACAGTACTAC
>JBBIGC010000001.1:14574079-14589340 GCA_037576955.1 Lepidarchus adonis
GCACTTTAAATGTAGTAGTAGTAGTTTAGAGTTACAGTACTACTACATGCACTTTAAATGTAGTAGTAGTAGTTTAGTTAGTTATAGTACTACTACATGTTATATTATATATTATATATTTTTTTGTTTTCTTTAATGTTAATAAGGATGCAATGTTGTGCAGAGATGTATTTATAATAATTTTATAGACGACTAGGCCTCCACTGTTTCCAATCTCTGGAATGTTTATTGAATTTATATAAAAAATGTATATATTTTATTTAATTAAACTTTTCATATAATAATAGATTTTCTTCCTTTTATTCTACTTATTTAAGGACCATTACCAGTTAATTAATGTTTTCCATTATTTTTGTAACATTCTAATATTTTCTATTCTGTATTTCATGTATGTGGTGTTAGCTATGAGGCAGAGCTGCAGTGTCCCGTTCCTCCGTCCCGTATGTACCTGCAGCCCGATGAGCTTGAGGAAGAAGAGGCAGAGATGGAACGGGGTCCCACTCCTCCCCTGCGTGGAACTGCTTCCTCTCCGGCTGCCGTCTCCTACAGTCACCAGTCCACTGCTACACTCACGCCGTCCCCACAGGAGGAGCTGCAGCCCATGCTGCAGGAGAACCCAGAGGGACTGCATGAGCGCAGGTACGCGCAATAGAATTTTACTCACCATTTTGTGTAAACTGTTCCTTTTGTTGTGTCTGGAGTTACGACGTTCTGCTATACTGGTTAAATATCATAAATAACGGTGCTGCAGTGCTTCATGCCATCACAGCAAGAAGGTCATGGGTTCCATCCCAATTGTCTTCATGTTTGCAGGGTACTCTCCTTGTGTGGGTTTCCCCGGGTTCTCTGGTTTCCTCCCACAGTCCAAAGGCTTGTGGTTTAGGTTGACTGGCTGCTCTACGTTACCCATAGGTGTGAGTGTGTCTGTCTCTGGGTCGGCCTCCTGTCCAGGGTGAACCCTGGCTTGGGACCATAGTCAGCTGGGATTGGCTCCAGCTTTTCCCCCAACCCTAACTAGATCAGTGGTTAGACAATGAATAAATAAATGAATGAATAAATGAACTCCACATACAATAGATCATGTTTGAGACTTTTTTCTATTGTCAGGTCAAATTTATTTTAATAGCTTTACAGAATCCAAGCTTTACAGGATTCTGTAAAGAGAGAAAAGAGAGTAGAGAGAAAACTTGGGAACCTAGGCTGAGAAGAGGAACCCATCCTCCTCTGGTTGAGAGTAACAGACAAAAGAAGATAAATAAATCAAAAATTAAAGTAGCAATAATTTCAGTTTAAAGAGGTGTGGGCAGCACCCTGTGTACAGGTGGGCCTCACTGGCTCACGATCAGGTAGGTGGAGCATTGTTCTGTCCGTCCTCAGGAGGACTGATTGGGTTCTAGTGGATCAGGGTTGTGATGACAAAAAGACAAAAGGTTTTTTCCTGCAGTCAACAAGCGCAGAAAGGGGATTTCTTTATCACTCCTGTTACGATCATGCTCTATTCCTGAATTCTCGCTCCCTTTCTTGTTGCTTCAGGCGGCATTTGGTTAGCCCCCCGGCTCCTCCGCGGCCCCTCTCCCCTCCTCACACATATGGCTACATCTCCAGCCCACTGGGTCTTGATACTGATGGCCTAGAGGAAGAAGAGGATGAGGAAGAAGGCGATGAGACGGACGCAGAAGTCGCCCAGATGCACCAGCGACGCCACCAGCATCAGCCCCCTGCCCAGCAGCACGGTGGTCAGCAGAGGCTGCTCCCCCGAGCCCTTGAGCAGACGCCGGCCTCCAGCACCTGTGACCTGGAGAGCTCCATCACCGGCTCCATGATAAACGGGTGGGGCTCCGCGTCTGAGGAGGACAATGCCTCTTCTGGCCGCTCCAGCGTCGTCAGCTCCTCTGACGGATCCTTTTTCACTGACGCAGACTTTGCTCAGGCAGTGGCGGCCGCTGCAGAGTATGCTGGGCTCCGAGTTGCAAAGCATTCTGGGAAAGGCCAGCAACAGAACGTGCATGGAGGTGAGGACAGTAGGCTTTTATGGTTTCACTATTTACTGGAAATATAACGTTACTATCGTACAAAATCTTCCCTTAACATTATGTGACCATTTATGATTAGCAGACCAGAAGATATGGACCACATTTACAAATACTCGCCCATGTGTTCATCTTAAAATGTAATCTGTATAAAAATAGATTGTTTTTTATTGGCCCTTGTTGATGATGCAGTGAGTAGGAAGGCTGGTCTTCCCTTCCCCTCTTAATACAGTGTTAACTTTCACCATTTCAGCTACGGGAAGACAAAAAAGGTCATCATTTTAAAATAATAAAATCATGATTTTTTAAAAACTTCTGTTATTTACAACATATTGCATATTTGCACTAATCCTGAACCTTCACATTTGTATATATACTAGTATTAAGTATATACTTATACATACATGCATACATGTGGCTTTCTTTCTATATAGTGTATTATATCTAGCATTACCTAAAATACACATTACATTTGACAAAATGTATATAACCTTTTTGTATTTTTCTGTTTGAAAATCACATTAATATATGTATAATATATATTCAACATATACACCATATATTCTGTAAATTATATTAATATTCATGAAATAACACTTAAATTTTAAAAATGTATCCAAAATAACCATAAAACACCCCTTTGCATTCTGGCACCAAACATTTTATGTAATAATGTATTAATCAGTTCAGTTAAATTCAGTTAAAAAAATAAGAAAGTTTTTTTGAAAAGTTTTTTTTTTTTTTAATTAACCATGAAACTCAGATTGTGTTTTTACACCAAATTCCAGTGACTATAGTGACAGTCTTTTTAGGAAATAACTCAATGAAAATATTTATATATGGTTTATTATCTCCAGTTTCTTTAAAATAAATCAGGAAACATGTCTTTCACTTTTCACCAAAATACATAATGCTATAGTCTTACCTCCATTTACATTTCTGGATCATACATACATGTCCTAATTTTCATAAAACATTTGGTGGAAATGTGTGTATGATTTTGAATTTGAACCCATTACATTTCTGGACAAAAATTCCAAAATACAATATAGAATACAAAATTCTCCATGTGCATTGTTGGATTTGGAGTAAGTCACATCGATAAAGTTTGGTTTATTATTTCTGGAATCATATAAAGCATAAAACTCATCATAATTTTGCACCAGGAATTTTAAAATGCATAAGGCTGTAGGCTTGCCTTCATTTGTTTTAGAACATTATTATTATTAGTAGTAGTAGTATTAAAATAAAATAATATAAAATGTGGAAAATGTAAAAAAGGAAAAAAGATCTACATGTCTGTTATTTACAGTAACTCTCTATTTGCTCTAACCAGCCTGTATCTCCAGTCTTTATCTAATCACTTAGACCTAACAATTATGTTTAACAGTTTTATATCATGTTTTTAATTTATTTTGTTTTTAAAGAAGTGTGGTTATTTAATGTGCTTAATTCCCACAGCACGGAAATACCAAAACCTGCCTTCGGGCCACCGTCCAGCAAGTCCATTGTCTACGGACAGTAATCTGAGTGCAGCTGTTGCCCAGAAAAGGCCACAGAAGAAACAGAAACAGCAAACAGGTGGACACTCAGGCTACCAGTGCAGGGAGGCCTACACAGATGGTACGGATGTGCTACTATTATGTCTTTAAATATTAATTGTATGTGACTTGTTAAAAACTGTGTAGCATCCAGTTAATCAATGAAAAGTTTAACTTTACACACATTTCTCTAAAAACTGCAGCTTTATTTCCCTTGAAATCAATAGAAATGTATCCATTGTACTATAATTAGTAGTATTTAAAATATCCATAACATAAATAATATAATGATAAATTACATCCATTGCATATTTGTATCATTCTTGAACAAAATTTTTTTTTAATATATAAATAAAATTATAAGTTAATATATACAAGGGGTCCTTTACAACGTAGTGTTACAACGTAAGTGGAAATTCATGTATGTAATGATGCTGTAGAGGCTTTATTGAACAGCAGCAACATGCATGAATGAGTAACACACATATAGTTGCTCCAGATAGAAATGCTCTTTTTAATGCTCTGACTCGGTGGATTAAACCACAGCAGTAAACACCCTTACGGTGCCTTTGCACAGTGCACTATTAACCCTCAATCTCACCCACCAATCCACATCTCTTATTCAACACTAACGGTAAATAAAACACAAACATCTCAGCAATAACAGTACAGCAGCCTCTTTTCCCATCCCTGCACACACACTGCATGCAGCTTAGCAAATGGCAGTCCTGTATTACCCTAAAGCATTTAGTTTAGTAGGCATTCAACAACATTCTACACACTGTATATGACAGTAACTACTTATGTATGGATATTTTTCTATAGAGTGTATTATATAATTTTTACACCAAAAGTATGTAAGGTTACATATTTTGCCGTTTTCTGCTCTAAATTAATATTCATGAAATAACACTTAAATTAACACCAAATGGTTAATTACATACAATTTCATCCAAACTAACCATAAAACACCCCTTTGCATTCTGGCACCAAACTTTTATGTAATAAGGCATAAATCAGTTCAGTAAAGTTTTTACATTGTTTATGTGCAGTATCCACGAAACTCTCCTTTTGTTTTTACGCCTAAATTCCAATATACATAGCCTTATGTCCATGTGCATTGTTGGACTGTTATGAAATTTTTATATAGTTTGGCATACATTATGTCCGGTATCATTCATATAAAGCATAAAGCAAACATTAGTTTTGCAGTTTGGCAAAGTACATATGGTTATAGCCTTAACATGTTTTGCATATTTACTTAACAAAAACATGAAATAAATATTTTAGGTGGAAAAGGGATCTACGTACATAGTATTCTATTCATGCAAACTAACGCTAAATGTCACATTGCATTTTGGACCAAAACTGCATAAACATGAGACTATAGCCTTATATTCATGTTCATTGTTGTTAAATAAATGTTTAATTTTATAATACAAAAGTAATTTGGAAAATATTAATGCATTATTTCCAGTCCAGTATCATCCATATAAAGCAGAACTTTCTCACATCAATACTGCTTCAAGCTGAAAGGCTGTGCATCCATTCTTAAACTTTTATTTCAGTCTCTTCGTAATATTTTATCCATTACATTGCATTTTCTTTAACTCGTATCAACAGTTTAACTGAGCGCCTAGGCTCCTGCGCTGCCTAAACTAAAGGCTTTTACATTTCCAAGCAATTTGTGTCACATATAAATAACTTTTGGCAGAATTTCACATTCATGGTTGCTATAATTACAACCATGTTGATTAGATTTCTTCACATAAAGTCCAGCAGATGTAAAGGGATGGTCTGTCAGGGCAGAGGCCACTGCTGTCCAGGCACCAGCTCTGTCCTTGGGGACACATTCCTTCCTCACACTCTAATGAAAGCGCCTCAGGTGCAGCTGCTTGCGCTCAACTGCCCCCCACACGTCCCAGGCTAAGTACACACACTCCGCGTGCCCTGCACTGGGACAAACACTGGGTGTTCACACACACACTGCTGGCCCGGTTTCATCTTCCCCTTCTCTGGGGCCTTCAGAAAGGTCACTGCAAGTGTGTGTGTGTACACACAGTCATCTGCAGGGCTTCATCACAGAGTCACTTGTCCTTGTGTTTTGACATGGAGATTTAATATCAGACGGACACAGACCCAAGCCTGATGTCTCAGATCAGCTCCCCCTCCTCCGTCACTTCCCCTCCCTCTGCTGTAATCTCTTCATCCCTCTATCTCCCTCCCCTCTGCTCCATGTTTTTTTCTCTCTTTGGGCTATGCTCTTCTCTTCTGTCTCTGTAGCCTGTGGAGATATGAACATCCTCACTGTGCAGCCTTCTCTGCATTGGGGTCTTTATTAATTCCTGTTTTGTAGCATTAAGTCCACTAGCAACTCTGGTTTAGATTGACTGGCTACATTACCCATAGGTGTGAGTCAGACAGAGGCATGTCTCGACCCAGAAGAAGGTCTGGGTTCAATCGTTGTGTTGGCTACAGGTGTGTCTGGGAGGAAACCAGAGAACCTGGAGGAAACCCACAGGGACTCCAAACACTGTCCAAAGGCTTGTGGTTGACTTTGACTGGCTACTCTACATTACCCATACGCGTTTAGAACGTGTGTGGACAGTTGTCTGTCGCTGTGATGCCCTTGGCTTATAGTCCATTGGGATTGGTTCCAGCTTCCCTGCCTTGCATGGATAATATTATATTTAAAAAATATAATGGTTCTTGGTTCTTATTTGCTCAGTGCTTTGGGCAAAACCAGGCTCATCATCTGCTTCTCCTGTTGCTCCACTGCATCAAGCAAACATTTCTCCTTCAGCTTTCCCTCCGGCATTCGTAAACACACACAGACACAGCAGTTACCTTCTCATTTAACTCTCCAGCATGGCATGACCACAACTCGATGAAATGATATCGTTTTGTGAGTTAAAATGATGATAAAAACATTTCAGTATTGCTCCCGCTCTTACAGTAATCATGTTACTCCTTGATGAGAATGGTTAGTTCTAACAGGAGAGAATATGTCCAATCTTGTTTATCCGTCTAATTTCCCACATGGTACAGCAGTGTATTACTCCAACTAAGACTGGGTGATATGGCATAAAAACGTGATATTTTTAAGCTATATTGTGATACACAATATATATCTTTGATTTTAGAGAAAATTTCATTGATGTATAATTTAGGCCTTATTTTACATACAATTACAGCATTATAATGTATTTAGCCAAATTTTAATATAGTAAATGCTTTTATTTCACTAATCTCAGCAGATTTGCATCTCTCCACTGTTAGTCAAGTACCAAATGCACAAGCGCTAGGTGAGTCCTCTGGATGGTGGGGGAGCGAACTCTCTGCTTAGACTGGGCAGAAAAGCGAAGCTCTTTAACATTTTAACGGCTTTTATGTTTTGTTTTATTTATCAAATTGAGCTACATCGAGTATACTCCACATATCGCCCAGCCCTAATTCCAACTCACTAAGCATTTTTCCCCCATAAACTACACGTTCACTTTTATTCTCCACTTGCATCCACGCAGGCAAAGGTTTACTATAGCCAGTGATTTCACTGGAAGGAGATCAGGGACACTACTTCAGCAAATTAGGCCAGAGCCAGCAGGCGCTCTATAAAACAGGGGATCCATCCTGCACGCTTCCCCTTCATAAATCTAGCCCACACCCTTCCCCTCCCGCCGCTTGCAGTGTGGCATCGATCCAGGTCCCAACTGCAGCGAGAAGTAACGGACACATTAAAAAAATGCAGACGTGTCTTCCCCTCCTCACTCGCTATCGACAAGGCGCCGCTTATGGATTCCTGCACCGGCCTCCATGTCATGATCACCATGAAAGTGTATTAAAGCATCCGCAGCGCCGACACCAGCCTCAGTGAAGATGTCAGGCTCTGTGGAAAGTGTTAAAATGTTAATGCAGTGGTTGCTGTCCGGCGCAGTGACTGAAGGGTGTGCTGCGGTGGTGGAGGAACTGCTGTGTTTATTAGATTCCCCATGTGAGGGGTGATTTGAGGAGCTCGCAGGGACATCCTAATTCCAAGAAGCTCAACTGACAACAAAAACCGGCGGTTGACCAAATCTGTCAGTCCATTGTTTCTCTTTCTGACTGCAGTGTAAATCAAATAGGAATAGAGAAAACAGCACAGCACCATGTGCTTTAGCTCAAATTATTACAAATACATATAAAATATTACACTGATTGCTGACTGATTACCAGGTGTTCAAATACTTATGTGCAGCAGTGCAATATACATTTTTCTGAATTTTTAATGTAAATTTCAGATCCTCCATGATTTCTAAGTGGCAAAATTGCAGGGTCTTCAAATACGTATGTTCCTCACTGTGCGTAGTAGTTATAGTTTATATATAGCGTATATCTTCTAATAATAGCCCGTCTCTTATTAACGTCTGTTTCTAATAAACACTGGGTTTGAAGAGATGTTGCGACTAATAGACGCCGGCCTCCAATAGTATTCTGTCGCAATATCTGAGGGTTACTGTTTAAACTTATCGCTGCATTCTATCCCACAATAACAGCAACACAGATGAGTGTCACCACCGAACAGACAGAGAGAAGATTTTAGTTGTGATGTTTTTTCTGTCTAAATAAATGTGAAGAAACTGCATTTTGTGGCCGTAAAAACCATCACCTTTCTGTCTGTGAGGAGAATAATAACTCGTCTCTATTAAACGCCGGACTGTCCCAATAAACACCTGGGCTACTGTTGGAAGATATATATCTAGTGTAAGTATGCATGCATACTTACTATACACCAATCAGCCAAAACACTAGCCTAGTGACGACGTAAATAACTCTCTTTACAGTGGATGGGGTACATTAAGCAGCAGGGCAACAGTCAGTTATTGAAGTTAATGTACTGGAATCAGGAGTGTAAGACCTTATTGTGATGGAACATCTCCAGAAGAGCAAATCTTGTGGAGTGTTACAAATGTGCACTATGACAAGTGGTGAACTGGCAACAAGGTCATGGACACCCAAAGCTCACTGATGCATATGGGGAGTGAAGGCAAGCCTGCCTGCACAGAATTCCCAAACTGGAGGAAAACACCCTGGGAGGAACAAAGACTCAGTAGGGGAGTCAATCGTCTTCTGGATGGCAATAGAACCAGTCAGAAAGATGAAAAAAGAAAGTCTCAGTTTATGAAGGCGCATTAATTATGCTTAAGGGTGTAGATTGGTCGAATGATCCGTGTGAGGGTGCAGATACTAGTGTGGTAGATTATCCAGTCGACTTTATGGAACGCTGGCTCTGACAGAAAGGGGGCAGAACTTACCGGCAGAAAGGAAGGAAGGACAGCTGTGGGGCGGACACTGAAGGTGCACTAGTACAGCTGTGGTTCTCTCACACCCTACAGGTGCTAGACAAATGAGTGCTGGTGTCAAATTAGCACATTGTCAAACACGGCCTGTGAAGGACACTCACATGTGAAGAGCTGCAGCAGAAGCCAGTGCAAACTCACATACAGTTAAGCACTCACTGTAATCAGACGCAATGATATTCAAACCTTATACAACTGTACATACACTCATCAGCCACAATATTAAGAGAAGTGAATCACATTGACAATCTAGTTCAGTACAGTGGCACCGTACAGGAAGCAGGGATATTTTAGGTAGCAGTTGAGCAGTCAGTTCTTGAAATTGATGTGAATCTCCAGGTCTGAAGTAGGTATTACCTACCAACAGTGATCCAACAAAGAAAAATGGTGATTCAGATTCAGGTTATGGGCACCCAAGGCTTACTGATGCATGGCCAGAACAAAGTGTAGCCCATTTGATTTCAGAAAAGAGCTACTGGCTCTGACAAATGTCAAATTTAACATGCTTAATATTCCCTTTTCTCCTGAAAGACCTGCCTCCTCCACCCATCCCACCTCCAGTACTGCTGAAGTCTCCCACTCACCCAGGAAAGACAGCGCCAGAAGGTGGGCGGGGGGCTCTCTCTCCCAGGACCAGCTCAGCTGAGGGGCGAGAGAAGAGAGCGGGCTCGGGAGGACCAAAGCCCAGAGATGTTTCAGACACACGGACCAGCTCATCAGAACGGCGAGAAGCCCAGGACAGACACAGGCCTCAGAGAGCTGGGAAGACCAGCAAGATAGAGCCAAGTGCAGGCAGCAAGAGCCGTCAGCATCCAGGTACAGCAGCTTCACCTTCAATGGAACACAGTGCATTAATACACCCCTGCACCCATACACTCCCACACACTGATGTTCCTTCTGAGGAAGGTCATATCTAGTACCAACCTGGCCCTGGGGATAAATGTGAAAAGAGCAGAGTATGGATAAGCTCTGATGTTAAGGTCTTAATCAGTAACAGAGCTGCTCAGCGAAACAACTTTGTGTAGAAATATATCAGATTTATTAATTTCTCCTGCAACACTGTTAATCTAAAACATTCTCGCATGCCCACTGTGCCATATGCACTGGGAAACTTACCCGAGTGCCCACAGACACTAGTGTTGCTGCCCAATGTAATGCAGCGAACCCGACCCAATCGGTGACTGGATTTATTTAAATTAAAATATGACAGCACAGCCTGTCTGTCAGCTGGACTTATTTTATGTGGCATTATAAAACAATGTGAATTTGTTCGATAATAATTTAATAAAAGCAATGTTTTTAATTAGATTTTTCTTCAAAAAGTACCAATAAGAGTACCGGGCCATTATGCGTTACCGGTACCAAACAAAGGTTCCCAACATTTGTCTGTTTGCCCTGCACACAAAACAGCTAATTATCATCAAGCTCCTTTTTGAGGAGCCAAGCAGCAAAAAATGGGACAGGTAGCTCTGCAGGACCAGTGTTGAGTAAAGCAATGTTTTACACTGAAGATCACTGGGTTCACACTACAGTTACTTCAGTTAAGAGCTGCTGGTTCACCAAGATCCTACCAGAGCTGAAGATCATCTTTACATAGATTTATTTAATTAATTCATTAATTTATTTTTGATAGTATTAAAAAAGTTTTTAGTCTGGGTGATCTCTGGAGTCTTGATGTCCATCTTAAATCTTTGAGAATTGAGGGGTCCAGCCAGGCTAAGCATGATGGACAAGGTGTGACCCATGGTGAGAACCAGGGTCTGGACCATATCTGAGAACTTTGGTGTAGTGAAGACCAGACATGCTGCTGTGTTCTCAGTTGGAGGACTTGAGAAAGCTGTAGTAGTGCAGTCTTCAGATTAGTAGCGACTGGATAAGTGAGTGATACAGCTCTTGAAGAGCTCATTTGGATCAAGTATTCTGAAGCAGGGAGGTGGGAAGAAGGACCAGAAAATCCAAAAAGCCTAAAGATTTGATTGCTGAGCTTGTGTGTCCATCATTACAAAATGTGTGTTGCAAATAAGTGAGCACTAAGTTTTAATCACTGATGACTAACCTCTCTCTCTCTCTGGTTCAGAGGACATCCTGCCCTATAGCCGTCCATCTTTCCCAGCCCTTCACAGCCCCCGAGGTGATCGAGAGCCCAGTTCCTCCAGCTCCATGTCCTCCAGAGGCTCAGGCAGCAGGAGGAGAGGGGAGGGAGCCCCAGGGAGCCGAAGGAACGCACACGAAATTGGCCTCAACACCATAGGAGCCTTTCAGCCAGGAGAGGAGGAAATGGAGGTACGTCTACAAAATCTCAGACCATACCCTACACTGACTATATGCAAGCTTATAAATAAGATGTTTGTGATGTTTATACTTTTCTATGATCTTTCTTAGATGATGGAAAGCTGAAGCTGAAATGAAAAAGCTGTTAGCGTGGACACTATTTTAATAACCATCTTCAACTTTAACCATCTCAACAATATCATTCTTGCGTAATTACCAACGTTGGATCACATCCTGAAGACTGACCAACTGTTAATTTTTATTGTGCATTTAATGTTCATATAAAAATACAAAACAAAACAAAAATATAAAAGAATAATGGTGCATTTATGGGTGAACGCAGTCATGCCAATCACTGTTCTGTTCCGTTTCAATGCAATATGGAGTAAGGAGGTGCTCCAGGTACTGACTGACATTGGTCAGCAAGGCCAAGGAAAGTTAACAAAGTCAGACATCGGTCAATAATATTAGCTTCAAGCAGAAAGGGATGGACTTACTTGTAAATAAACATGTATACATGCCTAATTGTCTTTTATAATCTGTGTGGTACTTTAAATTTGTCTTCCTTGGCTTATTGAATAATTTCAAGATTTTATTATACTAGTAAATATAATTTTTTTATCATAATATTCATCCTGGTTGTAAATTGTCATATAATTTGAACTGTCCCAGGAAAAGTGCCACATTTGAGATGTTTTCTTTTCTTTTTTTCAGTAATGCACTGTTATTTTTGTCGTTTGTCGATGTTTGTCATTATTTGTTTGACTTTGGTTTTAAAAGCACAATCACTAAACTTTATTTTGAACCATGTTATCGATTAACCTTTTTCGTCTTACGTGAGAACAGGTACTGTACGACAAAAAGGCTTCGTTAACCCTGATGACGTAGGTGAAAGAGGATAAGCTGTTTACAAAGGGGTGAATGAATGGAAACGAGACCCTGCATCCTGCTCTCAGCTCTTTGCCAGATTCTCACTCTAGCCCTGATGAAGAGCCTCAGATTAGGAAATGTTACGTTTACTTTTACGCATTGTTCCATCATTGCACCTTCATTTATTAAACTAATTTTTCTTATATTTATGCACTTAGAGACTTGAGAAATTAGGAACTGGGCTGTGGCTTGAGAATCTGGAGCTGGGATTGGCAAGTTGAAGGCCAACCAGCTGGTCAAAGAGGAGAGGATGCACGTGTTTACTCATAGGGCATCTGCAAACATTTGTCAAAAAATGCATAAGAAAAAATAAATAAAAAGGAATAATTAAAGGTATTTGTTGTTTTCTTTTTTGTTATTTTAGCACTTTCATAAAATGCTGTTTTACACTTTACAATTCATAACCGTGACATTCTGTGTTCATACAAAAAACTCAAGGGCATAATAAGTAAAAAATAAAGCCATTTATCATAGTACTGGGATTAATCTAGTCCCACAGATTACATTCTCCTTATTTATGGAAAACCTTGGCACATACATAAATATCATATTTGAACATTACTGCCTCATATGCTAAGATTCATCAGATGCTAGAACTAGTATTTACATGTGAGTGGCTAAGATCTTGGTGTTCAATGCACAGAAATCAATAAACATTTATCTGAAATTAAAAGCAACTTCATCTCTGTCAGCCCCTTAGACAGATAACTGACCCTACATAGACATAGTGACTGGAATGTTAATATTTATAAATATTTTTATACTAATATCACACTGGGATTGCTGGTAATACCTGCCGTTGCAGTTTGTAGGCCCTAAAATGTCAGGTGGGTGCCCTGGATTCCTGCACATCCCCCAGACACCTTCAACATCCTGGTAAAAAAAGAGACTATTTTGCCCCAGGTGTTCCCCTAATAAGCACCTCTCTAAACGAGAACAAATTTGGAGCAGGAGAGAACCTCCCCCTTCTCCTCCATCCATCATTTTAATGAGCCAAGTTGTGTATGTGCTTTGCCCATGAGTTGCAGGTGATTAAAGCTCATGTGCACACTGTCTGTATGATGTGTGGGATGTATGCGTGGTATGGAGATCAGTAACCATTTATAACATACGGCTATTAGGACTTACCTGGAGTCAGACATTGTTTTTTCCTGTTGTCTGATGCACAGTTACAGTGCATGAGCAGAAACCAGGCCAGGCTGAGAAGACAACTTCAATCCATCTAAAAACCAGAGGGGGGCTGCATAGTAAATGATGGCAACAGTGTGTGAGAAATTAAACTAATCGAGTGTTTTTGAAGCATCATTTATTACAGATAACACTTATTAAATGTCACCTACCTTTTGCACAATTACTCCATCTTTTCCAACTTCCTCAGCATCCCTGTACACAAAGTGAGCATCTGCATTATCCCTAGAGTGGCACAACTGGAGCTCGCAAATTGATCCCCATAGCCACCTGTGCACCCAGGAGTCCAATTGAGCTTAAGAGCATGGGATTGGACATAGGTAAACCGGAAAGAATTGTCAAAAATACATGTCACAGGTGTCTTTTTGTGTGGAGTGTACAAGCTCTCCATTTGTGTGGGTTTCCTCCCATTGTCCAAAGGTTTGTGGTTCAGGTCGACTGGCTACTATACATTACCCATAGGTGTGAGTGTGATTGGTTGTCTGTCTCACTGTTGGCAACTTATGGTGAACTTAGCAGTTTTAAAATAACAATTGAAAAGTAGAAAATGAATAGGGAGCTAAGTTCAGATCTGAAGATAGGAAGGGAATTGTGATCAGAGAGAGACAGAAATCCAATGTTTGGGAACCATGGCACTGAAGGATCTGCCTTCAATAATGGAATCTCTCGTAGGTAACAGCCAGAAGATAGACCTGAGCGAAGTGGAGTTTATGGGGAGCTTTGAAGAAGAGGAAAAACTGGATAAGAGACTGAACAGCTAGTTGGAAAAGGATGGGGGTGATGGAAGTAAAATGTTTTACAGCAGACTAGTGGTGTCGACCAGAGGAGGATGGGTTCCCCTTCTGAACCTTGGTTCCTTTCAAGGTTTCTTCCTACAATTTAGGGAGTTTTTCTGTTGCCTTTGGCTCATTTTGGGCTCGGACCTGGATTCTGTTAATTCTGTAAAGCTGCTTTGTGACAATGTCAGATGTAAAAAGCGCTATTAGAAAATGACTTAATTTTAGTTATGAATACACAATGAGTAATGTAGTATAAAGTAATAAATTAATAAAAGCTCATACCCCACCAATTATCACTGAGTGGCCAGATCATTTCACACTAAATCTAAGTTATTAGATGACCTATAATACCCTAATAAACAGAAGTACAGAAAAAAGAATGGTGCTATAATATATACAAGTATTTTTCATTTCATTGTCCATTCTGATTAATAACAGTACTGTGAATAGTCTGATCTGATCAGAGCATATTTCACTGATCGCGTTTGGCTTGAACATGTATGAGTCAAAGCTTGATCCTTTGCTTTACGTCAATTGTCCTGCAGGTGCTGTAAATCAGGTCAAGTAAATTTTATTTCTATAGCACTTTTTAAAACTGTCACAAAGCAGGTCTGAGTCCCTACTGAGCCAATGGTGACAGAGGCAATAGAGAAGAAAACAAACTCCCTGTCAGAAGAAACCTTGAGAGGAATCAAGACTGAGAAGAGGAACCCATCCTTCTCTGTTCGATACCGGATAGTGATAACAGACAAAAGAATATAAATAAATAAATAAATAAATAAAAAATAAAAGTAATAATCTCAGTATAAAGTGGCAACTGCAGTTCCTTTTGTACAGATGGGTCTCACTGACTTACTGTCAGTTAGGTGGAGCATGGTTCTGGCCATATGGGCTCTTCTCAGTAGGAGTGAGTGGGTTCCAACGGATCAGGATCTGTCTGTATCAACAAGGTCCCAGCAGCAGAGCAGGACAGGATCACTGCTGTGGCAGCTCGGGATTACAATTTCAGTGTGGAAATATTTTAAACTGGAAAATGAAATCAGTCCAGTTTTCACATGTACTGTTAGTAATACAAGTACTTCTGAGGCAGTAGTAACCGAGCTGTATTTAATACTACCAATCTGATCTCACACCTAAACATTTAATACTACCAATCTGATCTCACACCTAAACATTTATTACTACC
>JBBIGC010000001.1:14691986-14708994 GCA_037576955.1 Lepidarchus adonis
GTGTGTGTGTGTGTGTGTGTGTGTGTGTGTGTGTGTGTGTGTGTGTGTGTGTGTGTGTGTGTGTGTGTCCATTTCATACAGACTACAGTGAAGCCATGTGGACGTGATGAAGATTTCTTTTCTTGAGGAGATGTCGCTCTGGATTTAACTGCAACACTGAAAATTAAAGATGTGAATTGAGCGCAGCTTCATGTGTGTAACTGCTTGCGCTATAAAGTCCAGTATTTTATGCAGAAAACACTGATGCAAACTCAGCAGACAGACTGCATTAAGGGGAGCAATCAAGGCACTGAGCATTTCCTCCGTTAACGCTGCAGCCCAGCAGAGGGTTTAATAGCGGAGTCCAGGCAGAAGGAGAACTGTAGAGGAGTTCAGTCTTTTATCAGCAGCTCCTGAGCTGCAGTGGCTCTAATGGTGCCAGACAATCGTCTACTGTCCAATCAATACAGCCAGAGAGCATGAGCATGATATCCAAGCTCATCAGACCACACTCTCTCTGTCTTTCTCTCTCCAAAATCTTCTTCTCTCTCTTCATCTGTCTCTCCTCTTAGGCCTCGTCCAAATGGGCCTTTAAATCTTGGAGAAATGAATGCCCTCTTAGTGACCCGGGCATTTTACAATGGCATTTGATTGTCTTTTATATTTGCTTGCCTCCCTTTATGTTTTCTATGTGCGACACTGCATGAAAACTGTACAGGGCTCCTTGGGTTATGACGTGCTCAACATATGGAGGTTTGTGGTCACGTTGCCCCTTCCCCACTTTTTTTTAAATACTGTCCTTACGATGTAAAAACAAAGTTTGCATGGGAACTAGTTGGTGAACTGACCAACATTCGTAGCAGATGAATACACGCAACATCATGCAGCTGCTGATTCCTCTCTTTTCAACGCCGAGCAGTGTCTCTTATGTTTACTTCCTGGTTCTGCCCTCACTCCATTTTTCGATCTGCCCTCTCTCACCTCTCTACCTGGATTACATCAACTCTGCCCTCAGATCGGACACTACTCGCCTCTTCTCCACCGGCTCTATTACGCTTCAGTCATACTCACCGCTACCTACGGACTTCAATTCCCATCAAGCAACACAGGTCTCCTCCCACAGACTCACTCCACTCTGTCAACAAACTACAATACCCATCAGGCCATTTTCCTCATCTCCTGTGATCTCCATCCTGTTCCTAGTCGCTCTCCACTCTGCTAACCAACTGTTTCACTTCATTACTGCTGTGTATGTGCAACATGGGTTTATTTTCATTTACATATATATTTTATTTACGCAATAAATGCCTGAGGCCCCCCCTTATATAAAAAAAGGTGTGACCAAAAACAATGGCTGACGAAAAGTCGCAAAAGCCTACAAAACCGCAATCCGATCACAATACAGTGCTACTACAGCTACGCTGGATGAGAGACAGAGAGAAAGGAGCGAGAGAGAGGAGGGAGGGCGAGTGGGGAGAGGGAGCGATGAAGGGTCTGCTGGTGTTAAATGTGCGTCAGCTCTCAGCGCTCATGCAGACATTAAAAATGATTTATTGATGGCTTTATGGATCTTAACGGGTGAGGAAGAGCAAAAATTAAACTGGATACGCAGATGACCTTTACAGCCGTCTGCGGCATGCAGAGAGGGAGAGACATCCCTCCGTGTGTGAGAGCGAGATGAAAGAGGGAATAGGAAAAAGGAAATGTGATCCTTGAATATCATATGCATGTGTGGTGTGTGTGTACGTTTTTTTTATTTAAACTTAGTAATGTATATGCATGTGTGTATGCATGGGTGTGTGTTAGTGTTCTAGCTCCAGATCTAGTGGGGTCTAAGGGTTCAGCTGTCTGGAACATTTGCAGAATTTTGTGTTTAAATTTCACGTTTGCGTTCAGATAACCCCCCACCCATTTTAAGAAGATTGCATCCTATGTTCCTTCTTGTTTTACCTTTTCTCCTTCATCTTCCTCTCTCCTTTTACAATCCTGACACTGAACAGACTTTCTCAAAATCGCCCCCTAGTGGTTTATTAGCCGATGTCTAACAAAACAGTGGTGTTTGTACGTCGTGATTTGTAACTAATCTACAAGCCAAACGTCAAAAACTCAATTATGTATCGTCAAATTTCTTTAATATATCAAATTTGAAGAATGTTTGTTACAAATCCCAATTTCTCCATTCTGCAGGCAAGGACATTTAAACATGTAATTTTTATGAAACATTTGTTCTCTCTATTTAAAATTCTACACATATAGACCAGTGTTCAAAAATCTTGGAAGTGTTCTACAATGTGATTTTGGAATTATTCTAAATTAAATAGCCTTTTAAAATGAGACAAACTTCATATTATTACTAAAAAAAAACAAAATATGAAAATGCACATACTTTCAAAATTACACTTAATTTTCCTCATTTCCCACCTTTCTTGATCAATATACAATTTGAATGATTATTCTATGACGTTCTGATCTGAAGTTATTAAGCTGAACAACTGTATCAACTGAACGGAAATGTTCCAAATCCACCAAAACCCAAACTTAATCTCGGCCTAGGACACAATGAGTGCTAGATAAACACAATGCCAAATCAGAACAGGGCAGGTTAGAGCAGCCAAAAACGAGTCCAAGTCTGGACAATGCTATAACATTTTGTGCACCAGGAGTTGGTCTCTGAGATCAGATCAGCAAAGCTAGCCTCACATGAATCAATGAGACTTGGGTGCCCATGACCTTCCCCACCTGGCTCTATTCTGGAACACGCCACAAGACAAGGAAGAGATTACATTTCATTGTGGTTTCATGTTGTGTGTTCATTCATTCATTCTCATTCATTCCAAAACATGGTTCACCATTGAGAAGAGGCCAACCTATCTGCAGGAGCGCTTCACACTTATGGGTAATGTAGAGTAGCCAGTCAACCTAAACCACCTGCCTTTGTGCTGTGGGAGGAAACCGGAGAACCTGGAACCCCCCCCCTACCACACATAGGGAGAATACTCCTCATAGAAAACACCTGAGATCGAACCCAGGACCTTCTATCTCACCACTGCACCACTCTACCACCCTGCCCTATATAATGTAACAAAAAATATCGTAATTTTGCCCAAATCTTCCCATCTGTAATTTGCGTAAGGGTTTGGTTCATAACAAATGTTTTAAGAATGTCATTGCAGAACGTTTCACACTAACTGTATGTTGTGAAGAGTCCAGAGCTCATTGCTGGTTAGATGTGTGAAATATCAGTAGATATCACTGCTCTTACACCGTGCACTCACATTTCACACACCGTCATCCCTGAACATTTACACCATGATAAAGTTTCAAATGTTTTATTTTAAAGGAACATCGCAGCACTTCATCAGCTGCTGCCGCTGCTTCTGCAACACCAAGGCGATTGCCATGTTCACTCATTCTCCTGAACGTAGAAAAGAATTAAAAAAGCATGTTGACATCAACGGTCAGATGCTGAAACACATTCCCATGAGCCTCTAGGACAATTGCGCTTTGAGCCAATGGGCAGGCCATTACAAACATGCATTCATTCATTTTCCAATTTTCAGTTTGGGAAGCTGGAGCCAATCCCAGTTGACACTGGGCCCAATGCAAGGCTCACATTCAACAGTCAACCCAACACAGGGAACAACACAGACCTTAACCGCAAGCCTTTGGACAGTGGGAGGAAACCCAGGCAAACACAGGGACCACACCTGTGTTCGACCCAGTGGCCGAACCCAGGACCTTCTTGCTGTGATGTGACAGTGCTCTCTGTGAATCAGAAACCTCAACGAATTTTCCTTCCAGGCCAAGACAATGGGAGGGGGAGGTGAAACATGAAACAATGTTATTTATCATCAGTCCTGCTAATATCAAATATCAGATTATTAAAAACAAAAATGATTCGATTTCAATTCAAGAATACAATCTTTTCGTCTTTTCAATACTGATATATTGAATTGAGCTAAAATATAACACAAATAGATAAATCAATTATAAAATCAGTTTTGTATTTAATGCATACTTATATAGCACTGCCTCTTCTTTAATTCCTCTCAGCAGTGAGAGTCTTTCTGCAGTGAGAACACAAGTGAACATTCGAGCAATAGCAACAATGAAGCAGTTTTTGATCTGTGTAATACAAGAAAAAAAGAGATGTGTTTACTATTGGAGACCAGCATCTATTTGTTGCAAACCCAGCGTTTATTGGAAATGGGCGTCAATAAGAGACGGGTTATTATTAGAAGATATACAGTAATAATAATTTGTTGGCGGGAAAATAGCCCAAATATAATTTTCAAGACTTTTGCACAGTACTGTATATGTATGTACACATGCACGACGTGGAGCAGACATCCTGAGCCCATGACACATTTCCCGACTGACAGTCATGTTGCAATCCAATTCCTGTTAATTGCATTACAGGCCTGCAGAAAGTAATTGTGTTTGTCCCAGTTGTAATCAGCTTACTGCCGCAATGCAGTGGGGCTTAAGCGTCCTGAACGAGGCTAAAGTAGGGGATTGCATTGCAACCAGGTGGAAAGAGAGGAAAGCCAGGGAAGAAATCCAGGTACAGATACATGAGGGTGAGGTAGGGCTGACAAAACCATACAGAAACATGGTACTCAATTCCAGGTTCTGTGATTAAAAGCTCATTTGCATGCAACACACATCTGGATTGAGTAAGCCAAGTTTGCAGTGATAATTAATAAACAAACTAGCCACTTCAGACCACATTACATCACTTGATCCATCAGCAGGGCTTCCAGACAGCTTGTACTCTCAACCAGATCATCCATCAGTGGAGCCTCCTGCTAATCCATCAATTACAGTCAAACCCTGTTAGCTTGGGTCCTAAATTTGGCGAGAGGTGGGGTGACGAGCTATCGAAATGAATTGATGTGATAGATGCAAATTTCCTTTTCTTGCTCACCAGTCAGAGAATCCAACTTTCCTTTACCAGACATTTTGGGTCTAACTCACTTGTACACAAAAAGAATGGAAGGTGCCACTAATTACACTATTACACTAGCTGAAATTAAAATGTAACATGCGACAGGTCATACTAGCGGAGGCGGACAGTGGACTGGACCAACCAGCTGTAAGTCAAACAGCAGGTTTCCTGTGACTGATGGTCCAGACATAAATCAGACCAAGGATGCATCAGTGATTGGTCCATCGTATGTTAGTGCCGCCCACCCACCGACAGCAGCAGTGACCTATAGAATTAGGACAACTTACCACGTTCTAGGCTACAGCTCTAACACGGACCCAAGTTCGGTGAGCTATAGATGGAGAAATGCATACACCTGACATATCGTTTGTTGTGACAAAGGGCGAGGTTGGCGGCTTAACGAGGTAAAAAACAATGAAAGAAAATTTGTTCTGCAGCCTTTCATGGCAAGAGGTGCATTTGGAGAGATAACGTGGCCAAGATAAAAGACTGTAGAATAGTCTAATTACCATGGGCCTCTCTACATGCTCTACTTTCTGCCCACCCCATAACCATTAACAATTTTTTTGTCTTTTTTGTTAGTTTTCTCTTTTTCATTGCTATCCAGCTGACTGTCAGTTGTAAAAAGTGCTCTAGAAATAAAAATAAATTGATTCACCGTACAAATGTAACATAACCTTGTAGACAAGCTAGGGAAAATATCTCATTTTCTTCCTTTCAGGCACTCTTTTGTGCTCTGTTTCGCTCACTCCTTCATAGAGTAGATGAACAGCATCAATACTTCTCCTTCAGCGTGGCTCAATAGCGAGGGCAACCCTCTCCGTTTGGTTAATCATTCCGAATGAAGCCCAAAGTTAATGAGGCTACTTCTGATCCCTTCGATTTCGTCCACTCCTCAAAGCTCCATCGACTGCCCGCCTGAGGCCGAGGAGCTAAAGTCAAATATAAAGAGTGACCTACATCGCCAAGACAAGAGAGCAAGGCAGAACAGCTGCCCAAAGACAGAACCCAGGGAGCACACAGTATGACTGAAGCAATGCTTTTCCAGTATGTATTGTGGTGAGAGGCCGCAGTCCCAGAAACGGTGTGCAAGGCTCCTCCCCTGATAAGAGACACATGAATATTGTTATGCAAAGAGCTAGAAGACTTTATAAACCAGCAAGTCAAACGAGGACTGGAAAAGAGAAAGACTGAATTGGAGAAGAGATAGACAGTTCTGCCAAGTTGGCTGTGGCTCTGCTTTTTATATTTATGTTTTGTTTGTCAATATGTTGAACATTGTACATCTTTTTTTGATATATTTAAGTCTTTTGATTCCTGTAAAAGATTTGTACTCAGATACTGTAACATTGGCTTAAATGTATTCACTAAACGCTTACTGGACACTCACCTGCAACCCTTAAGTAATTATTGCAGCCAATATCTTTGATCAAATACATTATATAATGCTTTTCCCTCTAGAAAAAGCCCTGAATTCCAGAACATCCTTTGAATGTTCTACTCAGGTGTTGCCTTTGATTGGAAAAACCATAAAGGCTGAATAATTTCCCTTTATTTCTAACGTTAATGTCCTACTTATGGACATTTTATGATTGCAAATGTTCTACTAGATTAATAGCTATTGTTTCTCATTTTCTGTCTCTTGCTGAGTTTTTGACATCTGCTTGGCTGTTATTGTAATTATCTGCTATGATAAAGATACAATGAAAAATCCTTAAAAAACAAACAGAAAAAATGTAATTAATAAATAATAAGTCATGTCATTGAGGGTGTTAAACTTAATTATATGTCAAAGGTTCAGTGCATACTTTAGACACAATGTAGTTATGACTGTATAATATATCTTGGAGAACAGTACCACTGTCTGTACCAGCACGCATGGTAATTGAGACCCTCAGTAACCACAGCATATCCATTTAGTGTGGAACTAGCGGTACATTCAATATCATGATATATGAAAGTCAATAAAGCAGCTGGGTACAATCTTATGCCTATATGTTCAGAGGTAATAGCAGTTCAGTGTAAAACATATAAACCGAAAACTGACTCCAGGCCATATTGATTTTAGATCATAACGTTAATTATCCTCACACCAGACTTAAACTACAATATGTGATTATGTTTTTCTTTCTCCATAATCTTTAGTTAAACAGAGGCTGTTATTTTATCTTGATTTTTTTGTCTTTTATGTTTCATCTTCTTTTATTTTGCACTTTTATCTTGTAAATCTTACTTTTATTTCTTGTAATATTTTTTAATGCTGATTTTACCTCTGAAAAACACATTGAGTGAACTCTGTGTTTGATAATGTGCTATATAAATAAACTTACCTTGCCTTTCTATTAGAATATGGATATTTTTGTGCAATCGTTGACTATGTGCTCACAATGCAATTCTGTAATTCAGAATTCAGAAAATCCCCTCCTAGATCATTAAAATAGCAGGGTAATTACAGTAAATTAATAAAATAGACCTCATATAGTAGATGACTATAAATATCATTGAAGACTCAGTAGCAACAATCAATACTGATTCTTTAAGCTGAGAAAGGAAGGTGTGTGTGTGTGTGTGTGTTCACTCTATTAGAATAAATCCAACAGAAGCTATAGTTATACCGTGATACCAGAGTGGTGGAAATGTGGACAATGGACTAATACGACCCCAGAGGCTGACAGCGTTCGCCCATATCCCACATAACACAAACTGCTGACATTTCCCTCGTTATTTCCCATTATTTCATTTCGCCTGCCTGTAATGACCTTGAAGTCTGCCTCTAATGACCTTGAAGTCTGCCTCTAATGACCTTGAAGTCTGCCTCTAATGACCTTGAAGTCTGCCTCTAATGGCCTTGAAGTCTGCCACTAATGGCCTTGAAGTCTGCCTCTAATGACCTTGAAGTCTGCCTCTAATGGCCTTGAAGTCTGCCTCTAATGACCTTGAAGTCTGCCTCTAATGGCCTTGAAGTCTGCCTCTAATGGACTGGGCCCGAAGGTGCAAATGTAAGCAGGTCATTTAAGCAACTGGTTGAAGACTATTTCACCACAATGTGCCATATGTGGCTCATAAAAGGTATTAGGATTCGAATTGCTGCTGAACTGTAGGTGAGACGAAAGTGCAAATGAGAGTCCGGCACAAACGGACTGGAACGAATAATATTCTGAGGGGGGAAGACTGAAATAGATGGGCTGGGTGGACTGAGGGTCTGTACTGATTCCAAATTGAGGACATGAGTGCAAAGAGAGACTCCCAGGTCACTGAAAAGTCAAAAATGTTGTAATGCCATTTTAGGTGCAGCCGTTTTAGCAGAAACCCCAATGAAATAAAAGTGTTCTGGCCTGTTTTCAGAAGGCCAAGGAAGTTCCAGCATGGAGGAGTGGCCAAAGCTATGTCTCACACACACACTATATACATGCACACACACCAGAACACAGTGGAGAGCATGTAGGAGCAGTGCAAGACCCGCCACTGATCCCCCAGGGTAATGAATCTCTATTGCTGGGCGGCAGGCTGCTGTAAAACCCAATTAGTGTCAGTGTGCTTTCTGCCACTTGCCTGATAGTGAGATAACCCTTAACATGAAGCTGGTCAGTGGTGGCTTCTTCCTCTCCACTGCCAACACCAGCAGGAGAAATCTGCATTTCTACCTCCAGGTTTCCATCCAAAAGCTGATTTTCCACTAGAGCACACTCTCAGGACAGTCAGGGCTGATTCCAACAAGGAAATCTGCAGAAGACGGGCTTTTACCATCTAGAAGGCGAATAATTAAATTGAGTATAAAATAGAGGATTCCTACTGTGGGAGTCAGCATAATGTGTGCCTTTCCCCGTCTATTTCACGCTTAAAGTCGATCTGGGCTGAGGCTGCGGGTGTCAGAGCCGCCTCGCGCACTCATCCCTGCCTTCAAACACCTCCATCTTCCACACCCACACGAAAGAGCACACTCCTTTCCTCCCTCTCCCTCTGTACACTTCTATCTTCCTGAGCCTCGCCGCTTCCGCTCCATCCGTCAAAGGGGAAGGGGGATACATTTGAGAAATGGAAGGTGTCTTTTTTCTGTTTTTCTTTTCATGTGTATATGCTGTTTGAAGGTGTGTGTGTGACGGTCTAGCTGCCAGCCAGAAAAATCACTCTGCTATGTTGGTAGATTTGCACAAGAAGCATAAAAATCAGAGTTTAACCCCTTCCGCCTGCTTCAAGCAGCCAAAGCACAGATCAAATGCACCTGCAGACCTCCAACTGAGGCATGTTTGCAGCACTGAGGGTAATTCATGCCTCTGGTCACATCTGAAACTCCACAAAACTTGTGCTTATGAAGGTGTGAACTTTAAAATTCATCAAATATTCTGCAACAAAAATGGACCATGAGATTGACGGATTCAGGGGTCTCCACATTCCTGAAACCACACACCTTCCAACATGTGCGGCTGTTTATCCTCCTCATCCAACACAACCATCTCGAAGAGCCCAAGGCCCGTGGCTGACTCGGATGACATAAAGCAAATTTGTTGCCTGCCTTTCAAGGCTAAAATGATCGCCTTTCACATAAATCATGCTGCAACTCATCATCTCAAGACAGCTCCTGAACCCTCTAGAATCCAAGACAAGTCGAGTTAAGACAAGTCAAGGTAACGCTAGTCTGTGACTAGAAAAGTGAAAAAACAGCAAATAAACTAGAATTGATTACAAATATCACCGCATAATCTTTTTCATTGTCAATTTCTTTCAACGTCTAAAAGATGCAGAAAAACTTAATTTTGAACATGAAGATATGATCTCTGCTGAAAACTTTCCAAATGACAGGAGGAAGAACAGTTTGTGTGAGAGGAGTGTTGGGGTCACCCACAAGGCTGGAGGCTTAGCAGATGCAGCATGTGGTGTAAATTTTCATGATGAGAGGAGAAAGCTGAGATGAATATCCACCTAGGGCCTTGTGAGCCATGACGGTGCAACTCCCAAACCAGACAGTGTTGCAGCTACTCAGGTCTCTCTGTAGAGGATGGTGAAGAATAGAAGCAGGAGGTGGAATTAATAGGAGCAATAAGATGTACTGTGGTTAGACTATATCAACTCCACTTCCACAGCTAATACATACTGTATTCCTTTGTGTTTCTGCACTCTCTCAAATGCATTTTCGAATGAAATGTAATTAGCTTTGGGGAACTGGCCTCTCCTTGAAGACTGTCAACACTCATTGCATCAAAAAGCACTGAAATCATGTTGAAGTATCATTCAAAAATGCAAACCAAGAACCACCACCCATCAAATATCATATAACTCAGCCAGTAACATAAAAAACCTGTGATCTGCTGCAGAGCAGATTCTTTTTATTCCCTGAAGGAGAATTGAAAAGAGGGAAATAATAGCCAAAGGGTGGAAGCCCAAGATCTATTGTGTGACGGAAAGAAGTCATTTTTCCCACAATGCCATTTCCCAAAACCATTTTCTTGCATTTGCAAGCCTGTCTAATGTCTTGAATGGCTGCCCTCTCTGAGAGGAGGGCGAAATGAAGTTTGATTTTTCATAACAGCCACTTGACTGGAAAAGATGCGGAACCAACAGCAAGAAATCCATCTTCTCTGTTGAAGGGTGGAAAGATGGAGGAGGGGGGGGCTTGCTTTAAATTTGGAGATTGCCTCCAACCACGCGTGACTTTCTTTTACATAGGCTTGTTCCTGGGCCTGCTTCTTTATAATGTAATAAAAAAAAGAAAACAAATACAAATTTAACACAACTCTGCAAAAAATGGCTCCCCCTAACTTGGTGCGCCGTTGATACAATGACTCGGTGAAGCGACGAGGCAAGTTCAATCAATCTTCAAACCCTGGACTCGATTTAGGGCAAACGGTGCAAAGCCGAGAACAAAAAGCATGTTTTTTCTGACGCCTCGTCTTTAGCTAAGCGCTGACCCGAATGAGGCCTGTTGGCTTTTTCCCCCCACACTGTTGAATAATTCAAGCCCTAAGACCTGGTTTTAGAGCTGCCGCGCACGGAGATGACATCTTGAAGTTGGACGGGTGAGATGAGAAGGAGGAGAGGAATCCGTGACCCTGCTGTGAAGCGTCCCTGACAGAACACACACACACACACACACACACATACATACCCACACACACCTACCCCGATTAGTATTCTCTGTAGGGGCAGCCACACAGGCAGGTAATTGTGACATGCTTTACATCAATATCGCCCCTGGAGAGGCTGAGCACGAGCCCATAGTGCCCCCAAAAAGCCTGACTATACCCTGAAAAACAAAGGGTCCTGAACGAGTTCTGACTTGTACGGATCCAAAAAATTAATGTGGAGGTTCTAGAACCTTTACAAAAAACATTTCTTTAACAGAAATTACTCTTTGAACCCCCAAGGCTTATTTGGTAGCTACATGAAAACACCACAGAGAGGCATGGTCCAGTAGACTCAACAATTCCTAACTTATACCAGTTATTAATGAATTCTGTTTCGTATGTCTGTTTTCCACATGCCCACCTTGTAGAAAGCTGCCATCTCTAATAAAACAAACATCCTTACAACACCTCTCCAAGACTTTCAATATTCTATATCAAAACCTGCCATAGCTCCAACTATCCTACAACCTAATTCTGGACAATCGATCCCGGATGAGTTCCCACTTGCACAGTTGTCCTGTCTCCACTTTGTCGCATACACTGTATACAGAGGTTCCTCAACTTACGACAGGACATTCACCCACCTGAGGCTCTGTATTGCGTTTTATTACACCATTAAAAAAAACGGGGTTTGGGGCAGCGTCGTAACCATGAATTTTTGTAAGTCGAGTATTTCATAAGTGTAGTGTCCACTTTCCATTGTGCAGTCAATTACTTATTGTACATCATGTACAACATTCTCTATATTGCATCTGTACTGTAGACTGAATGTTGTATAAACAGCAACATGCATATACATATACTAGGGTTCTGCATATGGCATATTCTGTGTTATATGTAATATATTGTACTGAATAAAATGTACTCTATATTGTATAATGTATAATGTATATATACTTTGGTATATTATATACATGCATTATATTGTGCTGTATAATTTAAAGTGTACAGCATATCATATATTGCACCCTGTATGCATAGGTACACATATACACACAAACAGTACGTGTGATGTGTATTGTATATACTATATGTGTTATATAAGGCAAGATTTACTCCACCACCTTATAAAGTATATTATATATTGTACATAGGAGTATATGTAGCCCACTGTACATTGTGTATCATTTATGTTTGTGTATTGTATAGCACAGTATGTCTTTACCATATACACATCCTCTTACACATTAGTAGCAGAGAGACTCCATCGGCCCGAAACAACTTCCTTGTGTTTGCAAATGTACTTGACAAATAAAGCTGATCCAATGGCACTGCACCAAAGAAGGTTTTATTACCTTTACTTTCAAGGCTGTGGGCACGGAGCTGCCAGCTCAGCGGAGGCCAAGTTCAGAACCACCCTGCTAAGCACATGGCTCTTTACGCTGGGTAATTCCAGTGGTGAGTGAAGCTGATAGAACAGGCATTTAAAAGCAGCTTTTGGAGTTTCGAATGGGAGGGGGTTTCTCGGTGGTGGGGGGGATTACCATAATCAGCACACGGCTCAGGACGCTTTAGAAATGGGCTCGCCATTAAATGCTGGCAATTACCCCAGCAGAATGTAAAAGGGAAGCCATGCAGAGGTGCCGAGCGGGAGGGGGACCGCCATCGATCCCGGCAATGAATAGGATTAAAGAGGAAAAAACCCTCAACACCGGCCCTCGGAATATACACATTTACTCAGATTTTAGTGGATCAAAGCCTGTATACTGTATATTAATGATGATATTTTAATGTCTCTTAATACTAGTGTCCACATAAATTAAGGCATATTTTAAAGTGATTCTCAGATGCATTGTTTCACACTAGGCATATTCATATCCACATAGAATATAAATCTATTCAATCTGTGCTATTCAACTACGCACTCTTGATTTCCTGATTTCCTAATACTGCGGTTTGTTTGTCACTGTTTTTGTGTCTTAACTGTTTCAATGTATTTTTTGTTTTATTGCCATGTAAAGACCTTGAGTTTGAGAAATGCGCTATATAAATTCAAATTATTATTATTATTATTATTATTGAAGGCAGATGGCGACCTACCACATTTACAAGGTTGATTTGGCTTGTGGAGGAGATCACTACATTCACTACACCTGCCAATGCACAGGTGAGCTGAATCAGGTGTGATTTATCATGTGGCTCATCAAACTGTGCTGGACACTCCTGTCCTAGATGGTCTACGTTTTGGCTTGATCTTAACTCCCAATGAGGAATCAAGCAACGATGTGCGTTGCTAGTGGTGTGTAAGGGTTGATTGAACCATAAATTCCCAACTCTAGACCCAGAAACCCTGTTCTTTCCTGCTCTAAAACACCCACAAACCTAGAATAAATTAGCTGATTACATGGGTTGAGAGAGGAGTAAACTCTCCCAACAGGGTAGGGGGGATGGAGGAGTGTTTTCCTGGCCTGCTTATGGAGACCCACCACCCTGCACACTGTTCCTGCTTCAGCAAACTTTGCTCAGTGAGGGGCTGTTAATTGGATCATGTGTCTGGAGCAGGAAAACCCCTACAATGTGCAGGACAGTGGATCTCCAGGAACAGGACTAGAGCTTCTAAAATTGGCTCTCAGGAATCTTGACCTTTGTGTTTGGAAATGGGATTACAATAAAATATGGAACGTTCCTGGAGAACCATTGTTTTAGGACAGTTGGAACTGGACTGGTGGGAGTGTGAATAACGGATGTTGCAGGCAGACACTATGACCCGTAGATGATGTCTGAACATGAGGGAGGTTTGGATATAATATTCAAATGCACCATTACTAACACACACACACACAGTTCCCTCAATCCGACAGAGCAAAGGCCTCTCCTGCCGAATCACTCGGTCTGCAATTTATAGTCCGGGCGACACGTTTCACCCTCCATTAATAGATCCCACTCAAGCCTGGCTTCAATTAACATGAGGCAATCAATTAACAGGGGGGCAGACAGCGCGTGGCCATGGGAGGTGCAGACGGGGGATGAGGTGGTGTGTGTGTGTGTCTGGGTGGGGGTTGAAGGGGGTGTGTCGTGGAGTGGGCTTGATGGACCATAACTCTGGGCTTATTCCTGCTCCTCCCACACATGGTCAACCACTCACCTGACACACACTCCTACTACAATCACACAGCATTAAACAGCTCATAGAAAAAGAAACCGATGATGTGAGATCGGACATTCTCTGAAGTGTATTTTTAAACACATGACTGAGAGGAAACTGATGCAGTGAGGAACAGTGCTCTGTTTAGTGCAGCATTCGACCTAATACATTCTCTCAGCTCGTACATATTCTCTAATTTTGCATAAATGTTTCTTAATGTACAACTCACACATTATATTGCACAGGTATTTACACAAAATGTTTTTCTCTTTTATTATAACTGTTAATGTTCATGTGTGTGTTGATTTAGAGCTGAATGCAGCAATATGTTTAAACAAAGCTGCTTTGCTCAAATATTGTGGCAGAAATGAACAATTACTTTTATTACACTAATAAAACACAGAGTTACAAAGTAAAAGCACAGAGCCTGTGAAAGGGGGTAGGACCTGGCTCAATAAGATCAGTAAGTACAGGGGGGCGAGAGTGTGTAGGGTGGGTGTCAGCAACCTTTACTATCAAAAGAGCCATTTTGCCCCCCGTCTTCAACTAAAGATCTGGAGCCGCGAAACATAACAGGGTATAAAGTTGTAAAAGTTTAAACCTCCTTTTTTAGTACACCTTTTACAAATGAATGTGACAAACAGAAGTGCAGTGTGCAGGTGTAGGCCAACTTTGATATAAATTACACACTGAACTACACACGCCTTTGAGTCCTTCCCGTATTTGTGTAAAATTTAAATGAAACATACCCCACTTTAATATAAAAAACATAGTTGAAGCAGTTTGACTTACTGGTAATGTTTGTTGCCATTGTAATGGTGCCGTTCTTAATGGGCTTTGCAGAAAGAGGCATTTTCTTTTCTGAGTAATGTCCTGTTTTTGAATTTGGAGAATAGATGCTCTGATATTTTTACGAATTATTCTTCTAATCATTCTTCTCTGTTTTCTCCGTTTGTGAACGGCTTCCCCTCCTTACGGTCTGAGCTCGTGAGCTGCCACAAAACTATTTGTTGAGTTGTTGTTGAAAGTATGCTTGCTCTGCTCATCTTTCCGTAAAAATCACTCTTTCTCCATCTTTAGTTCGGTACTTTTCAGAAATCGCAGAGTGCGTGTCTTGAAAATGTCTTTCAACATCACATTTTTGTTGTTTGCTAATTTCTGGCCACATATCAAACACAGATCAGCAGTGTAGTTGACAGTGAAGGCAATTGAATATGTCCAAAATTAAACTCTATTTTTCTTATTTGTCTCCATGTTCGCACACTTAAGAAGCCGCCTTCAGACAAAGCCAAAATAAAAAATAAAATAAACCAAAAAATATACATATTTTTTAAATGTATTAATAGAAAAACGTTTTTTTTTCTTTTGTCAAGGCCAAACAGAGGCACAAAAAGAAAGCAGAAGAAGCTGCGGGTCGACGACCCCTGGTGTAGAGCTTTGAAAGGGAGAAGAAGAATTTTAAATGCAATACAGGACTGGAGTGATGTGTGGAAACCAGTGAGGAGGGAATTACAGTAATGTAGGCGGGGCATCTGTATCAGTCAGGGAGGGGCGGAGTCTAGCGGCAGTGGAAGAAGGTGGCGGTTTTGGAGAGGAAGTCAAAATCAAGGGAGACATCTGATAACAATCCACAGGTTCTGAACAACAGGAGGCGGCTTGAGCGAGGTGCCATGGATACGGATTGGGAAGTTGAGTGCTTTGGAGGTTTGAGGCCCAGCACCAATTCAGATTGAGGTTTAGGAAAATGCTTTCGCATGATTCCTCATCTGTTTCTCAGGCAGTGCAGATCTCGTTCCAGGTGAGGTGTGTGTGTAATGAGCGCTAATGTTGGTTAAGAAGGGTAGAGTAATCCAATCAGCACGGGGATTCCTCAGCGGATCATTACCGGTAGGAGGTCTTACAGGCTCCTCGCCGCTCAACATTGATTTACAGCACATCGTCTCTCGGATCAGCAGCTCCCTCCTCTCTCCTGCGCTCTGGACGTCCGAGGAATACAAAAGCACCCTGAACTCTTCTCCTCATCCTGCATGACCCATACGTCCTTTCCGTCTTGCTTTCCTCCCAGTCCGCCATCCCTCCATCCATCTGGCTGCATCTGTGATGAGTTCATCTCCCTATCATGGCTGGTTGACTGGTTGGTCTCGGCGACCCTGCCAACCTGGAGTGAATTCTTTAACAGGCACCACACACACACACACACACACACATACACACACACACACACACACACACACACACACACACACACACACAGAAAAAAAACCTTTACTAAACTACCAAACTTATATATTTATATTATTCAATACTTACATATCTATATTATTCAATACTGAATAATATGAAAAATGTCACCAATGAAACCAGGAACAAATCTTACAGGACTAACTACATGCTCCAGACTTTGCAAAGTATTTCCCCCATAATTTCATTTATTTGTTTGGTAATCATTTTTTGGGTTATGATTAGGGATTGGTATAGGATATGGCTTATTTACAGACTTTCTTGTACATAATACATATGGGACATATTACATATACAGTGAGGCAAAAAAGTATATAGAAGAAATTATCTGTGGGTGCAACTATTAGAAAATGGAAGACATACAAGACCACTGATAATGTCTCTCTATCTGGGGCTCCATGCAAGATCTCACCCTATGGGATCAAAATGATCACAAGAACGGTGAGCAAAAATCCCAGAACCACACGGGAGACCTAGTGAATGACCTGCAGAGTCACTAACACACTACACTGCCAGGGACTCAAATCCTGCTTAAGCCAGTACATGTCCAGGCCCGTCTGAAGTTTGCCCGAGAGCATTTGGATGATCCAGAAGAGGATTGGGAGAATGTCATATGGTCAGATGAAACCAAAA
>JBBIGC010000001.1:14715495-14726104 GCA_037576955.1 Lepidarchus adonis
ACACACACACACACACACACACACACACACACACACACACACACACACACACACACATACACACACACACACATACACACACACACACACACACACACACACAGTTTGATGTGCTGACAGGCCCATTAACAGACCAATGTCTGTTATTTCATGACCTCCAGCTGCTGTGAAAGCCCTTACAGTTCGCTTCAGTGAACATCATGCCCATGAGCGCAGTCCACACACACACACACACACACACACACACTGGACACCATCAGCTCTGAAACTCTGTTTTTCACACCTCTAGAAGACACATTCCCGAACCGCTGTGATCCGAGACGTTACAATCCAAACAAGTCCCATCAGCGGCTCGTCTCATCCCAGCAGAGCTTAGAGGACGTCCATTAGCCGAATCTCCATCACTATAGCGGGGGCATCACATACGCTGCATGGTTGAGCTGCCACATACACGCGTGATGATCAAAGACTGTAATCTAGAGCCCATAGTTCATCAAGGTTCTGCCAAAATATTATGGGATCTGGAAAAACATACATACTGTATGGTCCAGATCCAGGTTTTCCGTGTCCAGGAGAACCACTGCACCATTAATGAGACATTCCAAGATGACACAGCGTATGACCCGAGGCTATCCGGGAGTGATTAGAGGAGTGAAGAACCAGAGGTCATCCTCCATTTACCCAGCCCAAACCCCTCTCAGCTGGACACAGATGATGACAAATGGGCAGCAGCTCTGTCCTGCTCCTGTAGCCAGAGGACAGGGAAGATGATGCTCTTCTTCCTAAATAATGACACATCCTTCCCAAAACTGGAGTGGCAGCTACGTCAATCCATGGCCAAAGGTCATCCCATCAGAGGGAAGAAGAGAAGAGCTTCAATCTCCCCAACATCTGCTTATCAGGACAGGCTGCTGAACACACGGGGAGACCGGTCAGCACTAATGGCTGTCAATTAGCAACGTTTAGGTCTTAGTGCCACGGCAGAGAGGCAATGCCGAGGGTGATAAAGGCAAACAGGAGTCACAAAGAGGGCACACAACGCAGAGCAGAATGTCCAATTCAATGGCCAAGTGCTCCACTAGTGACACACTTCCACAAACATTGATTCTTCTCAGTGTCAACAAAGAGCAGTCATTAGGGAAAACTCAAAGTGCATTAGTATTATGGCTAAATGTTTTGTCCAGGGGACGCACCAGAAGCCACATTACAGTCAAAATGGAATCAAAAGCTGAAACCTCCCTTCATGGTATAGATAACGACCTGCGTGAAGCTGTAAGAGAAAATGGGCCTAAATTGCAGACCACAAGTATGGAAGGCATTGGTTATTAAATAAATGAATAAATAAAGTAGGTCAACCAGCCATCTAAAATGTGTTTACTGACATCTACTTTAACCAAAAGGATGTTTTCCTAAACATACCATTGACTTGTTTAATATAATATAATATAATATAATATAATATAATATAATATAATATAATATAATATAGTATAATAATACACTTATTATTGTTAATTATCATTTTTAGTGTTAGATAATCATTAGAAATAATAAAAATGTATACATAAGAAAATGTTAGGCAGTTAAATTAAGACTTTTTATAGGCAGCTTATAGTCAGTGTACATACATCTTCATAGGTTTTAACCATTTAAAGTGTCTGAATTTGTTTCTGACAAGTTGCTGAGTTAATCAAGCGTTCAAGAGCTTCTGAATATGGGAATTAGATGAATCTGATTATGACAGCAAATACAAATTGTTACACACATTAGGTCAAACTCTTTCTTTCTTTATTAATAAACATTATTGTAAGGCTGAATGTGACATTACACATCACATACTCAAGCCATGCAGCCGCTACAAGGTCTGTGTACAGATGCACACACATTCACAACTGTGCAAGGAAAAGGTCGGAGCCGAACCCGAAAACAAATGGTTTGTCATTGGAAACAAAGCAAATACCTGTCCATCTAGATAATGCAGTCTCTGAATACATTGAGTGAAGAGGAAGAGAAAATGTGAGGAAGGAAAAAAGGAAGAAAAGAAGGCCAGAAGGCTTGGAATGGAAGTCCCAGGAAGCTTTGGTGTGTGTGTAGGAGGCCAGGGCAAGGAGCAGCTTCGACAGCTGCTGAGGGCAGGCAGATCGATGGACAGGATGGGGGAATATTTAATCAGAGAAAGGGCCGGCACTGCCCTAGACCAGGCAAACACTGGAAGGGAGCATGATAAAGAGAAAGAGAGCAGACAAAGGAGCAGTGAAGGTATCAGGGCATGGAAACACATGTATTGGACAGTAACCTGTACACTAGGGGTTTGACAAAATATCGATATGGCAAAATATTGTTGTCCTTGCTCACGCGATACAGTAATCGATACACCTACGGCAATATCAATATTTCAATTAATAAACATCCACCGCTAATTTGACTCACCAGCGTTGCTGCTTCTTCTCTCCTATAGGTGGCGCTGCTCGACTGAGTGCAGGTGACTTGGGTGAAAGCTGAAGAAGCACTTCTCAACAAATAGACAGCAGACAGAATACCCCAGACACATTTAAATCTAAGGTCTGACTTTTAGAACATTGACAGAACAGAGAGTGGATTATATTGTGACGGCCGCATCTCTGAGATCTAGCATTTGGTGAACTGTTCTCAACAATTATTTAGATCAGACAGGAGCAAAACGCTCCATAATTGGTCTGGTATACACAGGGTTAAAATTAGAGCTGTTGTGGAAGGAGTGTTTCATGGGGAGCAATGCATTGTGGACTATGTATTGTCTGGTGCGGGAAAATATGGGAGTTGTTATGGTTGGTAGCACGATGCTAGCACAACTTGCCAAAACACAAAGGGGAACAGAAGAAAAGCCTTCACAAAGCAAATACGGGAAAGTTAACAATAGCATTGGACTCTGGATCACATTTGGAATGATAAGGTCATTTAGCAAACAACAAACACCACACAAATTCCACTTGTGTGCATCTGTGGCTTAAGTCCAAACAGACAAATCAAACTTCCTTTTCTTAATTTCCTCTGATCTGCAGGGCATGGTCTCTCTAATGATGCTGACTAGCTGATGGATCCACATGGCCACCAGATCTGGCTAAATTAAGGAAGGAAAATAGATAGAGAAGCCTCGTCCAGACCAGTCGTGGCCTAGTGGTTAGGAACTCAGCCCTGTGATTAGGAGATTCGAGGTCCCAGCCCAAGCACCACTAAGGAACCATTGAGCAAGGAACCGTATTGCTACACTGCTCCCCGGGTGCTGTTGATTGCTGCTCACTGCTCCACATGTGGATGGTTAAATGCAGAGTTCAAGTAATTTTGTTGTGGTGCACTAAACCTGGGAATGTCCGTGTTTTACATCTCTGTTGAATCTTTGTGAAGAGAAACATTCTCTGACTTTCCTTTACTGTGACTCAGTTGCAGCAAAAGCTCAAACTTTGGCCTCCATAACACAAATACCAATAGTACAGCAAGAAAAGGTCCAGGGTTCGATCCTCAGGTTGGCCACAGTTGTGTTTCTGTGTGGAGTGTACAAGCTCTCCCTGTCTGTCTGTCTCCAGTTTCCTCTTGATTCCCAGGTTTCCTCCCACATATTTCAATGGTTGACCACTTGACTGGCAACTCTAAATTGTCCAAACGTGTGACTGTGATGTGTTGGCCTGCTGTTTGATGTTTACTGTGCCCTAGGACCATAGTCAGCAAGCATCGGTTCTAGCTTCCCCACATCATCTTGCAAAGGTTGGTCTATGTCACTCATCCTTATTTTCACTATCGTATTCTGGAAAAGTCCCTATTGTGAATGTGTGTGGTATGGATATTGGTATTTGTGTTATGGAGGCCAAAGTTTGAGCTTTTGCTGCAACTGAGTCACAGTAAAGGAAAGTCAGAGAATGTTTCTCTTCGCAAAGATTCCACAGTGATGGAAAACATGGACATTCCCAGGTTTAGTGCACCACAACAAAATTACTTGAACTCTGCATTTAACCATCCACATGCTCCTCTGACATACCTCCATCATGCTCCACCCTGGGGAACATACATTTAGGTCAATGTATGGCAAAGATTCATGCGTTTACCAAAAAAACTAACAGATACAGTGATACTCATTATCTCGCCAAATTTACCACGTTATTTACCACAGTTATCCACTGATCTCAACTCGCACTCTTGCCACAATGCGTGTCGGGTGTGTGCATTTCTCCATCTATAGTTCTATAGCCAAACTTGGGTCCGTACTAGCGCTGTAGCCTGGAACGTGCTCTGTCGTGCTAATTATATAGGTCAACTGCTGCTGTTGTTGGTGGGTGAGTGACACTAATGTACGATGGACCAATCACTGATGCAGCTTCGGTCTGGCCAGTGTCTGGACCAATCAACATAGGCAACCCCACTGTTTGACTGTTGGCTGGTTGGTTGGTCCTGTCCACTCTCTGCCTCCACTAGTCTGATCAGCTTCCATTCTGAGTTTGAGTACAAGTTTGTGAATTAGACCCAAAATGTCTGATAAAGGAAAGTTGGATTCTCTGGCTCTGGAGTCAAAAAAGTACATTTGCATCACGGCAATAACTCAGACACAGCAGGATATTGCTGACACATTTACTGCTCAATACACTCTCTGTTCATAAGATTTAGATTGTTTATATATTGTTTTGATCATATGTATATTTATACAAATATTTATAATTATAAATAGTATAATTATATTATTGTATATTTACAAATAATACTTATATACACATATATATTTGTTAACTTATATATTTACATATTGTTGTTTTTATACTGTTGTGCTTAGGAGACACCATCGACTGGAATCAAATTCCTTTTACGTGTTTACTCACATACTTGGCCAATAAACGCAATTCTGATTCTGATTTTGATTTCATCAGTCTGTCGCCAGGTAGCAACATTCTCTCAGCCAAAAGCTAAAATGGTGGAACATCTCAAGTGAGTGAGCATGCTGAGCTTGAAGCGGGGCTGGAAATGTGGTTTCCGTTTGATAGATCACAAAATGTGACCATTACTGGTGCTTTTTTATGTGAAAAACCTGAACAGTTTGGAGTTAAACAAGGATTTTAGCGATGTTCAGTACTCTAGACGAACACTGCCTCTCACCAAATTTAGAGATAACGAGGTTTGACTGTACTGTGTAATTACTTTATGTGGTTAGTCTAGAACCTCTTGTTGGGAATGCACAATATGCAGAATATCCCAAAAGATCTAGAACTCCTCATTCTTTATAAGCTTTCAGTCTATGGAGCAATCAAACATCATCCAGCTTCCTGACGCAGGCACTTTTTCTGCTGAAAAACTATGGATAAGGTTTCTTTCAGAAAAAAACAAACGCTTTCAAAGTCACATTGGGAGACATTTGATACTTTAAAAGTGCCACTTAAAGAAAAAATAATTGCCTGAGGCAGGGAAAGAGCCGCCACATGCCCACCACTGGTCTTCAGAGGTGGAGAATGGCAGGTCCTCAGGTGGGGAGCGCTGCAGCTGATTGAGGTGCTAAATGACAGCAGGCACTGATTGGCCATAAATAAAGGGGAGCAAACATTTAGGGAGTGCATGCAATGCTCCGCTGCCAACCCTGTTATTTGCTACCTTGGCAACAGACAGAGAGAAATATTACTCAGTGCGCGTGTCTGATTTCGTACGAATGAGTACGTCTAAGAGCATTTGGCCATAAAAAGGCTGAAGGAGCGAACGCGAGCCACTTTTCCCATCTCCGCAGCCAACCAGAAGACACACTCAGACAGGCCTCCCATCGATCGGACGGAGTGTGCGCATCTGCACATGAAGCGGCTCAGCGTTTGCTGAGAAAACAAGGCCGATAGAGCGCTGGAGCAGACAACAAAAAGCAGTGCGCATCAAAAGACTGCGAGGAGGTTTATCTAGCGAGGCCATGAGGGAGAAGAAATGATGATATGCCGTCAAGAGAAGGCATCTATTCATCTCAGCTGGCAGCGTGGCTGCCTGACCCTAATCCCGCATAACACACACACACACTCTCCCCAAACCGTACTTTGAAGCATTTGCTTCAGAAACAAAGCTTTCCATGCTGACCCCTCCATTCACACTGCAGGTGTTTAACAGGTCTCCTCCATGTGGCCCATCTACTGCTGAGCTTAAAGAAAAACACTTTCCTCCTTCTCCTGCAAATGTGCAAGACATGAAGCCTCCCCCTGGCCACTTTAGCACTGGAGCTACACAAGCTGCAAAGGTCAAAACAGCAGCAGATGCCAGGCATACGTTACAGTACAGTTTATAGCTCTTTTAGAGCTGAACTTTATCCTTACGTTAAAGATCCTCTTTATAGGGCGACGTAGGCAGAGGAAACATCGCCCCCTACTGGGTTCACCCTCTGACTGCTCAACATGTGCAGAATCACGGGACATTTCTGCTTCTCCAATCTGTTAATTTAACGACATGTAAACGCAAAACAGACTTTTTCTTTGTGCTCGACAGAAATTTTGAGCAAATTGTTCTAAACATCCGAACACACCGCCACACACAGCGGGTCCTGAAAGTCCTAACATCACAAACGTTAGAAAAACGCTGGATTCAGACGCCCATGTGGAGGACGCCGAATTGTCAGAGAGTGTCAAACTCCAGGACCTGATTTGAGCAGCCCTGTCATACAGAGTCAAAAACAAACTTCTAATAGAAATGAGCTATTCCTAATAAATGGAGATTTTTGCTGATATCCCATATGGACCAGAGAAGGACCAGTTCCTGAGCCTTGGTTCCTTCCACCACCTTTTTACCACCACCTTTTTTGCACTTTAACATAAATGTCAACTTGTTTACCTACATTCAGTTATATATACATTTCTATAAAGCAAATATATAAAAATAATGTAATTAGGAATAAATTATTCTTAATTTAAATGTGTTTTTGTATTTTATTTATAACCTGGCTCCTTAACACTTTTCTGTGGGCCTCTTCTAATTTCAATAAAATTAAAATCAATTTTCCAAAATTTAAGGACATCCTGAACAATTAAAAAACTATTGTTTGTGGCAAATGAGTCATAAAATTAATTTACATTTAATTCTACTCTGTAGGTGTTAGAGACTTATTTAGACTAGGTTCTATTTTTTAAGTTCTAAAAAATAACAAATGTAAAAAATAATACATTCATAAAACCAAAAATGATCATAAAAAACAAAACAAAATGTTTTTTTTGACATAAATTAATACACAAATAAAAAACATAAATAAATAAATTTAAATAAATACATACATAGATAAAATAAATATATGAATAAAATGAATAAATACAATAGATTTAAATAAATAAATAAATAATCCTTTCTGGTCACTTTAACTCCTCCCTTTCTGTTTCTTTTCCCCGGGTTCTCCCTCTTTCCATCTCCCTCATGGAGCTAAAGACTAAATCCCTTCCCCTGTGATGGATCAGTTGATTCCCCCTCCCTTGCCACCCCCAACTCCTTTCTTTCACTCCTCCCATTTGCTACAGCAGTCGGTCCTATTTCTGCTTTTTAAAAAAAAAACACATTCTATCTATCATGTTGTGAAGAGTAGGGGCTGTTGCCCCTCCAGTCCTCCACCCCTCCGGATCTACCCCACTGCCATCACAAGTCATCAGGATGAAAGATGGTGGAGGTTAGATGGGTCCATTTGGGCCTCTGCAGTCTCTGGGCTCTCTCTCTCTCTCTCTCTCTCTCTCTCTCGCTCTCGCTCTGCCCCAGGTGACAGTGCTAAATACTCTTGTCTCTAGGGGAGTCAATCGCCTCTCCATTTATTTCATAAATGAATCTTGCCTGGCCCTGTTTAGATCTGCGGGAGCAGTGTGTGTGTGTGTGTGTGTGTGTGTGTGTGATAGAGGTTTAAATGGGTTTTAATGCTAAATGTAACTGTGGGGGGGCACATGCATTTGGGAGTTTCATTTAGGGAGTAATCGTCTGAGTGCTCGTCCGTCTCTCTGCATGGTCACTCTGCAGGAGTGTGTGCATGCAGGCATTTGTGTCTGTGTGTGTGTGTGTGCGCGCTCAGGTATGTGCACTAATATGCATTGGTCTCACAACCAGAGGTCAGCGTTACTGAAGGACTTGCAGGTACAGTGGTCTCCTCTTAGGGGAACACCTTTTAGCAGGACTACACTGTCTCTTTTAGAAGTAATTTTATAATATTTTTTATTAATATTAAAGCTAGAAATAGACAGGCACCTTCATATATTTCTGTTTTTATTTAAAAAAAAATGTTCCTAACAGGTCCTTATGACCATCTACGACCACCTGCAGTAAAATACAGGAGATATGGAGAAGCAGAGTATAGTTTTTTGTTTTTTAACCCAAGATCTGACACAGCCTGCCCTTAGATATTCATCAAATCTCACTTTGACCCAAGCTTTTAGTCTATATCACCTTGTTTTGTTTTTTTTATTTTAAGCTTGCTGTTTATTCTTGCTTATCAAGTTGTGTTCTTAATGCATTGCTTACATCTTTTTATTTATTTGTTTATTCATCTTCTTTATACATATTTTTACAGATTGAAGACAATGTGTTAATTGTTAGATTTATCTAAACGTCCCCAGACCTCAACCCCATTGAAAACCTGTGGGGTGAGCTGAAGAGGAGAGTGCAGAGGAGAGAACCCAGGACCCTGGAAGATCTAGAAAGACTATGCATTCTCTAACCTTGTTATAGGAGAATATAAGTTTTGTTTGCATTAAATATTAACAGCAGGGGTGTGATTAATTGTGGTACACATGATTTTATGTAAATAATTAAATTCTCTCTCTTTTCTGTTTAATTTAGCTTGAATCTTGTAGGGTCGTTCATATTTCAGGACCTTGCTGTCATTTTTTTTTTACAAGCAATGACTGCTTATTAATTATTATATGATTATTAATTACATGGATCCTTGACTTACAACCATGCAACAAACCCTGTTTTTTTTTTTTTTAATGGTGTTAAAAGTGAACGTACCTTTAATAAAACGCTCAAAAATGCAATACAGTGCCTCAGGTGGGTGAATGTCTCCCTCTGGTGGACTGACAGAGGAATGGCCACAGGGCAAAACACAGTAGACGCTTATGTAAGGGGTGTCAACTTACAACATATGATGAGGAGCGGAATCTTGTTGTAAGCCCTGTAGTATGTTTATTATGTATTTAATAGCAATTCATTAATATCATACCACTCAATAAGTCTTTATTGTTTAGTGTTATTATAAAGTGCTACAAAACTTGATTATGGCTTCTTAGCATGTATGCATCATTACAGACACACTCGAACTATTGTGAAGGAGTTCTCTCTTTCCTTCCTCACAGTAGCATGACCCAGTAACAGTCAGTCTAGTGACCTACTGAGCTCTTTCTTGGCTCTGTCCCTTTCTCTGAGCTTCTCTGCCAAAATACACAGTGCACCAGCCCAGCAGCCCATGCCGCTGCACCGGCTCCTCCCAGCCCTGCAGAGACAAGAGGCCATGGAGAGGTGGAGCAAGGGAAGACTCCTGATTACTCGGCACTCTCCAGATATTATTAGGCAATATGTTGCAATTAATTGAATTGTGGAGCTGCCAGAGCACGAGGGCGAGGAGGCAGCGCGTTTCTCATTAGCATTAGTGCACTCTCTCCATCACCTAATGAACAATAACGGCGCTCTCAAACACAAACGCCATTAAGGCGTCGTCGTGTGACCGCCTTGCGACCTAATTGGCTGGATTGCCATCGTTAAGCTCGTTAAGGGAGGGGGGGGTCATCAAAAAGCAATAAAGGAGAAGTCAGATGAAGAATGGGTTCGTACACAGCTTAAACTACGGTAAAGGAAAAGTCCACATGACTCATGACACTCAAGGCCCGAGTCGAGGCCTGACTCGTTTCTATTCCATAAATTGTCCCAACAAACAGTGTATCAGCATTCCAGTGTGGTGTGGGGGTTGGTGCCCGTGAAGAGAGATGTTAATGCAGAGCCCGGCACTCTGGGTAAGGACTTTTCTCTTCATTTAATAGCCATCCTCTCTCTCTCCCTCGCTCTCTTTCTCTCTCTCTGACACTCACCAGTGTTTGCTTAGCCAACAATCTGCACCGTGAATCTGTCATGCCCTGGAATATTACAATAAACAATTACGACCTGACTCAGGCTGTCAGCAGAAGGAGGAATTTATCAGTCCGTCTTGTCTGCCGCATCCCCACATGGAGACACAGTCACTGCTGAAGTCTCTGTGAGTCGTGGCCAGGCTGCTCACACAGCTCAGGCCATTTGCTTTAATTTAGCTGAAAATGAACAGAGCGTCTGAAAAAATAAAGAATCTGTTAGAGTGAAAACGAATGCTGACTGTTCATTTTGTCCCATCATAAAATGTCCCTCACTATTAGGCCGTGTCCACACAGGCATTGAAATCACTCAGAGTAACATATGCGGGTTGTAGTGGTGCTTGATCGACTTCTATATGCTGTTACATTCACATTCGCTTGCCTCTGTTAAACACCACCCTGCAGCCCAGACTGTAATGTTGTGTGTTGACCTGTGGGGGCAGTGATGAGTCAGTCCAGACTGTAATGTTGTTTGTTGACCTGTGGGGGCAGTAGTGAGTCAGTCCAGACTGTAATGTTGTGTGTTGACCTGTGGGGGCAGT
>JBBIGC010000001.1:14757407-14768167 GCA_037576955.1 Lepidarchus adonis
GAGAGAGGGAGAGAGAGAGAGAGAGAGAGAGAGAGAGAGAGAGAGAGAGAGAGAGAGAGAGAGAGATTGATCGGATAAGAACAGACGCCACTGGTTTGGACAAACATATGGAGTGTGGGACGTAATTCCGTGTGGGCTGCCTACACCGCTATTATGGAGTGTAATCTGGCTAAGCCTCTGGAAGCCCTCGTCTTAATCAGAGATTTAAGAGGCGCTCGCTGCTTCAGGACAGGCAGCGGCGGGTGGAGCCATTAAATCAGCAGCAGCGGAGCAGGTAGACGGAGCAGATGGAGGAGTGTGTGTAGAAGCTGTTGGCTCGGAGATTAAACGATGAGAGCTGCAGTCTTAACGTAAGCCACTGTGTCAATGAAGTTACCACATCAGTGATACCTCTTTCCTTCTCCCTCCATCCTATCTCTAACTGGCTCCATTATTCTTTCTCTTTTCACACCCATCATTTCTCTTCCCTCGCTCTTATTTCACTCTTGACCCTCCATGTTCTGTCCTCTTTCTTTTGTCTCTCCTCTCTTAATCCCCTATCTTGCTTTCTTTCTCTTTTCTTGCTCTCTCTCCCATCTTTCCTTTCTCCTCCTCCACCATCTCATCCATCCTCTCTATTATTCTTTCTCTTCTTTCTCCTTTCCTCCTCCTGTTTCTTCCTTCCTCCATCTTCCCTCCATCTTCCCTCTTCGTCTTCCGTTCTTCTCTTATTTTCCTCCTCTCTCGCCATCATCCTTTCTTTCTCTTTTCACTCTCGTATTTCTCTCCCTCTTTCCACTCTATTATTCATTCTCTTCTTACTCTCATCTGTCCTCCTCCTTTTCTCCTATTTATGTATCCATTCCCTTCATCTCCATCGTCTCTGTCCATCCTCGTTCTCCTCCTTTATCTGAATTCCTTCCTCAGTATTGCCTCTTTGCTCTTTTGTTCTCTCCTTGTACCTTTTTCCTATTCGCTCTCTCTCCTGTATTTCCATCTCTCCATTTTCCTCTTTACTCTCGCTCTCATATTTCCTCTCCCATCCTTCTTTTTCTTTTTCCTCCATTTCTGTTTTCTCCTCCGTGACCTGGGCTCACCCTCTGCTTCTCTCTTCACTGTCAGAGGTGTAGTCAGGCAGAATATATCTGTCTAAGATGGAAGAGGGGGAGCGGAAGAAGGGGGCGGGAGGGGTTGGAGGTCCTGTTCTACACCTGAACACCGAACTCATGCAGCAGTCGAGGGACCTTAACGTCTCTGTTCTGGACTCAAATGGTTAAATAAATGACTTTTAAATGTCAAAACGCTGCTCTTTAGAAAATACGGGTCACTGAGGCATGCTTAGTCTTAAACACACACACACACACACACACACTCCACGAATACAGTTATTTGCTAATACAACTTATTCCCTTCAGCCTTTTGGCTGGAGGTGTTCTATTAGATGTGGGTCAGCAGCGAACACAGCGGAAATGCTGAGTGGGAGAGAAATGTAGACACCAGAGAGATTTTAGCCACTGAATTGACCAGCGAGACAATTAAAGCCCTTAAGACAGAATGCACTGTGGTTACTACTGCTGAAAGTCCTGTATTTGAATCCTTTCTGTCTGTTTGGATTCCCTATGTATGCATGGGTTTCCTCCAAGTTCTCTCGTTTCCTCCCACAGTCCAAAGGTTTGCGGTTTAAGTCAACTGGCTACTCTACATCAGAGGTCCCCAACCATTTTTGCACCATGGACCGGCTTAATGTCAGACAATATTTTCACGGACCGACATTTAAGGTGTTGTGGATAAATACAACAAAATAAAATAATATGACCAACAAAAAAAACTGTGGTATTTTGTAAATATAATAATAAATGTGAATCCACTGTGTAATTATGTAACTTTATTAGAAGCGTCTTCCCGAAGTGCGCTAACAACGTCCTCCTCTCTGCCCCCTAACGCTCTCTGGTTGCTATGGTAACGTGTAAAAATTCCTTTCAAAATATGTTTTCAGTGCTGTTGGGGCGATCTCAGGGTTTTCTGCCATGACTTTCACCCAGAATACTGTTAAAGTTCAGGTCTCGGACACATTTAAGAGGCTACGGAGTTTACATTTTGGTACGGCATGATACCAGTGTACAGCCCGGTACCAAATGCCCTGAGGTCCGGTACAAAATGCCCTGAGGTCCGGTACAAAATACCCTGAGGTCTGGTACAAAATGCTCCTGGTGCGGCCTGGTGGTTGGAGACCATTGCTCTACATCACCCGTAGGTGTGAGTTTGTGTGAATGGTTGTGTTGCCCTGCGATTAGTTAAGCCTCCTGATAAGCGCTTTGGAGAATTACTGTATTTTAGCTCTGCAGACACAAAGCATCCACCATAAGGAAACAAAGCTGCAGACTGGAAGCACACATTGTTTTTGTGATGTCACAGTGCGCTTACATATTCCAGCCGACCTCAGAGGGGAAGAATGTAATTGGGCACTTTAATTGTAAAGACACCGCAGCCTAGTTAGCTGTGGTGAAGTGTTTGATCTGCAGGCTAATGTCGTTAAAGCTGCCGCTGCATTTCTGCAGACTCTGCACTTCAGATGCGCACAACTAGAAAACATGTCAGATCTATTTCAGGGCCGGGCGCAATTTGGAGGGAGTAAATTATGGTGGCTTGTTATTTCTTTCTCCCTGTCATCTCTCTCTCTCTCTCTCTCTCTCTCTCTCTCTCTCTCTCTCTCTCTCTCTCTCTCTCACACACACACACACACACACACACACACACACACACACCTGAAGTGTCCACAGAAAGGCAGCATTAATAAATGAACAGCAAAGCTGTTTTCATCCAGAACTACTGAAGGGAGAAAGTAAATTAAAGAATGATGAGCGAGAAAGAGTAAGTGAGTGGGGGAGAGAGAGAGACCTACAGTAGAGCTCGGCCTCCACCTGCTCTTTACACCCGAGCGTGTGTGCACGGTGCTCTTCTCCTCTGGGACCCCATGTCTCCACAACACACTTTCTCTCCAACTCCACCTCTCTCTCTTTCTCTCTCTCTCTCTCTCTCTCTCTCTCTGTATTTTGTGTCTCGTTGTCTCTCTCCAACAGCTCTGCTATTTTTACAGTCTGTGCAGCTGTGCAGTTTGGAGTCTGAGTTTAATTGGTATTGGTGGTATTCGGGCGGTGGGCAAAATATTACACTGATACATGACATCGATCCCAATATTTACAGTGCGGAAGTTGGAATGGACCAAATTAAGCAGTGGCATGTTTGTAAAGCTGGAAACTTTTCCCAGTTTACATCTTCTATTTCTGTAATTTGTATTTATTTCTAATTCTAAAAGGTATTTTTCTTTATTTTTGACTTATTTTTCTTTTAAAGGATTGTCTTCTTGTAACTTAGACTTTATTGCTCATTCCTTTTGCTCTGTGTCTCTCTGTAAGACAAGGCAAGTTTATTTATAAAGCACATTATCATACACATGATCATTCAATGTGCTTTACAAGGTTAAATGAAAATAATAAAAGATAAAAAGCATAAAAAGAAAAGCCATAGATAAAGAAAGACTATAAACATGAATAAAATAAAATAAGCATAGAGAATACAATAGAATAAAAATGTAATTAAAACAAAACATAAAAGATACTGAAAGAAAGTTAGCACACTAAACAACCTCTGTCTATGATAATGTTCTAGAATGTTCTAGAACTAAGTCAAGTCAAGTCAGTTTTATTTATACAGCGCTTTTTATAACTCACGTTGTCACAAAGCAGCTTCACAGAGTTTATAGAATCCGGGTCCGAGCCCCAATGAGCCAAAGGCGACAGAGGCAAGAAAAACTCCCTAAATGTAGGAAGAAACATTGAACATCCTCTGGTAAACACCGGAGTGTAATATATAAAAAAAATATGAACAAATAAAACTAAGAGTTCAGAAATAAAGCTTTTCCTACTTGTTGCTTGCAGTAATGATTAAGAGGCTCCCGTTTTAATTGTGTTTTTAAGTGTATTTTTAAGTATATTTTTAAAAGCTGCCTAAGATATCCCACCCCTTGGCAGATAATGTCGTTCACTGTAGTGGTTTTAATGTTCTGGCCCTAAACTGGCAACAATTGAACTCCACACATTTGTATGCATCACATACTCGTTCAATTAAAGGTCTTCACGTCTTGCACTACTGGGAGGAAATTGGAATATAGAGCCGCTACCTGAAGATCAAAATGTAGGCGGATACGAGAGGCGGGTTAACTTAAATGAAGCCCCAAATCTTTTTACTGTGAGAATTGAAAAAATACAAAAAAATACATCCTCTCTTTGTCTTCTTAAACCCTCTGCTGCTAAAACGAGTGTAGTGATAATTAACATTCCCTTCACAACACTGTTCCATTAACGAAGCAGTAATGAACGAAGAAGATAAAGACCTGAACCCTCCTTTCTTCCCTTTGTTTCCCATTTTTAAGTCTCCAATCGTTTGGAGGCTGCCACTAACCATGTTTCTCAACTGCCTCGGAGCAGAATTTTTTTATCTCGTAATTACAAACCCAATGCGAACTACAGCTGGCACACAAGTGGAGAGGTGGAATAAAGGAAAATTGGCTCACAACAGCTTTGGCAAGAAAAAGCATCGTTTTCCATTTGAGGTGAGCTGCCGACTCCTGAAGACAGAGTGAGAGGTGATGGGTCGCAGTCCAGCCTGAGGAGACGTCACTCTGATGGGATGGTTGCACCTCAGACCTTAACACCACCTTCCCAGTGTGCAATCAAGCATTTCCATTGGGTCTGTTGGAAGGGAAATTGCTTGAGGAATTAATGCAATAGGTGCTACACTGAAGCGTTCTTACAGTGTCCCAACCCCCGTCCCCAAAGGGGGGGGTTCCCACGAAGGTTATGCGCCAATCTGATGCTAAAACGTCCCGTATGTGTGTATCCATTAGCTCAGTGGCTTCTAATCCTGATCCTGGAGTACCACCTCATGTTCCCCCAGCTCCATCATACCTACTTCAGTTAAGAAATATCTTCTGGATTAAATTATTAATCAAAAGGTTCTCAGAATCCAGGAAGAAATTCATATATTTCATAAAAAGTGTCACTGGATCATCAGTGGTTCAATCCACAAGACCTGCCATCATCTAGCCATCACAATGAGGCCCTTGTCAAAGTGGCAGAAAACCTTATGATCCTGTCTTCAGGACAACAACTTCAAGAACTGACTCTTCACTCACTGCCACACATCCCACCCCCTGCCATTATAATGAGCTAACTAGAGTCAATGTTCTGCAATTCACCCAGTGGTAATGCTGGTAGATGTACATCCAAACATCTCTTATGGTTGACAGTACATAACGGATCAAATAAATCAATATATATAAGTTATAATTAACATAAATATGGTTCAAATGTGATACACCAGCTGGAACACTGATGTACAGCCAGATATTTTGTGACTTCTGTGGACTGCTCTATATCACCCATAGGTGTGATTGTGTGTGAATGGCTGTCGGTTTCTGTGCTGCCCTGTGATTGGTTGGGCCTCCTGTCCAGGGTGAACCCTGCTTTGGACCCATAGTCAGCTGGGATCAGCTCCAGCTCCACCCAAAATGGATAACTGGGTAGAATTGAGAATAACCAAACATCTGTATCATTATGTTGCACATTTACTGTATCTGTTGCTCACCAGCCAATTGGAAAGAAGCGGTATTTATTTGGCAATAAAGCAGTTTTCCACCTCTGGTGAAGACCAGGGGAAGGCAGTAAATATGGATGCTCTGGGACCAGGATTGGGAAGTCATGGATTAGCTAAAGTGCCTCTGTTCCAGGAGTAGACCTGGCTCCGTCTCCTCCTCCAGGGCCTGGTACGGGCTCTAATTAAATTTCCAATGCAGACGCTCCATTTGTATGTATTGGAACTCAGTCGAGCGTGTGTGAGTGGGCCGCTGGATTAGGCGACCCCATCGGACGGCTCCCAAATTCCACATCACGCATAGCGACGGACGGGACGAGAGGTCGAGCAGCTTTAACCTTTCCCCTCCATCATTCGTCCTCTGCATTTGACCAGACCGTGCACGCTTGACAGCATGCAAAAGTCATTAGGCGGAGGAGGGTGGGTGATGGGAAGCCCAGGGGAGAAGTACATGCATGCTTATGGAGCATTCTCTTTTATTTCTTTTCTCTCTCTGTCTCTCACTCTCTCTCTCTCTCTCTCTCTCTCTCTCTCTCTCTCTCCTCTCTTGACATTGCCCGAGAGAAGCGAAGCCGCAGCTTCTTTTACAAGGGCCGCCAACTCCCCAAGGAGCTGATGACACAAGTATGGGGGCAGTGCAAAGACAAGCACTTCCAACAGAGTGCACACGCTCTAAAGAGGCAGGAAAATAAAGAAGAGAGATGAAGAGGTGGAGAACAAGAGGAGCGGGACAATATTGGAGGGCCAACGGCCTCGGCCTGCCATTGACCTTGGGAGAGCCAAGCCTTAATGTCTAAAGGATGAAGGAGGGACACAAAATACAATGGAAGGAAGGAATGAAAAAGCTCATTTGAGCATCAGGGCCATCCTTCAGTGCAATTTATGACAGGGTATAAACCATGACATCAAGTCTTTGGAGGACGCCAGCATCAAGCAGCCCAAGGACCCAACACTTAATCAACCTCCAGGACCAGCAGGGCAAGCAGAGGACGCTGCTGAGACCACGGCTACTTACGAAGATGATCAGACACTTTTCTACAACGGTTCCTCTAGTGTCACGCAAAGAACCCTTTATGGCAATGGGCTCATCATGCAGAATGCAAGCCAGGACGAGCTATCAGCACGTTAACAACATGAGATTCATCATCAGACCATGTTCTTCAGTGTTGTTGGTCTCCAGTTGAGCTTCACCCATGAAACCTTCCATTTACTTTTGGTAGAAACCATCTAATTGCTCCCAGTGCCAATTATACTGCATTGTTTTGATTTGGGCTAAACTGGATGGTAGTGTTGGTGGGACTAAGACCCTACAAGACCATCACATTTGGATGCTGCTATGACCTGAAGCTTTATCCAGTGGCAGTTCTCTGAGGGGGCCACAGAAAAAGGTGGGGGAGGGTTTTGCATTCAATGCTACAGACCCTCTAATTGATTTATGGTGAGCGAATGTGTCTCTGATAAGGCATTGTTTTATAACCGTTTGGCGCAGAGGCGACCGTCTGGACCTGGCCAGGCTTAACGGATGGGTGGAAAAGAGGGGAGCGACGTCCTTCATCTTTTCCACAAATTCACACTCACTCCATCACACTGCCTATGGCCAAATGCAATGAGCCCGAGCTCCAAATCCTAGTGCCATTATTGTCCATTTTGTCTGTAATTCGGATACACTGAAAAATCCAGTGCCACCCGAGCACAAACAGTCATCACTTTTGTTTTGCGGACGCAACTGTTGGCCCTGGCGCGAGGAAGCCAGAGCTGAGTAAATAAGATAAAACAAAAGGACTTGTAATGGAGTCGCTTCGTGCCAAAGCTGTAGAAACCCAAGCTCTGGAACTTACACACTGCACACAGGATGGGGCGCTTAGCCTTTTCCCCAATTAGGCCTTTGTGTGTGCAGTGCGGCGGCATGATTATCATGTATTTTTCATGCACTTCCTCCCTCCACATCTCCACGCTTGGCCTGCAGCTCCTGACAGACAACAACATGACACCGAGCAACCCTGCAAAAATACACACATGCACCCTGACCCACAAAAAAGCACATGTAATAAACAACCCCACACAGAAGAGACCCCAATTACTGCCGGGGAGCAACAATCACGAAGCGACTTGATTTCCATTCATCTGTCAGAAAAGACACAGGAAAAGCAGTAAAGATATTCTGACAGGCCGGAAGGAGGAAGCCGGCAGAGCTGCTGAATATTAAAGTAAGCGTATGCAACATGCCAGATGTCTGACTCTTAATGGGGGGTAAATGGAAATCAATCTTCTTTCACCCACCCCGACAGCCAATCAAAAGTCATTGTTTTCCCTGTTGTATATCTAGATGAGGTGAGTATAGCTTCTACATAAAGAATGCCTATGGTTAACGCCCCGGTGGCAGTATATACCATCGCAGAGGAAAGTCACGGTTAAATACGATCAGAATTGGATTTGCATTGAGAGAATTAATGTGGGACATTCGTTAAAGGAAATAGGACGAGGCATAATCTTATTGAAAGGGGAAATTATCTTCGTGATATTCATCGTATTGAAAAATGTCACTCATAGCATTCGGCTCGGTGAAACACAGACACTCGGTTAATTGAATGCTGAAGAAAAAAGCACCGCAGACAGTACTGACATCACAGGGGAAAGTACTGAATGATGCCTGAATGCAAGAACATGCTGTTTCTTAGTAGTGACTTCTGAATGCAATATTTTGTTCAGTTTGAACAAGACTTGGTGAAAGCAGGAGTCCTGAGTGTCAATATTTTATAACAAAATTACCAATAATTAAAAAAAAAGTCTAGTATAAATGTATATAGAATAAAAAAAACAGAATAAATCTTTATTGATATTGGTTAAAACATTTCCACAGCAAGTTAATGGCCAAAAACATTTATATAAAATAAAACCGACAGAGATTAACCCAGTTAGCTAGTATATACAAAGCCAGAGTGGTTATATAGTCATATGTATAGTGACAATATATAGTGCAATGTGAGAAATAGGTGTTACAAGGTTATGAATGGTGTTATGCCCCGTACATTCCTGTGTAATATAACTGTGACAATAGAAACACTACAATATGTCAGATGGGGTTCAAACATTTGCTTATGTTTCTGATTAAAATAAGACATTGGGTTTTTGCTTGATTATATTTTTTTGTGAGTTTATTTTACATATGCATGTATTTAATTAATTTAAAAAAATAATTTTTAAAAATAATAATAATACCAGCTGCTGTTCATTGTTTGCTTAAGATCATGTAACAAATAGACCAGTTTAATAACTTTTGCAATAACAAAAAGATTTTTTTAATTATTAATTTTTTAATGTTCCTTTAAAATTCTGTTCTCATTGTAGCGACGTGCAGGGCACTTCTCTGGACAGTCTGCTGGCATAATAAGTGCAGTAAAAGCACAAAAGAGCTTCATCTAATAGAAACTGACACAACGTGTAAATTCCTGCCACCAGAGACATCTGCACAAATTAGCTGATAATTTAATTTTTTTCTCCATTAGGGAAACAGTGGAGTAATAACTCGGAGACAGTTCCACCAGCTCCATTAATGTCTTCATTTTCCCCAGCCCAGGAAGCCTACTGGCCTGACCGTAAGGACTGTCTGTCTGTCAGGAAGCCTGAAGAAGACAGGAGACCACTGTTCAGAGCAGGTACCTTCACCTGGACACTAAAGCTCCGCTCCACCAAGAGCTGCCCATTCATACTCAGGGCCAGGCTGCTCTGCCTATTCAAGCAGCACCTGCAGACGCAGCAGAGCATCCTGGGAGATGGAGTCTGTATTATCTCAGTGTTGGCAGCTGGGGGAGGGGGGGGGGGTCTGGCAGGACCACAGGTTTGTGATTACACAGCTGTTGATGTGGGTGGATCAGATCTCCAGCTGCTGGCCAGGACCCACCTCTTGACAGCAGAGCACGGTCCCACCTTCATGCTCGCTGATCCGGGTAATTACACCACCCATCTGACCCCCACACACCGGATCATGAGGATGCACAGTCACACAAACATACACACACATGCACGTCAGATAAAACACCTGCACTACAACTGCAGCACAGCTGGATGGGATGATGATGGAACTGCAGCTTTTAACAGGAACTGAAATTTGCCTTAAGTGTACAATTCATCCACTCGCACACCCTACTGTACTTCACCCACTACATCATCTGTACAGACCTATTTATTTATTTATTTTACATTTTAATATATTCACTTTGTCAGTTTTGCTGGATCATGACAGTCGAGAGCACACATTTCTACAGTCGTTGTCACATCTAAATAAATTAGTATAACTTGTAGTGATAGTGTTGTATAGTGTGTACTTATATGGGGCAGCCATAGCCCAATGGTAAATCCAAGTGGATTTGTGACCAAAGGGTCCCAGATTCGATTCTCAGAACCAGGCAGCAGGCTGAAGTGCCCTGGAGCAAGACACCTAACCCCCAACCGCTCACCATGTACGTCGCTCTAGATAAAAGTGTCTGCCAAATGCTGTAAATGTAAATATATGTAGTGTTATGTAGAGTTGTATGGTGTGTACTTATATGTAGTGTTATATAGAGATGTATAGTGTGTACTTATATGTAGTGTTATATAGAGTTGTATAGTGTATACTTATATGTAGTGTTATATAGAGATGTATAGTGTGTACTTATATGTAGTTATATAGATGTATAGCGTGTACTTATATGTAGTGTTATATAGAGATGTATAGTGTGTACTTATATGTAGTTATATAAAGATGTATAGTGTGTACTTATATGTAGTTATATAGAGATGTATAGCGTGTACTTATATGTAGTGTTAAATAGAGATGTATAGTGTGTACTTATATGTAGTTATATAGATGTATAGCGTGTACTTATATGTAGTGTTATATAGAGTTGTATAGTGTATACTTATATGTAGTGTTATATAGAGATGTATAGTGTGTACTTATATGTAGTTATATAGATGTATAGCGTGTACTTATATGTAGTGTTATATAGAGATGTATAGTGTGTACTTATATGTAGTTATATAAAGATGTATAGTGTGTACTTATATGTAGTTATATAGAGATGTATAGCGTGTACTTATATGTAGTGTTAAATAGAGATGTATAGTGTGTACTTATATGTAGTTAT
>JBBIGC010000001.1:14768267-14783239 GCA_037576955.1 Lepidarchus adonis
TATAGCGTGTACTTATATGTAGTGTTAAATAGAGATGTATAGTGTGTACTTATATGTAGTTATATAGAGATGTATAGTGTGTACTTATATGTAGTGTTATACAGAGTTGTATGGTGTGTACTCATATGTAGTGTTATATAGAGTTGTATAGTGTATACTTATATGTAGTGTTATATAGACATGTACAGTATAGTGTATACTTATATGTAGCGTTATATAGAGATGTATAGTTTGTACTTATATGTAGTTATATAGAGATGTACCTGTATAGTGTGTACTTAGTGATATGTAATGTTATATAGTGTTATATAGTGTATACTTACATGTAGTGTTATATAGAGTTGTATAGTGTATACTTATATATAGTGCTATATAGAGATGTATAGTGTGCACTTACATGTAGTGTTATATAGAGATGTATAGTGTATACTTATATGTAGCGGTATATAGAGATGTATAGTGTGTACTTAGTGTTATATAGAGATGTATAGTGTGTACTTACATGTATTGTCTTATAGAGATGTATAGTGTGTACTTATATGTAGTGTTATATAGAGATGTATAGTGTGTACTTAGTGTTATATTGAGATGTATAGTGTGTACTTATATGTAGTGTTTTATAGAGATGTATAGTGTGTACTTATATGTAGTGTTATATAGAGATGTATAGTGTGTACTTAGAGTTATATAGATATGCATAGTGTGTACTTAGTGTTATATAGAGATGTATAGTGTGAACTTGTATGTATAGTGTTGTATAGTGTGAAATGAGTCATGTTTGCGACCCTCATTATCTAACAACCTCTCAAACACTTTTTCACACTAATCTCTGTTGATAAAGTGATGATGAATTTGCACCCAGTGGAGACACTAGGGTTAAACGTTTCTCTCCATACTTGCTGAACTCTTCCTCAGATTATGGGATTCTCTCTGACAGAAACGTTAATTGTGAGATTTTTCATGTCTGTCATGCTTTTATGTTGGAATGAAGCTTTTTTCTGTTTGAATATGGCCCTGAGTCAGCATGGCCGGTGCCACTCTATCCCCGACAGTGCATGGAGAATCCTCCACCTACGCTAATCCACACTGCAGCAGTGGAGCAGCCCATGAATAAGGAGCATGACTGCCAAACGAAGGAGATTGGCAGGTGGCGGATGGTACGCAGAGGAATTAAATCCCTCTCTTTTACCCTTCCTTCCTGCTATGCCTGGAATCCTTCGGTTCTTTTGACGATCTGAGAAATAAAGGCCCTGATGATCAGCAATTTCACAGCCTGTAGACTTTCCACAGCTTTATTTGATGTCTATGAGAGAGTGAAAGCAAGAACGAGGGAGATCTTCTCTCCCAACAGAGGTGTAAACCGCATTATCCCCTATTCCAGAAGAACAAGGGCAATCGAAAAGAGAGCTCTGAGACATGGGGAGAGAAGAGACAGGTGCAACAAGACAACAGTGTGCTGAGTGTTGACTCAGTAGATAAAACTGAGTCCTGAACTACACGACTGTGACAACTGTGTCAACACTCTGCGAACTCTCTTTAGGAGCCCAGGCACTGAGCAGACTCCACAGCATCGACAAGGACAAGGAGAGGCAATCTGATAATACAGTCCAGCTTTGGCTCAGACCTGTCACAAGGGGTGAGATACATTAGGCAGCAAGTGAACAGTCGGTTCCTGAAGTTAATGCGCTGGGAGGAGCATAAGGATTTAAGGGCCTTGTTGTGATGACTGTAGCATCTCCAGAACAGTTGGTCCCAGTCATGCAGTTAGGTAAGAACAACTGGTGAATCTGCAACAAAGTCATGGGCACCCATGGCTCACTGATTTATGGGTGATGGCTAGCCTGTCTGGTGAGATCCCAAAAAGAAGCTCCTTTTGTACAACATGGCCTAGTGGTTAGGACATTGATCTTGCAGGTTCAAATCTCAGCACCACTGAATTACTCTTTAGCAAAGTCCCATCCCACTTCACTGCTCCAGGGGTGATCGTTTGTGTGAAGAGTAAGGGTGTGAATCGCAGTGTCTCTCATAATACGTGGCCCATGATGATGATATTCTGTGATAATTGATATATCACATGACAGTGACATATCAATACACCATAAACACTGGTATGTGTTATTAATTTACACAAATAACAGCAATGCTATTGTTAACTTAACGGAAGCGCAGAGAAACCGTTACTTCAGCTTCAAAACTTCTGTTCTTCTTTGTTACTTGGCAAGTTGTACTAGCATCATGCTACCAACTCCCATAAAGCAACACTTTCCACTTATTTTCTCGAATCAGACACTACAAAGTCCACAATGCATTACTCCCAAATAAACACGCCCACTGCTAATAAAACTGAGTTTTCACAATTCTGGGATTCACAATTCTGCATACATGGAGTTTTTCCACCTTTTAAAACAAGCTCTCCAGTGATGTGTGTTTATTTACGTTGATGGTTTGCTGGTAGCGTCATCCAATTGAAACAAGTGCAGGAAACAAACGCACAGAGATACGGCCGTCACAAAATAATCTACACTCTGTTCCATTAATGTTCTAAAAGCCAAACTCAGATTTTAGATTTAAATGTGGCTGGGGCGTCTCAGCGTGTTCCCTCTTCAGCTTTTACCAAAGTCTCCTGCACTTAAGCGAGCTGCGCCACCCAGAGGAGAGAAGTAGCAGCAGTGAGTCAAATTGAATGTTTATTCATTTAAATATTGATACTGCCTTTAGAGTATTGATTATTGTATTGTGTGAGCAATGATGACAATATATCACCATATCGATATTTTGTCAGAACTCTAGTGCAGAAGTCGCATTTCGATTTGATGACCACTTTTAGTTAGTCATGGCTGGTGTATTTGAATATGGGCAGCTATTGGAAATTTGAGAAACATAAGAAGCAATCTGCCCCTCATCATTCAGCATTCGTATGCAAGTGCATGACACAGTAATCCACCAACATCTGTGCATGCCTGAACATTCCAGCTCTTCCGACGCACTGCCAGGTCTTGATCCCTGTTCCCATCCCTCCATAACCAAAGAACCTGAACTGCAGTCCCCATCCCTGGCCCTGAGGGGCTACGTCAGCTGTCCTTGGGTGGGCACAGAGAATAGAGTAGGGATCAATGGCAGAGGAAACAGCCTCATAATGGCCTGGATTAATGATGAAAAATTTGGCGTCTCCCAGTGAGCGCCCAGGCATTCATCACCGTGTTGGGGGCTGCCAATTGGCCAGTGCCTGGACACCTCCTGACCCAGGAGGCTAGACAGCTGGAATGATACTACTGCTGCTTTCCACTGTTGCTTGTGGTGATGCATTGTCCTGCTCAAGTGCTGGGAGTGGTACAGGAACCCTGTCCAGCTCCCAGAATAGCCGGGATACTGTTACAGTAACTGGCCTCAGTCTTGACCACGTTCTGACTGGTCAAGAGATCCTCAACAGTAGCCAGAAATCCTCTACTCATGCTTCCTGCCTTGCTTTTAATAGCAAATAGAGAAGATGAGTGCTTCTGGAGCAGCCTCTGTTCATCGGTAATGATGCCTTTGCATAGAGTGGTAGGCCTTTGCCAGAACAGAGTGAGCAAATGAGTGAGAGACAGAGAGAGAAAGAGAAAGAGTGATGGGATGAGATAATGGATAAAGATTGAGGTTGCCATTTCACTGTCCCGACAGTCTTTCCTAAATGTGCATGACCAGGCCAGCCTGCCCATTTCCCAAGCCCTGTGTAAGTGGAGTCAAACAATGCCCGCTCTGCAATCATGGCCCACAGAGAGGGAGCACTTTTTAGCCCAGTCCACAAACCGCTCGTGCATCCCGCTGCTCCATACACAGGGATGGGCTATTATAAGGCTGTCAGGGTGGAAGCGGTGTGGCTGGAGAAATACACAACCTTACCGCTGCAAGTGCTGTCTCAATTACCTCGGAGAACCAGACAGGACACAGTTATATGCTCAGAAAGTGGAACAACCCACAGCTATCAGAAGGTCCTGTTCTGTTTGAGAGGAGAGCATTGTGAAGATGGCAACAGGGTAGAAAGAACATTTATTTAGGATAATTATAGAAAAAATGATCAATTTGGACTAATTTCCTCAAAATGGCCCACAAGCGCCCGCCTGGTCCAACCACACATTAACCTCATAGAAGGGCAAACGGTCAAGCCTGGGTTAAAGGAGAGCCGCTATCAGATCATGCTGGGCAGCAAGGGGATTCCTCTGTGGATATTTATCTATAATATGCATGACAGCACGTGGCGGTCATTCACCTCCCCCTGACCCCAGTTAGGGGACTGCCCGTTTGCCAGCTTGCCTGGCTACTGGACTCTCTGGCAAGAGAAACGCTCCAGAAAAGCCTCATTTACCTTCTGTTTATGTAGATCCGATTTGTTTCGACAAGCCTTGGTGGTCCTACAGATTAGACGCTACGTAACTGTTCTGCTGCTGTTCCTGAGAGTCAGGTTGCCATGGATGTTTTCAAACTGGACGCTCATGCAAAAGGGGAGAGAAATAACCTTTGCTACTGACCATTTGGGCTTCCTCCTAGAGTACTAATGCAGTAGCATATACAGCAATTGTTTCAGCATTCTGAATAACATGGCTTATTTCACTGTGTCAGTCAGTTCTTGAAGATGATATGCTAGAAGAAGGAGTCCAAGGATCTGAGGGCCTTATTGTGAAGGCTAGAGCATCTCCAGAACAGCAGGTCCAGGTGTGCACTAGTTAGTACCAAAGCTAAGCCCATCGGAGAGTAGGCAACAGGGCGTTGGGCACCCAAGACTCATTGATGCATGTGGTGAATGCTGACACAGTCTGCAACACAAGGGAGACCTACTCAATATTAGGCAGATGTTATGGCTGATTCATAGTAAAGGAGGTGTGTGGACTAGGACATTATGCACAGTCTCCGTCCATTGAGGGAAATCAAGAGCTCGTGGGGCAGGAAGGTGGAAGGCCGTAGAGGTGTAGATGGACAAGGGAAAATTCGGGCCCAGGAATGTGTAGAGTAAGCAGATATGGAGCTCAGGGTGGGAGGAAGGAGGGGGAGTGAGGGGGCAATTAGGACCGTGGCACTCAGAGAAGTGCAGGTGTGTGGACCAGTGATAAGCAAGGAAGAGCAGCCATTACTCACTCCTCAACACACACACACACACACACACACACACATCTCCCCACCGGAGAGCCCCACAGCAAATAGCCTCCCTGCCAAGTGCGTTGAATATTTGGCAGCTTGCAAAAGCCTCTCCTCACCCTCCGTGCGGCGGAATGGCGGGGATAAGGAGGAGACAGATAGCGGGGGAATGCACATTTCATCACGCAGAGGGAGGAGAAAAATCTTGCACTTGCAATTTTGCACCGAAAAGTCGTTTAGAATAACGGCAGGGGCTCGGCGGGCCGGCCTGCCTGAAAAGCAATTAAGATTAATTAAGTGTTGGTGGTGGCACTTTGCAATACGGATGGCGCCTTTTATTGTGGCTAAAGGGCCACATTAATGCAGTATATGGTGTCATTATTTAGCCGCCATTTATTTACAAAAGGCGAGGAACGGAGCGAGATAGATGAATGCATTAAAGCCACGCTGGAGGCGAGCGAAACAAGGAAACAGGAAAATGATCACGGCAGATGTAATCAAAGCAAATGCTTCCCAGAGGTTTGGAGAAAAGTGCACTTAAGCACACACTACTATCACCATGCTGGTAAAGCGACTAGAGTGCATGAGAAGTGTGTTTTACTGAGTCAATAGCAGTGTTCACCAACATGCCATCTACCAAAGCACAATACAACACCATGGGGACTGTTATTACAATGAATTACAGGATATAAAGCTTTTCTGAGCATACGGTAGGTACTGTCAGTTCTCAAAACACAACAGTTCACTAAAATATGAGGTTTTAAATCAGCACAGCAGTCTAATCTTTCATATTTTTGCAGAAAGTTTGAGAGTTTGAGTTATCATAGCATTTTTAAAATACTGCTTCTTGGTTTGTTTCTTTAATATCAATTGAATCTTTGTGGAAAAAATCCAGTATATACTGACAAATTTGACATAAATGTATGCAGATGTTCAGCAGTGCTGGCCTAGTAGCTAGGAACATCTCCCAGGAAGTTCCCTGAGCTTCCTGCTGCTCCACGTATGGAAAGACCACTTTTCTTTGTGGTGCACTTTGCAAGACGGGGCGCGTTCACAATGACAATACAAAGCCATGATGCAACGGAAGTCATCAGTGATGTAACAATGGCTGAAGCTCATCACTGTTCATTTGCGAGAGGATGATTTCAAAAGAACAATGACATGGGATTACTCATCAAGCTGGAGACAAAGAGAAAACAAAATGTCTGTCATGAAGGGAGAGCGGTGATGATAAAGAAGATGAACAAAAAAGTCAAACAGAACAGCAGTGATGGGTTTGAGGCTCATGCCTTCATAAGACCCCATTGCTATGGCTGCCACCAATGTCGAAGGATCTAAACAACCAACCTTTTGGGATCCACATTGTGAGAACAATGCGCACTTTTCCTATGATCCTCCCACAACCGGTGCAGCCGAACCTCATTCAGATTAAAATGCATGAGACTTTGCGGTAAGTGTCCATAGACTGGGTACTTAGCACAGTGCCTAGTAGTTAGGACTTTGCCCCTGAAATCAGAAGGTCGCAGCCCGGGCACCACTGAGGTACCCTTGATCAAAGTACCGTCCCCCTTCACTGGCTCCGTGCACTGCTGATAGCTGCCCACTGCATCGCGTGGGCACGTGTGATGCGTTAAATGCAGAGGCCACATTTCGTTGTGGTGCACTGTGTCCTGTGGTGTGTTCACAATGACAAATCATCACTTTCACTTTTTATATGATCTGCATAAGACATGCACCTGAAAGTGATGCACAAAGCTCAGTAGGTAGGTGGTAGTATGCGAAACTGATATATGTTCACTGTATGAAAGTGAACACACAAAGTGCACTACTGTGAATTGGAATGTGAACCTGCAACCTTCTGTTCAGAAGGGCATGATCCCAACCACATGATCCCAGGCCTCCACCACCCAACCACTGCCATAGGCTGCACTCCCAGAGAGCATGAAAGCAACAAAGGGATATGGGCTAAACGGCGGAAACTGATGGCTGGCATCAGGGTGGCATCTTAGATGAGGGAGCCGCCCATGCACCCAGTCAGCATTTCCCTCATTTCTGCCCTGGGGCTACAGATGCTCTTCTGCACCTGTACAGTGTGTGCACACAGCATGTGTGTGTGTGTGCACATCCATATGGATGTGCAGGTCCAGATACTTGACACAGGGTCATTGGGGGACACTGAGGAAAAGGGCATCCCTCTGGCACGACACGTACATTGTCAAGTGTGACATTTATCCCCATCTTGGTCAACCCAAAGTGTGTGCATGCGCATGGGTGCATTTCTTACTATTTGTCCTCACTTTAGCACCTTCAGCTCCTTGGAGAACACACACCCGCAGTAACTCTGGTCTAATTGCTCTTTGAGGGAGGGTGAAGGAGACGGAATGGGGGAGGAGAAAACAGGGAAAACATAATAGGGTCCATTTCCAGTTCGGGCCAAAATAAATCCAGAAGCAATTTTTGCTCTGCTTTCCACTTTTCCCTCACTGGTCAGGCCCAAAGCTGCTGGAGTCAGCGGTTTCTCTCCAGCTTTAACCGAACAAAGCTCTATTTCTCGTCGCTCATAGCCTCTGGCTTAGTGAAAGTGCATGCCACGTTTCAGCAGAACCCTTAGAAGAATTACGCTTCCAATCATAAGCCGCCCAATATGAGTGCTACTGGAAGCACCTGCAAAGTTCATTGCATTTTCAGCTTCAGCAGTTTCCGAATGTCTCAAAATAACCTGCAAAACTTGCAGAGCAGATGTGAAGAAAGTCTCAGGTTTACACCAAGACCAACAATCCTTAGTATGAGATGTTCTGCTGCTCGGTTCAACAATGATCAGCAATTGTCCAATTTATTTTAACTCTGGCCAAACTGTTCACTCACATTGTGTTGAACTCAGTCAAGTCTCATCATGAACTACAGTAGCACAGACAAGCAGAACATGTCTTTTCTAACTTTGACCACCCTATCAATTAAAATCACCTAAAAATCAAGATTGGTGTGTCTCTGGTTCCAAAAAGACCAATTTTGCAGATCATTGGCAGGAAACTTGCTATTGAAGCCACAACTCCATCACATCCTTGCTCTCGGTTTCTTTGTCACCTGCTTGGCACGGGTGCCCGTTTAATTAGCCGAGGGTAATCTAATGTTGGGAGATTAGGAGTGAAGGGGAAGACACTGTAGTGAAGATAACGAAACCCAGATGAGCAAAGTCAAAGCCCGTCATGCAAACAAATACATCAGTGTATTAGCATATAACAAGTAGTCAAGGTGGGTGGATGGGGATGAGCGAGTGAGAGGGAGCGAGAGAGACACTTGGCTAATCTACAATTCCCCAAAAAGCAGGCAGACAGAGATGGAGGGATGTCTTCATCGACTGGAGCAGACAGTGCGGTGCAGTAATTAGAGACTAAGCCTCTCTTATCAGCTCTCTGCTGCTGTCAATACCAGCTTCACTCACACACACACACACACACACACACACAAAGGCCTAATGAACCACCTTCAGGTTATCTCTTACTCATTAAGCCTGAATCCACATCGGAGACAATTCAAGCATGTAAAATGTACAGACATTTCAGGGTGTTGCGTTTACCCTGAACATCCACGGGCTCATCAAAGCAGCTGACAGAGTCAAAGACAACTGACTCTTGAAAGGCAAAAGATTTTAACACCTCTTGCTTTCTCTGTCTAAAATATCATTAAAATAAAAGCTTCAAGAAAAATTCAAGAAAAGATCTTGGACCAAAAAAACCTGCTTATAGTCAAACATCGCTGGTACAAGAACAGTGTTGAACAATCCTACTGTAATCTTAACATTCATTCTAATTACACAAGTCAACTAATCAGAGACATTTTGGAATGAAGTAATAGGGTCTACAAATAACTTTTTGGCTACAATGTTTTTAAATTAGATTAAATGTATACATCTAAATCATTTAAAAAGATTAAATGTACATTTGGAGAAAAGAGAAGCATTACTGCCAACTTTTAAGCATGATGGTGGATTTTTTTATTTTTTTATTGTTATTGATCAATATTGTGTTGGGAAAGAAGGAAATAAAGCAAATTTCTGAACTAGATACATTGTCTGATGAAATCTGGCTTCAAGAAACATTTGGAGACCGTGATTACAGCCAAAGGGGATCGATTAATTGAAATAACGCTTAAACGTGTGCAGATGACATTTCATGTTTACATGCAGAGGTAGTGTTCACTTCTTTTGATATAAAACCAGGGGAGCATGCAACAGATCTCTTAAAACAGATATTATTACCAATACTCAGCTTGATTCATTAGAACTTCAGAGTAACAATTTTAACACATGCATTCAGAAAGTACAGTAAGTGGAATGAAAGCAGGTCTCAAAAATGTAATTACAAAATATGAAGTACAGATATTCAAAGTACTTAGGTGCTTATGACGTCCCAGTAACCTTCCAGTCATTGATTTATTTTTATTTCTTTTTCTTATGGGAATTTGTTAGAGATTCAGGAAGATATCATCACTGTCCAGAGAAAACCATGTATGTCCCTTTTTGTTATTTTTAAAAAATTATTATTATTGTTTCCATACAGTCATTCTGCACCTCTGTGGCTCATGGTTCGCACTGTAAGCCTCTAGCTTGGCAAACATAAATTATGTTGTTTGCCCTTCTTATGTTCTGAAAGCCTAGCTAAAATACTTCCTCTTTCTAAATCCTTCTTAAGTGAACACTAAGTCTGCAGTTACAACCTGAAGCTTTGCAGAGCACACTACATCCTTAGTGTTACTATGCCCGAGCCATTTGAATGATTCATACCGTTCCACAGAAAAACAGCAATGCCTCTGTGATATTACTGGAGTATTGCAACTTACATTCACAATTCATTGGACTGAAAAATCCATTTCTAACCTGAATAAAATGGTTCATATATATGGAGTGTTCAAGCTGTGATGGTAGCGGTAGCATTAGCCTCCACCACAGTTTCCCAGTCCTTGCTGATGAAACCAGAGGTTTCCTTGGAATTCCCATGACTAGTCCTCTAAGAATACTATAAAAAGCAACTTCTAGTAACACACTCAGATGATTTTTTTATATTATGAAACGTCTGATTAACAGTTAGGTAAGCACTTCACACCAGTCTTCTTTTTTATGCCATTTCCAACTGGTCAGGATTTAATTACAATAAAAATTTATATTTTTCAAAAAACATATTAAAAGTCTTGATAGATGGGTCTTGAATGATGAGCCCTAGCTTTGCCCCTGATTATTAGTACAGTAGGACCTTACATCGTACTTAAAATACGGAATGTCATAATTACATCATGGAGAAAATATTCAGTAATGTCAGGCCAAAACCATAGAGCATTATAGAACAAACAATCACACTCAGTGACAGAATTTTTACCAGCAGAAAATAGTTACCAAGATATAAATAAATATAAGATATATAAATTAAATGTATAAATAAGATGAAATATATTTCTTTCTGGTTAATTACCTCCTTCTAATGCTGAAAATATTTAAAAAAATTACTATAAGGAAACAAAGCAGTTTATTTTAACAAATTCATAGTTATTTGCACTACTGCATTTAGCATGTAACTAGTATGTATAAAATATTAATGAATCTTTCTTTATGTTTTTGTAAAAAATATCCATATTATTTTCCGTGAACTGACCACGAATTGTGCAATTTGCTTAACCATGTATTTACAAATTTACAGCCAAATGCACTTAAATCTACTACACGGGAGCAAAAAGCATAAGAGCTTAAACAACATATGCTATAGCTTATGTAGTTCTTCATTGTGTTTATCTGCCTCCCTGCATTGAAGTTCCTACATAATGAATGAGCAGTAGGACCTTTTGAGCACTTTCGTCTGACTCATAAACCCCAGCCACTGTCTTGTTTCCTTTGGAGGTGACATCTCGAACTTATGGTAGACTTCACCCAGCCGGGGAACTGTTTGAGGTTCACTCTCTCAAAGTACTGCTATCAGCTAACCCCAGCATTCCCTCAGGGCAACCGCTCAAGAACTTTCTCTGTTAAATGAAATGTTAATATCTTCTCACAAGAGGCGATGACATGCACTCCGGAGATGTTATTGAAGTTGACTGTAATGACTTTAGTGGCAGTGGCTACTTGTACTGGGGCACAGACAGGATGAAGAGAGATGTAGCTCAGCCTCCGTACTTGCCAGATGCAGGGGCTTAACAGACAACAGCATTAAGAACAGGAAGCTGCATCTTTGAGAATGTATATCCTAACTAGGAAAGGTTACATAGCCAAGCACAGCTAGATTCCTTTAAACAGTTTGAAAGGGTGCGTATATGTGGTAAATAAGTTGGAATTAAGGAGGTAGGAGCCAATATGTGTTCCATGAATGTCAATAGTTCTCAGTACCAATACCAAAAATTATGAAAAGGTTATCAGATTTACTCACCATATAGCCAGCAACCTTAACAGAAGCAAGAATGCTTTGTGTGTGTGTGTGTGTGTGTGTGTGTGTGTGTGTGTGTGTGTGTGTGTGTGTGTGTACGTTTCTCATTTCCAGACTATATTCATCTATGTTGACCCTCAAAATAATGCTTTAGAGTTACTTTAGATTTAAAGGTAGTTGTAGTAGTATTAGCCCCAGTGTTTATTAAAAAAATTATTCAGACTTTAATAGAGACGGGCATTTATTGGAGACGGGCTATTATTCTCCTCGCAGATGGAATGGTGAAGGGTATTTACGGCCACAAAATGACATGCAGCTTCTTCACATTTATTTTGACAGAAGATAAAACATCACGACTAAAATCAACCCTCTGTCTGTTCGGTGTTGATACTCGTCTGTGATGCTGCTGTTATTGTGGGAGTGGTTTAGTACCAAATGCAGCGATAACATTAAACAGAGCCACTTAATATCCGACAATAACCCTCAGATATTGCGACAAAAATGAGTAATTACGCACGTTAAACTCATAGGTTTGTTTTAAGCAGTTTCATAACTTTTAGGGAATAAATTCTGCTAAAACACAAAGGTAGAAAAGGAGGGGGGGCGTTGTGTTGGAAACGGGCATCAATAAGAGACGGGCTATTATTAGAAGATATATGGTACACAATTATAAACTAAAACCAAAATCCAAATGATTATTCATGTTAGCATTCTCTTAGTTGTCACCATCTTGGAAAGACTTTATTCAGTTTCTTTTTCCGTCATAATTTCCCTTTCTCTGTCTTTATTTAGTAGCTCAAAACTGCTGTGCCCAGCATGTCTACCTGACTCTTCCTGTAAAGGTGCAAGTGAAGAGTGAAAAGTGAAGTGAATGTGACTGTTTGTCATTGTGAACACATTCCAAAAAGAAAGAGCACCACAACAAAACAAGGCTTCTGCATATAACCCATCACACATGCACAGCAAGCATCTATCAACAGCATCTGGGGAGCAATGCAGCAGGACATTACCTTGTTCAAGGGCACCACAGTGCTACCTGGGCTGGGATTTGAACCTGCGACCTTCTGGCAAGGTCCAAACCACTAGGTCACCACTCCCCACAGAGTGTGTGCAAGTAGGCTGGTTGGTAGATCAATGGCAGGTCGATGAATCACTTCATAAGGCACAAAAGAAATGACTGGATAAGATTTTTTACAGCCCTTCAGCTGCTACAGATGATGGATGTTTTCCTTTTTGTTGTCAGAGCATTTAATGTATAATGTGAAAAAATATGTCTGAAACAAATCATTGAACTTACCTTTAACTGAAAAAATATTCTAGGCTAATTAGTTGTTACTGCATAATGAATCAGTTTTAACACCGCAAAACAGCAGGAAGGAGCCAACACATGGTTACCTGACTGTCAAAAACTGATAGAATGATACAAAGAGGATGCCTTAAACTTGGAGCAGCCATTTTGAAGCAGGTTGCAAGGAAGTTATCACTCGGGTGAATTTATTCCAAAGAGAGAAGACTTACAAAGACCATAAAAAACTATTTACTTTTTAATAAAACTAATAAACAGGGGCTCAGTTCAGTTTGCCATTCACACAGACAATGAATCCATGACAACATGTAATGCTACAAGTGCATAGTTTTAACATATAGTCTTAAATTATTCCGGCAATTTCATGACTGACCAGGTGTTAAATACATAGGTTCATATCCACCTACTGCTAGTTATGTATTGAGAGCAGTTGCAGCAAAGACAACTTCATGGAAAATGAAAGTGGGCAAGAGAACAATGCTGGGCTGCTATGGAAAATGTATTGTATGTAGGACATTTGTGTGGTCATGCTGTGTGATTTGTGCAGTTGAGCCCAACAATCAAAGTTAAAACAGAAAGATTTATAGTTTGTGTATTTACTTTTCCACTGTGAATATTACACAACAAATTGGGTCCAAAGAAGCCCTAGAGCATGGACGTGAAGAAGCTGAGTTCCAAGTAACCAAACTGCAGTGTTAAATGTGGCTGTGAGTTTGGAATACGTTGGGGTATTTTCCTCCCACCAGCAGATGATTATAATTTGGAACATTCACTTGGAAAAAGAGTCTAGTTTCTAGATTATCATCATTATGTCTCTTTAGTGCCTTAGTTACATTGTCTTATCCATACTAATGCATGTGTGCACTTAAGGCCAGAAGGTTGTATCAGTCTGAAAATAACACACTTTTATAAGCAATTACCCTGTCTGCATGTTGTGATAATATTTTATAATTTTTGAGAAACATAGTCTTGAAAATGTTAGTGAATTTGCAGCATTGTGTCCTGAACTTTGAGTCTTCAAAGTCTTTATTAGTTGATAAAGGACATAATTGTGTGTGCTGTTTAACAAATGACTGCACACTGTCACTCTGTACATGTCACATTTTAAAATTGGCCTGACACTAACATCAGACCAAAGCACCAGTCTGTGATTGACCACCTGTCAAAGTAGCATTTAACCAAACTATCAGACATTATCTGACAAAAAGTTCTAAGTTGCTGGCTATTTTTAAGTGTAGCTTATTACAGTAGTTTTCTCTTCTATAGCCTTGACAGACTTTTGTTCTGTAGCTTCGTAAAATTCATTTCTGAAAGACTCTTTAAAATCGATGGTAAAGAAGCAGTGCCTTTATATGCATAACAACGAACAAAGACAAGTGAGTCGTGATTATAAATGGATTAGACTGGTCAACTCAAAGAAAATGAACGCAATCAGTTTCGCAATATGTTTAAAAATACACTCGAGAACACAGACTCCTTTTGAATGCATTTAATTTCATTTTATTAAAGCTGTATATTTTCCCCCTGAGAATTTATATTCACCCAATTCACAATTCAGATTAAAGCCAATCTCTTCTGGCAAATACAACACAGCCCCCTTGTGTTCTGTAATAGTGCTCAATTGAATGTAAATGAAAAATCACTCATCTCTGACTATTATTCTGCAATATCAGATTTATTGGTAGTCATTGTCATTAAGATTATTTATGGTCTAGTTGGATTTAGTGATTGTAATTAAATTAAAAAGTTTCCTCACCTCATAATTTAAAGTGGCTCCCATCGACAGTTTTGTCTCTCAATCCATGCAAGGCAGAGTGCTCCATTGATCATAGCTGTGATGTGAGGTTGAATATCTTTGCCCCAGAGAATGTTTCTCAGTATGAAGATAAACTGAATATTTTTTATTCTATTTATCTATGTCACTGATATTTCCCCCAAAACAAATGACACAGTAATCCATCAAATGTACCAGTGATATTCTTACATTCTGAGGAAAGTAAATAACATTGAGCTCAGTGTATTTAAATTGTGTATTTAATTAACAAAAATGGGTAGAAAGGGAAATATATATATATATATATATATATATATATATATATATACAGGATGTGCATCTTCACCATTGCGGCGATACGATTTGCATCTCG
>JBBIGC010000001.1:14789343-14799938 GCA_037576955.1 Lepidarchus adonis
CTGAAAGAGAAACACATTTCTACACTATAATTAAGAGCTAATGATTAATTCTAAAACAGACGGTAGGTGCTACAGCAATAAATAATTGGCATAGGTGTCTAAGGCTACTAGGGGGAAGAAAGTTTAAAAAGGCATCTTTTTGACCGATGAGTTGCTGGTTCAATTTCCTAAACCAGCAGAAAAACCCAAGGCACCTAAACCCCAATTGCTCCCTGTGCACCACAGCTGTGTGGGTGCCCACTGTCCCAGATGTTTATACTAGTGCTAAATGTTTCAAATAGAACCAGTTTAATAAAGTAAATCATATAAAATATACACAATACACTAGAAGATATTAGATAATAATTTGATCAGTCAAGAAAGACAGGAATATGGACTTTAACAGGAAAATGAGCTTTAACCCACCTATTATATTTTTAATTTAATTCATATTGACCTCCATATATTTAATACTGAGAAAAATTTGGGTCAAAACAATATATATTTTTGACAGATAATTCAGAAAGTGAAATCTGAGAATGTAGAATGTCTACTCAATTGTGTGTATGGACTTAAAAGGCCCTGGAAGCATTTTCATACTTTCAACACTGGAAGTTGCCAGTTGCTTTTCCATGGCCCCAGCTCTCTTGATGTTGGCTATGGTCCAGTGTTTCCACCTGATGGAGGAAAGGATGTGGTAGCCCCCTGGATCCTCATCCCCTGAGGAAACCTGAACATCTCAGGCATCCAGGTGTATCATCCTCTGGCTCTGAAGCATTTCCTCTATTTCATCAATCATCTGTAGGGCTTCCTGGAACTGTTTTATTGTGTCTGTCCAACTATTTAAATGCAGGTCAAAATGGCCCAATATCATCTTTGAGTACCAGGTCTGTACAGACCCTCCACAACACGCCAGTGGGTCCATATTTGATATATTTGAGTTCATGGCCATAAATAAAGAGTTTTAAGCAAAAAATGTGATATACTATAAAGCTCAAAAATGAAAATGGGTCATATTGACCCACAATATAACAGGAGGGTAAAAACACCCATATGATAACTCAAAACTGGAGAAGCTGAAGGTACTTTCATTGCTTAGGTCTAGGGGTTCCCTGTCTACGTTCTGGAGAATCTGCACATTTGGGATGAGGGTCCCCAATCCTGGTTATAAAGGTATGGAGGATTTCGAAATTAAGTCCATCAGAGAAACCCTCACAACCCAGAAGAAACGGGCATAAAGAACAACAAAGATGCAATAACTTCTCACTGCAGTTTCCAACAACAGCTTGCTCTCATAATAAAGCATAACTTTGCTCAAAATACACACACACAAGTGCCAGCTCAGCCCCAGACACAGTCAGACAGGCATTTCCCACAAGTGTGTGCCTAAAACCCGGCAAGACTTCATTAACATGCAGGAGCTAAATTATTAATATGCAGGAGTTAATAGGTGGAGCTACGTGCTAATTGGAAGCTGGAAGCGGAGCTTGTCTTTATATTAGGATCTATTACACATAGCAAATGAATGAAGACAACACAGCCCACAAACACCAGCAGCTTCTCAAAAGGTTTAACACACTGTGCTGAGGCCAGATGTGTCCACATCTGGCAGCCTTTACCAAAACGGCTCATTAAAGGCCCCATGTTTGGGCCAATAGTCCATGATTTCATAAAATTTACTAATTTACAGAAAACAAGAACACTAGATCAATTTAATATGATTTTATGTATTAATAACACAAAACAGGCTGTTATAATCAAAATCGAAAGGAAAGAAGGACACCGCATTCCAGAGCAAATGGAAAACAGATTGTTTTTTCCCCCACACATAGGTTTTAACGAGTTATGCAGATTACTGCAAATATGGGCCAATGCTGATAACTGATATTGTGCATGTAAATATCTACTGATACTGATGATGACACAAAAATATTTCAAATGTAGAATTTGCAGTTCTACTGGTATTAGATTTACAGAGAAATTAATGATAAAGAACTTAAATGAATAAAGTGCAGATATCTCAGCATAGTTAGTTCTGTCGTCTCACAGTAAGAAGGTCCTGGGTTCGATCCCCAGGCGGCTACAGGTGTACAATCTCCCCCCGTGTTTGCGTGAGTTCGAAATGTATAAGCGGATTGGAAAATGAATGGATGGATGGAGCTTAGCATAGTTGCACATTTTCAAAGCTCACATGGTGATTAAATATGTTAAATATCTGATCAATAGTTATACTCTAAGTAAATCTTGCACTAATAAAACCAATAATCCAGAAGAAAACAGTGCTTTAACTCTAAATCAATAAGAACAAAAATGTTGTACTTTAAGCCAATAAAGAAACAGCTCTTGTGCTAAGACCATTAGGGACACAGTTATTGTAATCTAAACCAATAAAAACACACCTCTTGTACTCAGAACCAATAGGGACACAGCTCTTGTACTCTAAGCCAATAGGAACACAGCTCTTGTACTCTAAACCAATTAAAGCACAGCTCTTGTACTCATAACCAATAAGGACACAACTCTTGTATTCTTAAACAATAGGGACACAGCTCTTGTATTCTTAACCAATAGGGACACAGCTTCTGCACTTTGAACCAATAAAGACATAGCTCTTGTACTCTTAACCAATAAAGACACAGCTCTTGTACACTAAACCAACAACGAAACAGCTCTTGAACTTTTAACCAATAGAGACGCAGCTCTCGCACCAACAAGACCAATAACCAATAAAAACTGTATTTTACTGTAAACTGATAAGAAATTGTTGTTGCATTGTAACCCAAAAATATACTAATACAAGTGTTTACAGTCTAAACCAATAAGAAAACAGAATGGCACACTGAAGAGCATTAGAAAAAAAGTAATTACACCCTAAACTGATTTGATAATCTTATAATCTTATAAGCTCTAAACCAAAACAAGATGTCAGACCAGTGTAAACACCAGTTGTTGTATTTAATTATTTTTTCTTTCCTAAATAAAGAAACTGGTGGAAGCCCATGAGATTTCTGAACCAGCTCTAATGAAGGAAACCAGAATGGACAGATAACAGGGTGAGTAGAGGATATAGGAGAGTGGGCTATGTCACATTTAGCAGATGAATGCAAGGTAGTTCTGACACTCTGGTGCAAGGGAACGATGGACAGGATGGATTTAGAATGACACCGTCAGATCAGTTTTACCATCACATATCTGTCTACTGTCTCTCCTCCCTCGCAGAGCAGCTTTGTGAATCTCGGCCCAAGCTCCTAATATGTGAAAGTGTCTCCTATTGGGAACACACCCCATCACACAATCTGCACTACAATCGCATGTGGAACAGCAGGTAGCTATCAACAGCACATCAAGGGTTCCTCAGTAGTGCCTGGGTTGGGACTTGAACCAGCAACATCCTGATCTCAAGGTCCAAACCAACACTGTGACTCCACCCATCCTTCTCTAATTGAGACCAGACTAGAAGAAAGGCAAAGGAGAGTCTCAGATTATGGTGGTGGAGTCAGCTAGGAGCCTACAGCTTGGAGCACCAGATCCAGAACATGCCTTTAAGGTATATGAGATACATGGAGCTGCTCATGGAATGTGAAGCAATCTAGAACAGGAGCCCTCGAATCAGATCTGAGTTATTTATTATTGATGAGTCCTGATCCTAAATTTGTATTTTCCTAGATATCAGTTCCACAGCGCCACCCTCAGGTACATTAACTTTGCTAAAATCCACAACTGAATTCTAACATTGTCTCTTAATATAACATGAACCCTTTTCTCATCTCGCATTTTCTCGTCTGCCTGTTTTACACACTCTGTTGTATGAGATCAGACAATCTGATGCGCTTCAATACCACACGCTTTAAATTAATCGAGCAGTGAGGCTAAATATTCACACTGGGTGAACATCAGACTCCAAATGTCTATAGTAAATCTAATCACAGTCACGTCTGATAAAACCCCTGGTAGAGCAGAGTCTGAAATGTAGTGTGGAGGGGGCGGGGCTTATCCTCTGTGTTCTCTACACTGATTGGCTACTCATCCAAAGCAATTAATTCAGTTTCTCTCTCTGTATCTTTTCCCTTTTCACTGTGTGGAGGAAATGTGTCTGTGTGTAAAAGAGCAGATCTGTTACTACCAGTACACATGATCACTGCACTGATTTCATTTCCCAGTTTAAAATATTTGTGATATTTTAAACTCGCGCTGACAGAGATATTTACATGCTTCAAGTGTCCTGCCTGGCGCTTTGTTTCAGCAAAGAGCAAATCTGTGATTTTTCTCATCTTCATGGTGATATGAAGCTAAAAAGGGGGAAAAATCTCCCTCCCTCCTTCCATCAGCACGTCCCTAATGAGCATGTCACTAGCAGAATTCATTTCGTATTGTTTAATTGATCCCCAAACAGCCCCTCATCCATCATGCAGCCATTCGATATCTCACTGCTTTAATCTTCTGCGGCCTCTAATCATAACCGCGGCCGACTGATGCCGACCCTGGCCTTGCGCTACAGCTGCGGATGCTGTTAATGTTGCTTAGTGCGCCTCCTTATTACCCACTGGAGCTCTGCGGCTCGGAACAAAGAGAAAGCTTATAAAATAGACGAAATCATAGAAATGATAATATGGATCATTAACCCTACAGTAATTGCCATTTTGTTGTTAATGTCATAATTAATTCTATATAGTCATTTACACTTATTTTTGATTAGTTTTCATTTGTCATATAGGATCCATTACTAGTGAAGGTGTGGTGTAAAGTTTGTACAGGAAAACCACTGCACATATACAACATCCCTGACACAGCACGGTGATAAATGGCCTCGCTAACGAACGTGTACTAATTGATTGCAGAGAAAACAGCGTATAACTCAAAGAATGATGGCACCTCCAAGGGCTGGAAGGACAGTTCGTCAATTATCCTATGTTTTGTTAGAGACCAGAGCTGTCACACATTTCACAGCCTCGAAATACACCCAGCATCTCTTTAAAGTGAATTAGAATGGGGAATAACAGGCATTATACTAAAAGTATCATTAACTCGAAATAATGCTTTTAATTAATTAGTTTAATTAAATATTAATTAATTAATTAATTATTTAATTAAGTCTGAACAGATTCTAACATTGCCTATGCTCCCAGTTTAACTAAAAAACCAGTGTAGTGTCCAGTTTGTGACATTGGCCATGTTTGTTGTTGTGTAAGGTTGTGAGGGGTTGATTCAAAACAGTTCACTTTAAATTACTGCGGTTTTTAAAAAGACATAAAACCATTTTTTCCTCACATTTCTGACATTAAAAAAAATTACATTTCAAGAAATATATAATACTGTATATAATAACCAATGATCAACAATTATAAAAAATCAACCAAGGTTGTCCAAAGTGCTGCACAGTCAGTCAATATAACAATAAAATAATAAAACAACAATAAACATATAACATCAAAGATTATGAAATAAATGAAATAATCAGAAATCTAGGAAAATATTAATGAAAATGATTTCTGATTGTATATAAAATTTTATTAATTAAAATTGAAATTGATGTACTGGATTAAAGTTAAAATAAATCCAGGATCTGTATTAGTCAACATGTTTTCAGTACTGGAATCAGAAAAGCAGCAACATGCCCTCTATAGAAAAACATCTATGAGACACTAGAAATTTCAACATAATCAGAAGATAACCCCAGAGGATCATGGGAATGATGATAGTGGGGTTTGTGATCTCTCACACACACTCTCATTGACCTGATTCTTCTCAAAGCTGCTGACACAGGACGCTAACACATAGTGGTGGTGGTGGAGATGGTAGTGGAAGTGGTGGTGGTGGTGGTGGTGGGGGGGGGTGTATTGTCTTTGATTAACTAATTATGAGACATTATCAAGACTAAACAGAAGCCATTAAAGGACGGCCTGCTAGTGAATCTTTCTCATTTCCCAGAGGGAGGGAGGAGGACTCTCCCTGCTACTAACGCTACACACACCTCTCCTGTTCGAATGTAGAACAACTAATTCCGTTCGGTAATGGAGGTCTAATTGACTTTCCCTGGCAAAGATCTAGGCTCGATAGGAAGCCTCTGGATCATCACAGGCAAACACACTTACAGAAAGACTGACGACCTTTGTGGCGAAGACTACGGGACATTTTGGCCCCCAACCCTTCCATCCACTACTCAACTCACACGATTCCATTCTGCTGGCTTCTCTACACCTGGGGGCCCACACTTTTCTGGCTTGCAAGCTACTTTTAAAATGACCAAGCAACAATAAAAATGCTTTCAAAAATTATATAAATATCTATATATAATTTTGGGGGTTTTGGCCATTATGTTATTCTGATGACGTCTTAAACTGAACTGAAAGACAGAGTTGCACAGTCCGAACATAGTCCCTCTCCTTTTTCTCTTAGCTCATCAGTGGCTCTTAAATGTCAGATTTTGATCTGATTTTGGTTTCTTACTTGGTGCCGCTCCCCCACTCATTTTTACTCCCTTTCTTTAGAAGGAAATAAACTGGAATTTGCTAAAACTATGTGAGTGCAGTTTAGCAGTAGCTCACGAGGTGACGCTTGTTACAAAAGACGAGATGTCAGATTGGCTGTACTGGCTGTCAATCAATGGCCAAACAACACAGTGGGGATGGATGATGGGTTAACACCCATTTTATAATGCAGGTGATCTACCAACACTTCCTGTACTGTAGTGTATTCCTCAACTCGTGGTTCACTCATTTGTACATTGCACACGATCGACTGCCGTGTCTTTGCAATCGACCGGTAGATCGCAATCGACATATTGGGCGCCGCTGTTCTACACGCATCCCAGACCATCTACACCCCTCCCAGACCTTCTACACACATCCCAGACCTTCTACACCCCTCCTAGACGTTCTACACCCCTCCCAGACCTTCTACACACATCCCAGACCTTCTACACCCCTCCCAGACCTTCTACACCCCTCCCAGACCTTCTACACCCCTCCCAGACCTTCTACAACCATCCCAGACCTTCTACACCCATCCCAGACCTTCTACACCCCTCCCAGACCTTCTCCTTAAAGACAATGACAGTGAAGTCATTAAGTGGATGCTGGATGATGTGAAATGTGATTGGCTGGCATGTTTATACTGAGTTCATTGTTTTGCCTCAAAGCAGAAGCCTCATCGAAGTTGTCTATAATCCCACACTACGATCCTTCACTGAAGGTCCAAACTAGTAACATTTTAGGCCTCACTTCTCCAAAATTAATCAAATAATCAAGTCAGCGTGGTGCTGCTGTAGTTTTTTCCCAGAGTCCAAAGACTTGTGGTTTAGTTTGACTGACTACTGTACATCACCCACAGGCGTGAGTGTGTGTGAATGGTTGTCTGTCACTGTGCTGCCCTGTGACTGGTTGGCCTCCTGTCCAGGGTGAACAGTCAGCTGGGATGGGCTCCAGCTTCCCCGTGACCTGATCTTTATCATTATTATTTATTTGCAAAAAATCTTCTGAAGAGGTTTTTTGAGAAGAGCCATTTTTATGCTGTAATATTTGCAGATTTGCAGTATTTGCATGTGAAATGGGAGAGCGCATCTGCCATCATAAATCTAGAAGCAGAAATCATAAATCTGCAGGTGGTGGGCGTCTCAGCCAATGAGTGCAAATGAGCTTCCTCAGCTTTAGTGAGAGAACAGTCAGTTTCACGTGTGTATGAGTGGGGAGTGAGCTCAAATGAGCATGTGAATAACCGATTGAGTTAGATGGCTATGATTTTTAGATGGCTATGTTTTTTTGTTGTCTGCTAGCACACACACACACACGCACACACACACACACACACACACACACACACACACACACACACGGGTAGTTCATTCTTGCCCTCTATCTGTGGCTGGGGTTAATTGGCCAGTCTGGTCATTGATTGGTCAGCGTGTGTGCGTGGCCACGCTCCATGTGAACGGCCTCAGCTGCGGAAGAAAAGCACAGCGGGGCGAGCCGGGAGAGGAGGGAAAGGAAGGAGCGAGGAAAAGAAAAGGTAGAAAGCGCAGGGGCCGGCAGGCTCTAATTGAGTCCTTTGGGCCGTGCCTCCTCAGATCACAAGGCTTGTTAGCAGAATCCGGTTTCATGCTTTTCTAACAATGGGATTTGAGAGAAAAGGGATTTGTAGTCCGGAGGGACCCCCCCCCCCAGTAACCTCCCTGTGATTCGCTCCCCTACACTTCTCTAATGTTTGCATTTCTATTTTTTTAATCCCTCTGTAGTTCTTACCATTTAAATCCGATCACTTGAGCAGGGTAAACACCGCCGGTTAGTCTGTTAGGGGACGTCAGATGAAAAGAGCCTCGTACCTGATGCACACAGTCGGGCCCAGAAGCACGCTGAGAGCATCAGGTCCCCAGAAAAATACATTTGTTTATTGCGCAAATAAATATTCATCAGACTGTGAGTTTTTCGTCTCAGAATCCCAGTTTAGGGACTGTGTCCAAATCTATTCATGTATATGCATTGAGTGAGGCCCAAAGCACAGGCGTATAGTGGGTGGAGATATTACACATGCAGCTGTATAACCTGTGCATTATGTATTATATAATATAGTTTATATTGTATAATTACTGTATTAGCACATATGTTTAAAACCCTATATGCTATGTTTAACTGTAAGCACTGTATGTTGTACTGCACTAGTATACTATTTAAAAGTCTGTATATAAACTACAATATACAGGGTGTCCCAAAATTGACTATACACATTTAATAAATTCCTTCAATTTTACACAAGAAACTGAGTTTAATCATATTCAACAAAGAGTTGTTGCAGTTTTACTTGCTAGTCTATAATTACCATAATGTTCCAATGCTTTGAAGACTGGTTGCGTACCTCCACACCGGACGCAGGCCTCTCCCACGTTTTGCAGCATCTCTTCCCCGACCTCGCTGCAGGCCGTGCGGATTCTTTCATTAGGTTACGGGGCTTAGTGGCCTCCACCTTGCTTTGATACACCAAAAAAACTCACAGGGTGTGAGGTCAAATTTCACAGCTGCAAAATGTGGAAGAGGCGGCTGAAAGATGTGGAAAATGAAGATGCTCAAGAACGACTCCTTTGTTAATGCAAAAAATTATTAAACTCAGTTTCTTGTGTAATTTTTAGGAATTGTAGGAAAGTGTTTAGGAAAGTGTATATTAACTTTTAGGACACCCTGTACATATAACATACATTCTATATATACACACACACACATGGGGTCCTCGACTTATGTCAGAGATCTGTTCCTCCAAACATAACATAAAGCGATTTTCGATAGAAGCCGGAACCCACCTACATAAGCACCTACTTCACTCGCATGGTGAATGAACAACGGCGTCTTCCTCGTATAGCGTGTATTCATCTGCTCCGCTTGCCAACTACATCCCAAATATATATATATATATGTGTAGGTGTGTGTGTGTGTATATACACACACACGTGTTTTCTGTTCTGATGAACTACCCTGTACATGTGCCATCTTCTATAAAAGCGGTTTGGACTAAAACAACAGTGCCTGTGGAGCAGAGGACTGTGTACCTCAGTGGTGCCCGGCCTGGGACTTGAACCTGCAACGTGCACAGGACAGACTGGTGTGAGGAAGAAAAAAGAAAGAGAAAGATATAATCAGTGCACACACAGCTCTGCTACTGACTGGCAGCAGTAACAACAGTACTTATCACTTCACTTCAGTGTGAATGAGTGGGGTAATGTGCTAAAAATGTGCCACCTTCTAAAAGCGGTCTGGACTTAAATGTCCTGGAATAATATCCTCAGGGACATCTGGAAAGAAGGAAGGAAGGAAGAGAAAGAAACTTGCAATTATACATTTGATACACAAATAGTACTGCTACTGACTGGCATCAGTAACAACAGTACTTATCACTTCAGTGTGAATAAATGGGGTAAATATGTACCACCTTCTAAAAGCAGTTTGGGCCAAAATGTACAGTAAAGAGGAGGAAAGGAAAGGCCAGAGAAAGGATGGATAGAGAGAGGAGGGAAGGAAAGAAAGAAGGAAGGAAGAAAAGAGAAAAAAATAAATCTGATACACAAACAACAGTACTTATCACTTCAGTATGAATGAACGGGGTAATGGTGTAAATATGTGCCACCTTCTAAAAGTGGTTTGGACTAATATGTACAGGACAGACTGACAAACTGCTATGGAATACAATCCTGAAGGAGGAATGGAAGAAAAAAAGAAAAATATCACTTCAGTGGGAATTAATGGGTTGAAGTACTGCAGGCTAAACGACGCGTTAATGTATTCATGGTTATGACATCACAGATTGGATTATTTTACATTTCGTTTCCAAATGTGAACTAGTACGTTTTCACACAAACATTGTCGAATAAAACTTTTTAAAAATTCATCATGGGAAACAACTGAGCTCAAACTGCACTGTGTTCTTCAAACCTTGGAAAAAAGGTTTTTATTTTAGAGTTTGAGATGTTTACCCCTTTCAAAACTCCGAGCTCCGAGAAGAAAGTGCTGACAGAAGTGCCTGCATTTGTCTTGCGGCGTAACACTGGGAAAAACAGACTGGGAGAGAGAAAGAGAGAGAGAGAGAGAGAGAGAGAGAGAGAGAGAGAGAGAGAGAGAGAGAGAGAGAGAGAGAGA